>JAMPIV010003301.1:0-389552 GCA_024509875.1 Oreohelix idahoensis
TCTTTGGTCAATATACTTGGTTGCTATACACTTTCTTTGTGTTTCTGTCTGTGTTTTCCCTAACCTTCAATGCATGGAATAATCAGATTTTAACTCAGGAAAGCATCTTATTTTCCACAGTGGGGATAGTTGAGCTTGTTGGGATTTTCTTTGCAACTGAGCTAGCTTAGTATGGTAAATTTATTGTTAATTTTTTTCTTTTGCTTGGGCGACAAAGTTAGTTCGCTTGAGCCTGCCTCTTCTTAGCCTATTCATTCTTTGGTACATGGAGTGTCCTTCGAGCCTCTTAAATTTTTCAGCTTGTTTTTAAGACTCTGCTGTCACGTCTATCCTCCATTGACTGTAGCCCTGTGATGTTTTCCATATGGTTGATTTGTGTAGACTTTAGGGCCCCTGTTATAATACGTGCTGCTTGGTTTTGGAGTCTGTTTACTCTGTCAAAATTTGACTTTGCTGCCGTCGACCAAGCTGTGATGCCATATTCCATAGCAGGTCTGACTCTGCCTGTGTACAGCTTTTTGAGGATATTCTCATCAGCACCCCATGTGGTACCTGCTAACTTTTTCATGATGGCCATGCGAAGTTTTGCCCTTAGCTGTATTTTGTTAATCTGTGATTTCCATGTCATTCGGCGGTCTAGTGTGATTCCTAAGTATGTTGGTGTTTCATCTCCTCGTACTGCCTGTCCATTTAATTGCAGCTTTGCTTGCTGTGGTTTATTTGACAAGGTAAAAATAGTGTGTGTAGTTTTTTGTTCATTTATTTTGAGCAACCACTTTTTGGACCAACTTTCAAGGGCTAGCAGTGAATCCTGCATGCGCACTCTTGCTGTGGAGATGTATTGTTCTGAAGTCCACATGGCCAGGTCATCAGCGTAGAGGGAGTTGTGGACATTCTTGTGGATGTTTTCTGTTATATCATTTATATATATGAGGAAGAGTGTTGGGGAAAGGACCCCACCCTGTGGAACTCCATGTTCCATTGTAGTCTTTTTGCTTAACTGCCCGTGCACCTGCACTCTAGCTAAATCCATCTAATGTCATCTTTCCCAATAAGCGTTTTTCAGGATTTTAAAACCTAACTCTGGGAAGGGTAGTGAATTTTATCACTGTCGATTTGAAATAAAGTTAGTGCATGTGGCCTTACACGTGTGATGGCAGCAATTGTGTATCGCGCGACGCGTGTTTAGTGTTGCACGTGTCTCTGCTTTCTGCCTCTCCCTTCTCTCTATCCTTTAGTCCATCTGTCTTTTATTTACGCCGTGTATAAAATGGAATGAATGAAATATTAAATTTAGGTCATTGATCAGCTTGCGTATCTCAAGGTTTTTCCAAGAAATACTGTACACGTTTCATTGAAGAAAGCGGGTAATAATACAGTAGGCTTTTACTATCAACGTGAAAGCGTTACAATTTGCAGACGAAGTAGAAAACAAGGGGGATTTCGAGTACAGTCATTGTGACAGCACTGTACTTTACCATTCTTCTTTCCTTTTATTAAATTTATTTGTTAGGCTTTGCATTTACGTTTTAATTTATATATGGGGATTAGAATAATTCACGACATCTCCCCTCTTAAAACAGACATTATATGTCAGTCCTTTATTCTATATACACATAGAGAAATTTATTATTATTTCTGGGGTTTACGGTGATTCTCATCACACGGATGGCGGCTTAAAAAATCCGCTCCCAAATTTGTTTTTCCAGATATATACTCAATGCTAAAATTATAGGGAGCCAAAAGCAAGGACCATCGGAGTAACCTAGAGTTCTCATGCCTAGCCTGGGCTAGAAACGATAAAGGTTTGTGATCCGTTTGCAACTTAAATGCCTTCCCATACAGATAAATATTGAATTTCTTTATTGCCCATATTACTGCAAGACATTCTTTTTCGCTAGTTGAGTAGTTGATTTCAGCTTTATTCAATTTTCTGCTAGCATATGCCACTGGGCTTAATTCCCCATCCAATGCATCTGATTTCTGTAGTAGAGTTGCACCCAACCCAATATTACTGGCATCCGTCCTTACTATGAATTCTTGACTTAAGTCAGGTAATTTCAAAATAGGTTTACTTGTGAGCTTTTCCTTCAATTCTTGGTAAGCCATTTCACATTGTGGTGTCCATGTAATGCGATCTGGATGTCCTTTACGTGTCAAATCAGTTAACGGTGCACATATGGAATTAAAGTTTTTGATATACTTCTGGTAGAAACCACATAATGAGACAAAGGATCTCACGTCCTTCTTGGTTTGTG
Source organism: Oreohelix idahoensis (assembly GCA_024509875.1). Lineage (NCBI taxonomy): Eukaryota > Metazoa > Mollusca > Gastropoda > Stylommatophora > Oreohelicidae > Oreohelix > Oreohelix idahoensis. Next base: position 2,259 of record JAMPIV010003301.1, read on the forward strand.
GTCTCGGGGCTTTCTTTAGTTTCTCTAAATTCTTTGGGTCAGGGGTCATGTTTCCCTGATAAACTGTGTGTCCCAAAAATTCCAATTCTTTACATCCAACGCAACATTTGGTTGGTCGGGCTGTTAAATTTGCTTCCCTAAGTCGATCAAACAGCATCTTCAGAGAGTCAATGTGTTCCTCAAATGTTTCTGTTGCTATAAGGATATCATCCATGAAATTTGTTATACATGGATTATTCAGAGGGTCCAATAATTTTCTCATCATTCTAGAGAAGACACTAGGCGCATTCTTCAATCCAAATGGCAATCTATTAAACTCATAGTGTCCTTCTGAGGTACTAAAAGCTAGGTATGGTCTAACCTCAGGCTTTACTGGAATCTGATAGTATCCTTTACTCAGATCCACTTTTGAGAAATATTTAGCTTTATTTAGTCTGGCAAACAGCTGATTTGTATCCGGCAATGGATCCACCTGTCCTTCTGTAATAGCATTCAGTCTCCTGTAATCTATACAGAGTCTATGTTCTCCAGAGGGCTTCCTTAAGAGTACAACACCGGAACTATATGAGGATTCACTGTGCGAAATAATTCCTTCCTTCAACAGATAGTCTATCTCTTCCTTCAAAGCTTTCTCCTTAGCAAACGGAATCGAATATGGTTTCATACAGACAGGTGTGGGGTCTATCAGTTTCATATCATATTCCAATAGGTTTGTATGCCCTGGTCGGTCTGTTAACACCTCTGCATGATTATTTAGAACCTGTTGCACTCTCTCTTTCTGAGTTTTTGTTAAATGTGTACTGATTTTCACCTGTGCTGCTGTCTCACAGGGGTGTAATGGATATTCAAATGATGAAAGTGGTTCCTTTTTCATCTCCATGGCGATGGACAAGGTCAACAAGTGTGTCTCTTCCTGATGTTCTCTTTCCAAATATTTCTTCAGGAGATTCACATGATAGATTTTTTCTTTCCCCTTCTTATCTATCTTATAATTTGTTCTAGACACCTTCTCTAAAACTGTATATGGACCTTGCCATCCAATCTGTAACTTATTCTGACTCCCGGGGAGAAGAAGCAGTACCTTCTCTCCCACAGCCAAATCTCTGTCTTTCGCCTTCCTGTTATAATAGGCAGCATGTTTCTTCCTGGCTTGTTTCAAATTTTCATTGGCAAGTTTCCAGCCAGTTTTTAACCGAGTGGTCAGCTCATTCACATATTGGTATGAAGATGTAATGTTTTCCTCTGCCTTTTCATCAGTCCACGTTCTTAACAAAGCTTCGAGTGGACCTTTTATTGGCCTTCCAAACAATAATGTTGCCGGGGCCATACCGGTTGAACTATGGGGTACCTCCCGATAAGCAAAGAGGGCGGCGTGCAGGTACTGGTCCCATGTATCTGGTTTTTCGTGTGCCAACTTTCTCAGGATCGACATCAACGTGCCGTTAAATCTTTCCACTTGGCCGTTCCCTTGGGGATGGTACACACTACAATGGAAGTGTTTGGCCTGGAAGATCCTGAAAACTTCTTCAGTTAGTTTCCCCTTGAACTGAGAGCCATTATCAGTCAAGATTTGATTGGGAAAGCCTAACCTTGTGAAAATTGTGAGCAATGCCTCTGCCACATGTTTAGAATCAATCGATGACAGGGCTACTGCCTCTCCCCACATAGAACAAGTGTCCACCAGAGTCAGAATGTAGCTGTTCCTTCTCTTGGTTCGGGTGAGAGGTCCCACAAGATCCACGGCAACTCTCTCAAAGGGTGTTCCCACTATGGGCATTTCCCCCAGAGTTGCTGGTGCAGTCCAATGTTTAGGTGCTACTCGTTGGCACTCTGGACAGGATTTTACATATCGTTTGATATCTTCAGTTATTCCTGGCCAGAAATAATGACAAGCTATTCGCTGTCCTGTTGCGCTGATTCCCATATGACCACTGAAGGGAATCGCATGCCCTAATTCCAACACTTTAGTCCTATATGAAGTGGGAAGGACCAGCTGTCCGTGACCATTGGATTCAGATCCAGCCTTCCTATATATCAGTTTGTTCTTCATATAAAAACTCTCCCTTGCCTGGAGGTGTATGAGATTTGGGCAACTTCTTGAAACATGGCTTGAGTGTTTTGTCCTCAGCCTGTGCCTTCCTCATCTCATCTGGGTGAGTATTTATTGGATTATCCTCCTCCTTTTTAGACTGTGATCTGGTCTGCACTGTTGCCAATATCACAGGTCTCTTGGGATTCCCCAAGAAGACATATCTACACCCCAATATCAGAGGGTAGATTGGCTCATTTATCACTGCTGCTTTTATGATTCCTTCCACATATCGCGTTTTCACTTTTATTCGGGCGACGGGAAGTGTCATGGTAGCTACATCCTTGGTTGCAGTTTGAATCTCCACTGTTTCTGTGGTGTATTGATCGGCCTGCACCAGGTGAGAACTCACAACGGAATCGTAATCTAAACCGGTATCATATAAACACCTTATAGTGACACCATTACAGATGACATCTTCACACACTGGGGGGTGGTATGGTTCCTGTAGTTCTTCAGGTTTGACCTTCTTTTCCTTTTTCCCCGATGTCATAGCAGCACAATGAGGAGGTTTCCTTCTACAATGGTCAGTGTCATGATTGTTCATCTTACAATTTTTACACCACCTTTTTCCTTGGTTGTAAGATTTTCTTTCATCATATTTCCTTTCATCGAATTGTGGGGTTTTATTTTTATTTTCATACCGTGGCCTATCAAACTGGTGCTTACCTTTGTGTTGATCCCTAGGATCAAATTTATTAAAGTTCTGTGGTGCCCTAAAGTTATCCACTTGTTTCTTTTTATTACCTGTTACCTCTGCTTGAGCTGCTTGATACCTTTCAGCAACATTTAGCAACTCACCCAGCCTCTCTGCACCTTGTTCCATGAGAAACTTTCTCAGGTCTGGAGCCATGGACTCTCTTAATTGCTCTATAAGGACCATTTCCTTAAGATCTTGGGTTTTCCCCAGAGAAGTCCATTTCTCCAAGTATGTCTCTATTCGTGCAGAGAACTGGTGATAGGTTTCACCTGACAGTAGTTTAGCATTCCTAAATTTTTTCCTATAAAATTCTGCATTCTTTTCATATCTTAACAAAAGAGCCTGCTTTAGCATGTCATAATTTTCCTGATCACTTCTGCTCATTTTTGCAAAAACTTCATAAGCTGCCCCACGAAGTCCCTGAGATAACTTTAAGCTCCACCTTTTCTCTCTAACCCATATGTGGTAGCTAATAGTTCATACCTATTTAGATAGCTCTCTATATCATCGTCTTTCTCAACAAAATGATCTAAATGAAAATTCATAGCTGAGGTTGAGGCTCCCTGGCTAGCAGTAGCATCAGAGGCAAAGGGACTGGCACCATTTTCAGGAGCATGGCCCTGAAACTCAAACTCCCTTAGTCGTAACTCATGTTCCCTTTGTAATCTCTTCTCCTCCTTTTCTGCTTCCCTCTCTGCAGTCAATCTTCTTTCTTCGGCTTCCCTTTCTGCAGCTAATTTCTTTTCTTCTCTTTCTGCAGCTAATTTCTTCTCTTCCCTTTCTGCAGCCAATCTTTTGTCTTCTCTTTCTGCCTCCAATTTCTTAGCCTCAGCCTCAATCTGCAACCTCTTAGCCTCAGCCTCAATCTGCAACCTCTTAGCCTCAGCCTCAATCTGCAACCTCTTAGCCTCAGCCTCAATCTGCAACCTCTTAGCCTCAGCCTCAATCTGCAACCTCTTAGTCTCAGCCTCTAATTTTCTTTCGGCCTCTTTTTCTAATCTTCTTTCTTCCCGTTCAATATATATTTGTCACATTCAGCAGTGACATAAGAAATCATAATTTGCCCGTCCATTCCTAACTCTTTCGCAGTCTGTACAGCAGCAGATCGAAATTTTGCCAGGTCGGCCATTGTCTAACAGATAAATGTCTAAACAATTTTATCTATGACTAATTAACTCAAGACAACACAGGCACTGTGAGCTCAACCTTATTTATTTTCACCCAAGGATACCTTTTAATTCTTATTATTCCCTGAAGTGAGTTACCCCCAATATTTGTAATAGGGAAAGATTCAAAATCCCGAGGGCGAGACCCCAATATATGTGGTAAAATGGGATGTTATAAATATTTATAGGGGACTTAGTGTACTGACTGAGATCAGCTGTGAAGGTATCTATATCTAATAAGAGTAGTGTATTATAGATAACCTTACTTACTGCCACATATGTATACCTCAGTCAGAATTATTCTGGAATAGTGTGATGACTACGTTATATGTCTAGGGTATGTGTATGATGAATTGTAAGTCATAACAACAACAGACAGATAAACAATTTAATTTATTCCACCACACTTGACAACACTGTGACACTCACATACATAAAACACTCTAAGAGGATATCTTAAAGGAGTCACTGATAACTTTTCAAATAACAATATGTATTCATTGCTGTCATGAATGTATATGTGTCCTGATTCAAATACAAAGGGAACCAGGAATCACAATCAATTTTAATTACAAGTTATATGTACAGAATTTATTAATATGATTCTTATAGTGACATATATTATTAATGGTATCCTATGTGTGTCAGTTGTGTAGTGGTAATATGAGGTAATACTGGTTTTGTTTTGTTCAAGCTCTGTTGGTATTTGTCATCATGACTTCAATAGTTTGTTTCTATTGGAACTATTATTGGAGATGTTCTCAGTTCCTGGTATTAAAACAATTAAATTCCCCTCTTAATTTTAGTTTATAATGTCATTTTAAGATGGGGGTACATAATGTTGAGCTCCATGGCCACACTCTCTTATCTTGCGTGATGACTGCAGTAAAAGACTCCTCTGCTCGTTTACTTAAATGAGTTCTGGAGCCACCCCACTGGTTGCTATATGGACCAAGGAGTATGCTGTCCACCTCTGGCTTCAACAAAGCTCTGACCAGGTGCTGCTCAATAACTTTAAGACCACGGTCCCTGAAACAAGAAGGTTGTACCTTCTACGTCAGAACTAATTTACACTCTGTTTCTACACTGAGCACAATACATCACAAACATTGAGTTCAGAGCGTTAGGCCAACTGTCAGCTTCATCTGAAATACTTTATACCAGTATTTCCCTCCCTAATGGTTACTACGCCTCTGCAATTCCAGCATTATTTCTTTTTAGTTAATAATCTAGGTGTCAGTGTACTGTTTGGCCATTCCATGCAGTTTTACTTTCCTCGGACACCTTCTGTTCAGGCTGGAGCACTATAGGCTTTACATCATGTTCGCTACTGAACCACACATATATACAGACATAAATTATCAATTTACATTCAATTTTCATTAAAAGATATTGAATATTTCAAGCTTACCACAATTCATGGAAATAATAATAAACAGTTTCGTTGACTGGCACTGAATATAGCACAACTCCGATCTGCCGATGTCCCAGGCTTTATTTTATAAAAAATATACACTGGTGCTCAACGCACTGCTTCTTAGTAGGTTTATTACAAGATGTGGCAATGAACAGACGCTCTGAATTGTGTATATTCGCAGCTCTACCCAATCACACCACGTCTACACATCTTTTCAAAAAAGTACCCCTTTCTCACGTTTCCCCTGACAACACAAGATAGTATTTATAGTCCGACCAATCGTGTTTAGTCTTTCATTTGTTGCGCTCCAATCACATAGGAGTTAACATGGTAGGCTATTTCCGTAACGTAATGTTTCTTCAAACACGTTATAAAAAAATTTTATGAGCAGAAATGATTTCATGCTGTCAGGCACCCCCACTATTTTATTTTGGCCATAACTTGGTAATTCCTAGACTATTTGCGTAACGTTTTACATATTCTTTGTCAGCAAACCCTAAGGAATCCAAATATACGAATTTAAGGGAGCTAGGTGGCTGCGTTCAAAATGTGCATTTTCTACCACCTCCTGTTCACTTCAGTCCCCATGTGGTGTCTGGGTACTGTCATGTTTTCAAACGTAAACCCATCTAATGTCATCTTTCCCAATAAGCGTTTTTCAGGATTTTAAAACCTAACTCTGGGAAGGGTAGTGAATTTTATCACTGTCGATTTGAAATAAAGTTAGTGCATGTGGCCTTACACGCGTGATGGCAGCAATTGTGTATCGCGCGACGCGTGTTTAGTGTTGCACGTGTCTCTGCTTTCTGCCTCTCCCTTCTCTCTATCCTTTAGTCCATCTGTCTTTTATTTACGCCGGAATGAATGAAATATTAAATTTAGGTCATTGATCAGCTTGCGTATCTCAAGGTTTTTCCAAGAAATACTGTACACGTTTCATTGAAGAAAGCGGGTAATAATACAGTAGGCTTTTACTATCAACGTGAAAGCGTTACAATTTGCAGACGAAGTAGAAAACAAGGGGGATTTCGAGTACAGTCATTGTGACAGCACTGTACTTTACCATTCTTCTTTCCTTTTATTAAATTTATTTGTTAGGCTTTGCATTTACGTTTTAATTTATATATGGGGATTAGAATAATTCACGACACTGACTGAGGTATAAATGTGGTAGCAAGTAAGGTCATCTGTAATACACCACACTTATTAGATACAGATACCTTCACAGCTGATCTCAGTCATTACACTAAGTCCCCTATATCTATTTATATCATCCCACTTTACCACATATATTGGGGTCTCGCTCCCGGGATTTGAATCTTCCCCTAGCATATATATTGGGAGAAATTCACTTCTGGAAATAATAAAAATTTAAAAGGTATCCTTGGGTGAAAATAAATAAGGTTGAGCTCTCAGTGCCTGTGGTTGTCCTTAGATATTTAGTTAGAGATTGAATTGTTTAGTTGGATATTGTTTACATTTGCCTGTTAGAAAATGGACGACCTGGCAAAATTTTGATCTGCTGCTATGCAGGCTGCAAAAGAGTTAGGAATGGACGGGCAAGTTATGATTGCCTATGTCACTACGGAATGTGACAAATATATTGAACATGAAGAAAGAAGATTAGAAAAAGAGGCTGAAAGAAAGTTAGAGGCTGAAAAGGAAATTAAGAGGTTGCAGATTGAGGCTGAGGCTAAGAAATTGGAGGCAGAAAGAGAAGAAACAAAGGCAGAAAGGGAAGCCGAGGAAAGAAGACAGGCTGCAGAAAGGGAAGACAAGCGATTAGCTGCAGAGAGGGAAGCAGAAAAGGAGAAGAGATTACAAAGGGAACATGAGTTACGACTAAGGGAGTTTGAGTTTCAAGGCCATGCTCCTGAAAATGGTGCCAGTCCCTTTACCTCCGATGCTACTGCTAGTCAGGGAGCCTCAACCTCAGCTATGAATTTTCATTTAGATCATTTTGTTGAGAAAGACGATGATATCGAGAGCTATCTAAATAGATATGAACTATTAGCTACCACGTATGGGTTAGAGAGAGAAAGGTGGAGCTTAAAATTATCTCAAGGACTTCGTGGTGCAGCTTATGAAGTTTTTGCCAAAATGAGCAGAGGTGATCAAGAAAATTATGACATGCTAAAGCAGGCTCTTTTGTTAAGATATGAAAAGAACGGAGAATTTTATAGAAAAAAATTTAGGAATGCTAAACTACAGTCAGGTGAAACCTATCACCAGTTCTCTGCACGGTTAGAGACATACTTGGAGAAATGGACTTCTCTGGGGAAAACCCAAGATCTTAAGGAAATGATCCTTATAGAACAATTAAGAGAGTCCATGGCTCCAGACCTGAGAAAGTTTCTCATGGAACAAGGTGCAGAGAGACTGGGTGAGTTACTAAATGTTGCTGAAAGGTATCAAGCAGCTCAGGCAGAGGTATCAGGTAATAAAAAGAAACAGGTAGATAATTTTAAGGCACCACAGAACTTTAATAAATTTGATCCTAGAGATCAGAACAAAGGTAAGCACCAGTTTGATAGGCCACGGTATGACAATAAAAATAAAACCCCACAATTCGATGAAAGGAAATCTGATGAAAGAAAATCTTTCAACCAAGGAAGGAGGTGGTGTAAAAATTGTCAGATGGACAATCATGATACTGACCGTTGTAGAAGGAAACCTGTGTATATGGCCACCCTTCAGGTCAGGTCGACCTCAAGACAGGAGGAGGATATCCTGATAGATACCACTCCAGAAGAGATGAGGAAGGCACAGGCTGGGGATAAGACCCTCAAGCCTTGTTTCAGGAAATTGTCAACTTGTCATACTACTCCAGGCAAGGGAGATTTTTACATGAAAAACAAGTTGATTTACAGGAAGGCCGGAACTAGATCCAATGGTTACGGACAGTTGGTTCTTCCAAAGGCATATAGGGCAGACTTAATAAGGAGCCTACATGTGAAACAAGATGGGGACCATGAGAAAATTGGTACCATCATCCAAAAGGTGGCTCACAATTATTATTGGCCCAAGGCAAGGTGGGACATTGAGAATTTTGTAGAGAGGTGTAGCATAGCACATGAGGGAACACCCACAAGTGGGAACATTGATAAGGACCTGGACACGCCACGGGGCAAACTTAGGCCTGACAATACAAAGAAAAATAAATTTGATAAAGTGGACCAAATGGAATGGGAAGCCCCTTTTCATGGACAAGCTTCAATTAACTGTTTTACAATGGCCACTATGCAGCGAGTGCAAAAAGATATCTTACCCCAGGATAAGCCGAAAATCCCTCAATCGGACTTAGGTAAACTGGAGGAAGAGGATGTAGAGAGGAAATCTCTCATCAAGAATTCTAAGTGGGGAGAAAGCCCCAAGAAAAGAATTGGTAGCGGTCATTTTGTGCATGATAATTCTGGGAAGAAAAATCATCACTATAGAGCTTCGAGTGGAAGAGACCATACCGGTGCATGGACAAATAGGTCCACAAAATTAAAGGTCCATATGAAGCGCTGTTAAGAACATGGACTGATGAAAAGGCAGAGGAAAATATTACATCCTCATACCAATATGTGAATGAGCTGACCACTCGTTTAAAAACTGGCTGGAAACTTGCCAATGAAAATTTGAGACAAGCCAGGAAGAAACATGCTGCCTATTATAACAGGAAAGCTAAAGACAGAGATTTGGCTGTGGGAGAGAAGGTACTGCTTCTTCTACCCGGTAGTCAGAATAAGTTACAAATTGGATGGCAAGGTCCATATACAGTTCTAGAGAAGGTGTCTAGAACCAATTATAAGATAGATAAGAAGGGGAAAGAAAAAATCTATCATGTGAATCTCCTGAAGAAATATTTGGAACGAGAAAATCAGGAAGAGACACACTTGTTGACCTTGTCCATTGCCATGGAGATGAAAAAGGAACCACTTTCATCATTTGAATATCCATTACACCCCTGTGAGACAGCGGCACAGGTGAAAATCAGTACACATTTAACGAAAAATCAGAAAGAGAGAGTGCAACAGGTTCTAAATAATCATGCAGAGGTGTTAACAGACCGACCAGGGCATACAAACCTATTGGAATATGATATCAAACTGATAGACCCCACACCTGTCTGTATGAAACCTTATTCGATTCCTTTTGCTAAGGAGAAAGCTTTGAAGGAAGAGATAGATTTGTTGAAGGAAGGAATTATTTCACACAGTGAATCTTCATATAGTTCCAGTGTGGTGCTCTTAAGGAAACCCTTTGGAGAACACAGACTCTGTATAGATTACAGGAGACTGAATGCTATCACAAAAGGACAGGTGGATCCATTGCTGGATACAAATCAGTTGTTTGCCAGGCTAAATAAAGCTAAATATTTCTCAAAAGTGGATCTGAGTAAAGGATACTATCAGATTCCAGTAAAGCCTGAGGTTAGACCGTACCTAGCTTTTAGTACCTCAGAGGGACACTATGAGTTTAACAGATTGCCACTTGGATTGAAGAATGTGCCTAGTGTCTTCTCTAGAATGATAAGAAAATTGTTGGATTATCTGAATAACCCATGCATCATAAATTTCATGGATGATATCCTTATAGCCACAGAAACATTTGAGGAACACATTGACTCTCTGAACATGCTGTTTAATCGACTTAGAGAAGCGAATTTAACAGCCCGACCAACCAAATGTTGCGTTGGATGTAAAGAATTAGAATTCTTGGGACACACAGTCTATCAGGGAAACATGACCCCTGACCCCAAGAATTTAGAGAAACTAAAGAAAGCGCCGAGACCACAAACCAAGAAAGACGTGAGATCCTTTGTCTCATTATGTGGTTTCTACCAAAAGTATATCAAAAACTTTAATTCCATATGTGCACCGTTAACTGATTTGACACGTAAAGGAAATCCAGATCGAATTACATGGACAGCACAATGTGAATTGGCTTACCAGGAATTGAAGGAAAAGCTCACAAGCAAACCTATTTTGAAATTACCTGACTTAAGTCAAGAATTCATTGTAAGGACGGATGCCAGTAATATCGGGTTAGGTGCGACCCTGTTACAGAAATCAGATGCATTGGATGGGGAATTAAGCCCAGTGGCATATGCTAGCAGAAAGTTGAATAAAGCTGAAACCAATTACTCAACTAGCGAAAAAGAATGTCTTGCAGTAATATGGGTGATAAAGAAATTCAATATTTATCTGTATGGGAAGGCATTTAAGTTGCAAACGGATCACAAACCCTTGTCGTTTCTAGCGCAGGCTAGACATGAAAATTCTAGGTTACTCAGATGGTCCTTACTTATGCAGCCATTTGAGTTTAGCATAGAGTATATTTCTGGAAAAACAAATCTGGGAGCGGATTTTTTAAGCCGCCATCCGTGTGATGAGAATCACCGTAAGCCCCAGAAATAATAATAAATTTCTCTATGTGTATATAGAATTATAGACTGACATATAACGTCTGTTTTAAGAGGGGAGAATTTGTCGTGAAACATTCTAAATCCTTACTTACTTACTTAGTCGTTCCCCTTCTACCGTGAGGTGTAGAGGTTTGGAAGAGAGAGCACCAGACTATTCTATCGGCTGTTTTCCTCCTGGCCTGGTTCCATTCTAGTCCTCGGTCCTTCAAAGATTGTCTAATGTTGTCCTCCCAGCGGACTCTGGGTCGTCCTCGGGGTCTGGATCCTTGGCTCTTTGTTTCCCATGCTTGTCGTGGTAGCCGATCTTCTCCCATTCTGCAGACACGGCCAAACCATCCCAGTTGGGACTGTTCTACTTGGGTCTGTAGGGGTGGCATTTTAGGCCTTGCTGTATCGTCTGGTTGCATACCATGTCTCTTCTTGTTACTTCAACCACCTTCCTCAGATACCTCATTTCTGAGGTTTGGATCTGGCTTTTATGGGTTGTAGTCATTGCCCATGACTCGCATCCATATGTCAAGACTGGGACATAGGTGGAGCGGTATACAGCCATCTTCGTTTTCTTACCAACCTCTCTCTTGCTGAGGAATCCTCGATTTATGGACTGAAAAAGTCTCCCAGCTGCTGCTTTTCGAGTGGCCAACTCTTCTTTGATGCCTCCCTTTCGGTCTATAATAGCTCCGAGGTATTTAAAGTGGTCGACCTGCTCCAGGACCTGTTCTCCCAGCTTAATCTGATGTCTTCTTTCTTCTCGTGATATCACCATGGATTTTGTTTTAGAGCTGCTTATGACCATCCCTCTCTTCTCCAGCTCTTCCTTCCAGACTTGCAGGTTGGATTGGAGATGTGCCTCTGATTTAGCAATCGGGGCAACATCATCAGCAAATGCCAGCTCTGAAATATAGACCTGTCTCATCTTCCAGTACCCCACTGAATACTTTCTTGTTCTCTCCTTACATGCCTTGATGACATCGTCCATAAGGAGTATGAAGAGGTAAGGTGATAGGATATCACCTTGTCTTACACCAGTGGTGGTCCTGAACTCTTCTGACTTATGGTTTGCTGTCCTCACATAATTTCTGCAAGACTTGTAGAAGCTCTGTATAGCATGAATCAGAGGTGCTGGAATATTCTTCCTTGCCAAACAGTCCCAAAGTTTGCTCCAAGGGACCCTGTCAAACGCCTTTTCCAGATCTATGAAACAAAGATGGATCTCACTCTTATACTCAAGGGCCTTTTCACTCAGCTGTCTGAGTGTGAAGATTAGGTCTTGAGTACTTCGGTTTGCTCGGAATCCGCACTGGACCTCATCCAACTGTGGCTCAGCTAGGCGTCGGAGTCTCTGCTCTAGGATTCTAGAGTAGATTTTTCCAGGGACACTGAGAAGGGATATGCCTCTATGGTTTCCACACTGTCGATTGTCACCCTTTTTGAAAATTGGTGTTATGATGGCGATCTCCCAATCCTTTGGTATGGTCTTGTTGCACCATGCTGCCTGTAGGACCCTTAAGAGTAACAGGTCGCCTGATGCTCCCATGTACTTAACCATTTCTGGTGTTATACCATCATGCCCTGCTGCTTTGCCCATCTTGATTTTCTCCAGTGCTGCCTTCAGTTCTTCCATCTTTATGTCATCTTCATCACCATTGGTTTCCTCTTCTGTGCTAGTGGTTATCATTTCTGATGTTTGACCTTGCTCACCATCAAGGAGTTCTGAGAAATATTCTTTCCATCTTTCCATTACTTCCTTCGGGGCAGTAAGCAATTTGCCTTGCTTGTCCTTTATAAATTTGAGAGGGCATTGTTTTTCCTTCCTCATGTTCTTTAGGGTCTTATAGAACAATTTCTGGTTTTCTTGTGCATCTTTTTCTAGCTTTTCTCCAAATTCTTCCCAGGACTTCTGTTTTGCTGCTAGCACTTTGTTCTTTGTTTCTGTTCTGAGTGTCACATATTCTCTATATTTTTCCATTTGTCCTGTTGTGTTTTTAGCTCCTAAGTATTGTTTCCATGCCATTTTCTTCTCTCTTATTTTCTCTTTGACTTCCTCTGTCCACCAAGGTGTCCTCTCATTCTAAATCCACATATATAAATTAAAAGGTAAATGTAAAGCCTAACACATAAATTTAATAAAAGGGAAAGAAGAATGGCAAAGAACAGTGCTGTCACAATGACTGTACTCGAGATCCCCCTTTTTCTGCTTCATCTGCATATTCTCACGCTTTCACGTTTACTAGTAAAGCCTACAGCAGCATACACGCGTTTCAACAAAACAATAAAACGTGTACTGTATTTCTTAGAAAACCTTGAGATACGCAAGCTGCTTAATGACCTAGATTAATACTAGCATTAATTTCATTTTATACACTGCGTAATGAAAGGACAGATGGACTTAGGATAGAAAGAGAGAGGGCTGAACGGAGGAACGCCGGCAACACTAACACGCGTCTCGCGATATAAAATTAATGCCACCCCAAGCGTAAGGCATGAAGCACTAACTTTTTTTCAAATAGACAGTGATAAAAAACACTACAAATACGAGGGTTAGGTTTAAAAACCTGTTTAATGCTTATTAGTAAACATGACATTATACTGTTTTATGTCTGAAAGCCTGACAGTACCGAGACACCACATTGTATCGAAGTGAACGGGAGGTAGAAGAAAATGCATATTTTGAACGCAGCCCCTTAGCCCCAATAAATTTATATATTTGGGTTCCTTAGGACTTCCTGACAAAGAATATGTTAAGTGTTACGCAACTAGTCTAGGAATTAACAAATTATAGCCAAAAGAAAATAGTGAGGATGTCTGACAGCACCAAATCATAATCGCACAGTGGCATGTTTTGAAACCACCATTTTACGGGAAATAGGCCACCATGTTAAATCCGATTTGATTGGCGGGAATGATATGTAAGGCTAAACATGATTAGTCGGACTGCCAATACTATTTTTGGTTGTTAGGGGAAACGTAGGAAGGGTAAATTTTTTCAAAAGCTTTGTAAACATGGCCCTATTGGCTAGACCAGTTAATATAGTCAATTAGGAGCGTCTGTTCAGTGCCACATTTTAAAATAAACTTACTAAGAAACAGTGCGTTGAGATCCAGCTCATATTTTTCTAAATAAAACCCTGGGACAGAGGCAGATCGAAGTTGTGCCATAATTCATCGCCAGTCAACGTATTTGTTTATTATTTCCATTAATTGTGGTAAGATTGACATATTTGATATCTTTTTGATGAAAATTGAATGTGAATTGATAATTTATGTCTGTATATGTGTGTGGTTCAGTAGCAAACATGAGGCAAAGCCTAGATATTGCTCCAACCTGAACAAAACTTGTCGGAGAGAAGTATATCTGCATGGGATCGCCAAATAGTACACTGACACCTATCTTATTGACTAGAAGGAAATAATGCTGGAATTGCAGAGGCGTAGTAACCATTAAGGAGAAGAATACTGGTGTAAATTGTTTCAGATGAAGCTAGCAGTTGGCCTACCGCTCTGAACTCAGTGTTTGTTATGTATTGTGTTCAGTGTGGAAATAAATTATAAATTAGTTCTGAAGTAGGAGGTACAACCTTCTTGTTTCAGGGACCGTGGTCCTAATTTATTGAAGCAGCACCTGGTCTGAGTTTTGCTGAATCCAGAGGCTGATAGCATACCCCTTGGTCCAGATAGCGACCAGTGAGGTGTCTCAAGAACACAGTGAAGCAAGCGAGCAGAGGAGACTGTTTCCTGCCGCCATCACAGAAGATAAGATTCTGTGGCCAGAGCAGCTCAATCCTATGCGCCCCCTCTAAAATTGACAGTATATTAATTAAAGAGGGACAATAAATTGTTTCAAATGACAGGAACTGTGAACTTTTCCCAATACGATTTCCACCATAAGCAAACACTTGAAGTCATGATGACAAACAACAACCTAGCTTGAAAAGCCAGTATTACCTCATAGTACTACTTCACAACTTACACACACAGAATAATAATAATAAAATATGTCAATACAAAGATCATATCTATAAATTGTGTACATACAACTTGTAATTACATTTGATTGTGATTCCTGGTTCACTGTGTAGTTGAATCAGGATATCTATTATTGAAAGGAATTAATACATATATTTTTTAAACTTTAACACTTGACTCATTTAAGATAGTCTTATAGAGTGTTATATGTGTGTGAGTGTCACAGTGTTGTAAAGTGTTGTGGAATAAATTAAATTGTTTATCTGTCTGTTGTTGTTGTGACTTACACTTCATCATTATCATAACCCTAGACATTCAACGTAGTCATCACAATATTCCAGAATAATTCTGACTGAGGTATAAATGTGGTAGCAAGTAAGGTCATCTGTAATACACCACACTTATTAGATACAGATACCTTCACAGCTGATCTCAGTCATTACACTAAGTCCCCTATATCTATTTATATCATCCCACTTTACCACAACTACTGTGAAATGTCCGAATTATTACAAATGTTAGTGTTAAAGTTAGCATATTACGTTAATTCAAATGCCAGTTTGGTCTCATAGTTCTGGCAAGTCGTTAATTACAAGCTTTTCCCCCGTTTCGTGCAGCAGATCGGCGAGATGTTAAAATGTTTATTGTACGTTTTTCGAAACCGAAACTAAAACGTGTTAGATTTTTACGGCGGGTCATTTTCTTAGCATTCCCACTGCACAAAAGGCATCGCCCTACTGGAGTTGAAGATGAAACCAGTCAGACACCTGAGGGCTGGTGTATTTATTCATCATAGGACTAAAATCTTACTGAAATAAGCGATTATCTCACAGATTTTGCTACACACCTCCCTTCCTAAAACATGCATCCATTGCAGGTTACAATCTGTGAGATAACTTAGCGCAAATAAAGTCCTACGTTTTCATCTGATTTTCATCACATGGATGTCTACTCAAAAAATCTGCACCGACGTTCTGAGGGCCGGGAATATATTCAATCAGAAATGAGTATGGCTGTAATAATAATGACCATCTTAATAATCTGGAATTTTCATGTTTGGCTTGTGACAGGAATACGAGAGGTGAATGATCCGTTTGGACCACAAATGTCCTGCCATATAGATAAATCTGAAATTTTTTCATAGCCCATATTAACGCCAAACATTCTTTCTCACTTGTTGAATAATTTTTTTCCGCCTTGTTCAACTTGCGGCTTGCATAAGCGACTGGGTTCAATTCCCCCTCTTGTGAGGAGGACCTTTGCAACAATGTAGCGCCCAGACCCACATTGCTTGTGTCCCTTCTCACGATAAATTCTTGATTCAAGTCAGGCAATTGCAATACTGGCCTGCTTGTGAGTTTTTCTTTTAACTCCTGGTAAGCCAATCCACACTGTGTGGACCAATTTATTGTATCAGGTTGTCCCTTTCGAGTTAAATCCATCAGAGGAGCACATATAGAGTTAAAATGTTTAATGTACTTTAAGTAGAAACCACAAAACGACACAAAAGATCGCACATCGTTCTTTGTTTGTGGCCTAGGTGCTCTTTTCAGTTTCTCCAGATTCGTGGGGTCAGGGGTCATGCTACCCTGATGTACGGTATGTCCCAAGAATTCCAACTCTTTACACCCAATACAACATTTTGTTGGTCTAGCAGTCAGGTTAGCCTCTCTGAGTCTATCAAACAGCATATTCAAAGAGTTAACATGTTCCTCAAAAGTTTCAGTAGCAATGAGGATATCATCCATGAAATTCGAGATACATGGATTTTTCAGGGGATCCAACAATTTTCGCACCATCCTAGAAAACACACTCGGGGCATTTTTCAACCCAAACGGTAGCATGTTGAACTCATAATGACCTTCCGAGGTGCTAAATGCTAAGTAAGGTCGAACCTCAGGCTTTACTGGAATTTGATAATAGCCTTTGCTAAGATCCACCTTGGAATAATATTTTGCCTTGTTCAGCCTGGCAAAAAGTTGAGTAGTATCAGGTAATGGATCCACCTGATCTTCTGTGACAGCATTCAGTTTCCTGTAATCTATGCACAGTCTATGTTCTCCCGATGGTTTCCGCAACAAAACCACCCAGGAACTATAAGGAGACTCACTGTGAGAAATAATCCCTTCTTGTAACAAATAATCTATCTCCTCTTTCAAAGCTTTTTCCTTAGCGAACAGAATAGAATAAGGCCTCATACAGATGGGTGTTGGGTCTAGTAGTTTCATATCATATTCCAACAAATTTGTGTGCCCCGGCTTATCCACTAACACGTCTGTATGTTTCTCCAGGACCTTTTGAATCCTCTCCCTTTGTCCTTTTGTCAGGTGATTACTGATCTTCACCTGTTCAAACGTTTCACTGGGCTTCAGGGGATATTCAACTGAGGTGAGAGGTTCATTTTTCATTTCGGTGGCAATTGACAAGGCCATTAAGTGTGTTCCTTCCTGGATTTGTCTGTCCAGATATTTCTTCAAAAGGTTCACATGATAGACTTTTTCCTTTCCCTTTTTGTCTATCTTATAATTTGTTCTGGATACCTTTTCCAAAACTGTATATGGACCTTGCCATCCGATCTGAAGTTTATTATTGCTGCCTGGTAAAAGAAGAAGCACCTTCTCCCCTACAGCAAGCTCCCTATCCTTCGCTTTTTTGTTATAATAAGCAGCTTGCTTTTTCCTGGCTTGTCTCAAATTTTCATTTGCCAGTTTCCAACTAGTTTTTAAACGAGTGGTCAGTTCGTTCACATATTGGTATGATCAGGTAACAGCCTCTTCTGCCTTCTCATCTGTCCACGTCCTTAACAATGTTACATATGGACTTTTAATTTTTCTGACATATTTTTCATAATACTGGAAGCCTTGTGTTGAGGACGTTTCTTCCTTGTGTCATCACACAAGAATCTACCACTACCTATGCGTTTCCTGGGGTTTTCTCCCCACTTTAAATTCCTTGTGAGAGATCTTCTCTCTCTTTTATGGTCACCCAGTTCACATAATTCCGACCGAGGGACTGTCGGCTTATTCTGGGGCAAAATCACTCTTTGTACTCGACACAGAAGTTGCCATTCTAACACATTCAAGTGAAGACTGTGTGTGAAAAGCAGGTTCCCATTTCACTTTGTCTACATTATTAGTTTTATTTTTCTTTCCATTTTCAGGCCTAAGTTTGCCCCGTGGCGTTTCTAGGTCCTGATTATTATTTTCCCTACTTGTGGGTGTTCCCTCATGAAATATGCCGCAGGCTTCGACAAAATTTTCATCGATGACCATTACATCTGGCCAATAATAATTTCGAGCAACTTTTTGGCAGATGGTGCCTACTTTCTCGTGGTCCCCATCTTTTCCAACATGTAAACTCCGTATTACATCTGCCCTAAACATCTTGGGAAGTACCAGTTATCCGTGACCATTTGAACCAGTTCCGGCCTTCCTATATAACAATTTATTCTTCATGTAAAATTCTCCTTTGCTTGGAGGTATATGGCAGTTATGCAATTTTTGAAAGCACGGCTTCAGTGACCTATCCTCAGCCTGTGCCTTCCTCATCTCTTCTGGATGAGTATTTATAGGTTCATATTCTTCCTTTCTGGATTGTGAATGGGTCTGGGCTGCTGCCAGAACCACAGGTCTCTTGGGAGTTCCCAAGAAGACATAACGACATCCCAATATCAGAGGGTAAATGGGTGCGTCTATCACTGCTGCTCTGATTATCCCTTCCACATAGCGAGTTTTCACTGTTATCCTTGTGATGGGAAGTTTCATGAGTGGTAGGTCCTTGGTCGCCCCTTGAATCTCCACTGTTTCTGTGGTATACTGATCCGGGTTCACCAAGTGCACACTCACAACGGAATCGAAATCCAAACCGGTATCGTAAAGGCACCTAATTGTGACTCCATTACATACCACGTCCTCACATACTGGGGGATGATAAGGTTCCTGCTGTCCAGTAGGTTTTACCTTTTCTTCCTTTTCCCCCAACTTCAGCGCAGCACATCCAGAAGGTTTCCTTGTACAAAATTTGGTGTCATGACCCTCTCTTTTACACCATTTACAATAGTATCTATTTTGATAAAGGGGTTTTCTTTCCTCATATTTTCTGTCATTGAACTGTGAGTTTTTATGTTTATTACCATTGTGTGGCCTATCAAAATTTGGCTTAAACTTGTTACCCTGATCTTTATTATCAAACCTATTTGAGTTTTGTGGGGCCCTATAATTATCTACATGCTTCTTTTTAGTGCCAGCTACCTCTGCCTGGGCTGCCCGATACCTCTCAGCGACATTAAGTAACTCCCCCAGCCTCTCTGCACCCTGTTCCATGAGAAACTTTCTCAAGTCTGGAGCCATGGACTCTCTCAATTGCTCAATAAGCATCATTTCTTTAAGATCTTGGGTTTTCCCCAGTGCAGTCCATTTCTCCAAGTAAGTCTCCAACCATGCAGAGAACTGGTGATAAGTCTCACCTGACAGTAGCTTGGCATTTCTAAACTTTTTCCTGTAAAATTCACCATGCTTTTCGTATCTTAACAATAGAGCCTGCTTTAACAAGTCATAATTGTCTTGGTCATCCCTGCTCATTTTTGAAAAAACTTCATAAGCTGTTCCCCAAAGACCTTGGGATAACTTCAAGCTCCATCTTTCTTTTTCTAGCCCATAAGTTGTAGCTAATACCTCATACCTACTTAGATATGATTCAATGTCATCATCTCTCTCAACAAAATAATCTAAATGAAACCCCATAGCTGAGTTGGAGGCCCCCTGACTAGCAGCAGCATCAGAGGTAGAGGGGCTGTGACCATTTTCAGGAGCATGGCCTTGCAACTCAACTCCCTTAGTCGCAACTCATGCTCCCTCTGCAACCTTTTATCTTCTGCCTCTGCTTCCCTTTGCAGTCGTTTTTCATCTGCTTCCCTATCTAATCTTTTATCTGCTGCTTCCCTTTCGGCAGCCAATCTCTTTTCTTCTGTCTCAATTTGTAAACGTTTTATTTCTGCCTCTCTATCCAAATCTAATTTCTTCATCTCTCTAGCATCTTCTAACTGCATTCTCCTCTCTTCACCTAACCTATGTTCTTCCCTAGCAATAAACTTATCACATTCTGAGGTGACATAGTCAATCAAAACTTGACCCTCAATATTCATGTCTCTCGCAGTCTGCACAGCAGCAGAGCGAAACTTGGCCAAATCCGCCATCTGATAAATACTAAAATGTTCTAAATCAATTTCTAAAACAAGTACAATTTTAATTAATTAATCCAGGCTCTGACACTTCATCAATTCCCAAATCTTGGGCAATATTAATAATGGGGATTCCCTGGGAAAATATAAATGTTCTTATAGCTAAAACCCAGACCAGGACCCTAATATATGTAGTACTAGAAGTTCCTATCCCGGACAAGCCTACCAATTTATGTAGCAAATGTAATTTTTGCTGGGGAGGTTAAGATGTTATACCTAACAAGAAAGATAGTTGTGTCTGTGGTAACTGTGTGAGGTCAAGCACATGTAGGTCCCTGACAATAAAAGGAATGATGATGATGATGATATATTGTATCAGGGAACCTAACGCTACCTCCCTAGATCTCACACAGTCCGTATTTTGATTCTAGTGGCTGGTGTATGATGTCTCTAGTGTCTAGGGGTGAAATGAAGATGATGGAACATCAACACAATACACTTTAACTCACTAAAAGAAAATGAATAAGACGGTGGTTAAAGTTTTCTTTTAAAATTAGAATGTTTTTTCTTTGTACAATTTAATCTGCCTGTCCTGCCAACTTCTTTTGGACAGGTCTTTGAAAATGAGGAAATATATTTACATATAATGCTGTAACTAAAATTATGGACTCTTGGTCCTATGAATATTGTTAATATAGAGTTCCTGTAGGTGTATTCACAGACTAAAACTTTAATAGTTGCTAGTGATTGTCATTTGTTATGAGGAGCTGTTGTTTTCATCAAGCCCCATATAATTCAATGTTATTTTGATAGGAACTATTTTCTTAGGATGAAATGTCAGAGGTCCCAGCTGATAACTTGTCACCTGGGATTCTTCGTAGATCGAATATATGTCAGTATATCAATGTAGAGACAATGTAGATCAGCACCCACACGTAAGCTCCTTCAGGCTATCAGCTGACAGCTTAAACTTTATAATGGAGACTTTACACCCACTCATCAGGTTTCCTGTCACCGGATGGTAACAGGAAATAAAAACTATGCAATAAAAAGACACCCTGGCCTTTTCAACCTGATCATAACTTCTTATCCCTATATATCCATGACGGTTTGGGGTCAGCCTCTTGTGCATTCATGTGCATCAGCCCCTAATTTATGACTCTCACCCTTCTGTGACCACACCACAGGTCCCTATGGCAGATACGCCCCTGTACTTTTACATAATTTGCTTCAATGCAATAACGTGGAGTAACCACATCTCCTTTTATATGATTTTTTTCTTTTCTAACTTATAAACGCTCTAGGCATGTTGAAAAGTGTTCATAGAACACAGAGGCTTCCTAACATTTCCAATACAAAATATTAATACAAAATCATAATAATATGCAACAGTCAAATACAGTTCAATGTGAGGACTCAATAATGTTTGCTTCCGGCATGTCCTTCACTTTTCCACAGCAGTATCTGACTTTTTCAGTTTTAATCAAGCATGTAAATACATAAAGCATTCTTACCACTAGTTCAAAGAAATATGTCACAAATAACGTTGACTGGCAAAGAATATGGCCTCAGTTTTGCTCTGCCCCGTCCAGATAGTGAATTAGTAGTTAATTTTACAAGTTATCACATCTGATCTCAACGTAGTTGTTTGAATAAAATTTTCTAGTCAAATGGCCACGAGACCACTATGCCTTTTGCCAATATCTATTAGAGCCGACCAATGAAAGCAGGCACTACTACAACTTTTTGAATTTAGTTTGAAAAAAACAAAACAATTCCAAACAAACTATGTGCCTCGTAGTCCATTGGTCAGTCTGCGTTAGTTATGCCAATCGAAAAAGATGTTTCGTTTTAGTTACATTTTTCCTATCTCTCCCCTTTTACTTCTATACTCTTATACCAACTAATAGAATTTGAATTTCTACAATGCCTCTTTTTTTAAACTAGCGTCCCCAATAACGTTATGTGTAACGAGCAAGAACAACATTCTCTCCGGTCAAGCGTTTGTAGACATTTAATATTTTCTCAATAACTTGGCTAATACTTGGACTACCATATTTTGTAAAACATATTTTTGCTCAGGGGACTCTAAGCTATACTACCATATGATTTTTATGGTCAGTTTCAGTATGGTTTAGATTTTCAAGTGGGTCACTGTCAATCGTCAAATATAAATTTTACACAAGTCGGCCATTTTCCCCCCATCTCTAACATTTTCCTCACTATTCAAATAAACCAACTAGTTTGAGTGACGTTAGAATATTACCGCTAGGAGGAAATGAAAAATTGTCTGTGTGTTTGCCTCTGCTGGCTTTGCCCACAGCGTGTATATATTAAAGAGACCGCGTGCAGAGCGAAGAGGGGTTTTTCAAAACTTTGGTAGTGTTTTGCGTTAATTATTACAATCGTGTCGTTCTTACTACTGTGAAATATCCGAATTATTACAAATGTTAGTGTTAAAGTAAACATATTACGTTAATTCAAACGCCAGTTTGGTCTCACAGTTCTGGCAAGTCGTTAATTACAAGCTTTTCCCCCGTTTCGTGCAGCAGATCGGCGAGATGTTAAAATGTTTATTGTACGTTTTTCGAAACCGAAACTAAAACGTGTTAGATTTTTATGGCGGGTCATTTTCTTAGCATTCCCACTGCACAAAAGGCATCGCCCTACTGGCGTTGAAGATGAAACCAGTCAGACACCTGAGGTCTGGTGTATTTATTCATCATAGGACTAAAATCTTACTGAAATAAGCGATTATCTTACAGATTTTGCTACAATATTCTTCTTTATATCCATATTTCAAGAACCTAAATTCTTAAATTTGTTTAATTTTTGATGACCAGTTCCTTTCCTCACTGCATTTGCATTCCCTACCTCAAGAGCAAAGCCAGGTACTCATTTACAGCTGGGGAGAATGAAGTGTAACGTTACCAGGTTTCAATCTCGGAATCCAGTAACTGTGCCATGAGAAGAAAGTGCTCTAACTGCTAAGCCACAACAAAATGTATAATCATGAAAACTATTTTAACACAATCAAATTGTGATTAAGTGGCTAAATGCCTGTCTATCAAGTTTGACATGTCAAGCAACAGTCACAGTAACCAAACAACTACAGACTTTCATAAATTGATGCTTGCGTAGAACAGAAGGATTTAAGTGGTCGACAAGGCAGTAATAAGGCTATCATGTTTCAAACTCTAAGAACAGCAGAGTCAATCTAACCTGCTGAGATTAAAAACAAATAAAAGCAAAACAGATCTGAGATTCCAAAAGCATGTATGATTGAGAGATTGCACTTGAAGAAACATTACTAAAAGGTAAGAAAATTGATGAAAGGACATTGGCCTGAAAAAAAAAAGGCACACAGAAGGCAAGTTTTAATTTCTTTTAGGAATATATGGAATTCAAAGGAAATCAAGTCCAACACAGTCATAAGAATTTTCAACTCAAAAGCCAAGGCAGATAAGATGGTTTGGCCATGTCTGCAGAATGGGAGAAGATCGGCTACCACGACAAACATGGGAAACAAAGAGCCAGGGATCCAGACCCCCAGGATGACCCAGAGTCCGCTGGGAGGACAACATTAGACAATCTTTGAAGGACTGAGGACTAGAATGGAAACAGACCAGGAGGAAGACAGCCGATAGGATAGTCTGGCACTCTCTCTCTTCCAAACCTCTACACCTCACGGTAGAAGGGGAACAACTAAGTAAGTAAGTAAGTCAAGGCTGAAACATGGAGCAAAATGAAAAGGACATTCTATTCATAAAAAGGTGTTTGTACTGAACAGAAGGATTAAAATGCTGTAGACAGTATTATTAATATTGAACTTCACCATAATCCATTGATCTCTATTGCTTATAATGCCCAGCCATTTGATTTAAAAAGTGTTTTCAGTTTCTTAAGTGTTCCATTTCTATATTTCTGATGCTTGCTGCAAAACTTTTCATATCACTGCCTAACATGACAAATTTATTCCTGGCAAGAGTTTACCTGTTTACAAGACTTGTTTTGCCTACAGATGGGTCTCCAACAAGCACTGCTTTGGTAATCTTCAAGCTGGGAATAAAAGTGTGAAATATTAAGGACTGGTACAAAATCACTGGTAAATATTACAGGTAGAATATTTCTACTATGCACCAACAGTTGTACTAAAGTGTTCTAATGTCAGAAATAACTGATGTTCTGTGTAATGGCAATATGTAGTATTAATAAACTGTAAATATCATTAGCCTGCATCAATTAAAAAAAAGGGGGGTTTTTTTTGCCTCTTTAGTATCTTTTTAATCTGTTCTTTCATTTCACAAAGCAATTTTAAATTCTTGTCGTTGAAAAGGTTGTCCAATTGTTTACATTTTCCTGTTATCTTCTTTGTACTGTTGTACAGGTCCTTAATATTTCTTCTTGTCTTTTCTGATACATCTCATTGTTTGCTTTTATGTATATTTCATGAACCTTGACTATGAACTTCTCGTTTTGCTCTGTTTAAAATCAGCTGTGCTTCTTTCCTCTCCCATTCTGTTGACAGTTTTTGTTGTTTCTCATGCTTTATGCTGGTGTTCCTTTTTTCCAATGTCTCAATATATTTTTGATCTGTTGTGAGTGGTTTTCTGTATCTCCTTCATCTTCTAGTTGCCAAAGCACTTCGTACTTACTGGATATAGTAATGCACATTTTTCTTGTGCTTTTTCTTCTTCTTTGTGCGCCCTCAGACTTTGACGTTAATAACTCTAATAAAGGTAGCAGTCAACTCAAGGTTCCTGACATCTCCAAACAGATTTTCATGGAGAAGTGGGTTGTTGTTATATGATACTCCATTTACTGCTGTAAGTTGGGCAGGACTGCAGCAGATGTTCATCTGTCATGGGGCTGGTGCCACAGGTGCAGCGATCTGTTGTACCAAACCTGTACTTGTGGTATAGACGGTACCTCAACCGGTTGTGTTTACTGCGTAAGTGGAAAATGATGACCTAGTCTCACCCTGTGCTTTTAGATTTTGTAATATATCCCACATTAATCAGGTGTTTGCAGCTATATGTTGCTGTGTAGAACTTCAGATGATCTGATGCCTCATATGATTCTGTACATACTTCAACCTCATCTGATGATGAACATAACTTATTGTTTATGCATATTTGAGCAATCTGTGATCTAGTAGTATGCATGTTGCTTCTTTTATTCTTTTATGTGAAAATAAGCTTCCTCCCACACCACCAGGCATGTTGGCCACTGACTGCTTTGACAGTCGGCGGCTAAGGATCAAAGAAAAAAAAAGCTTCCTCCTACAACAAGTTGACCAGAGGCACACAAGTTTACAACAATTTCTCCATTTTCATTTCATTTGTACTACATCTTTGTTTTTACATGATCTCTTGAAGGTTGCTGTTGTCTATTCCCATCTTTCAAATCAGGTCGCCCATTAAGACTGTAATGTCTTTAGTTCTCTTTATCCATTACATTTTTAAGTCTTCTTCTTCTTCTTCATACACTCTCAAATGTCTACTTGAATGTTTTCAAAGAAAGCATTAGTCAGCTTGAAATATGTATACCTTGTATATAAACAAATAAAACGGTATTGAATCAGTTTTACAAATAAACAGTGCACAGGAAACAAGGGACGTTTCGGGTTTTACCCTTCGTCAGCCACAGTTACAAACAGGCATATTAGTATAGTTTTTCCATGAATGGTACTGGTGACGGCCATGTGTTTTCTCTGTTCCTCATATGTTGGGCATCTTTGAAGCAGATGTTCAGCAGGCATTTTATCAGTGCCACAGTTACACTCATCAGTAGTTCCTATCATAAGCTTGTTTAATAAATGGTATCACAATTTGCTGTGGCTTGTGCGGTGTCTGAAGATTACCATTTGTTCTCTTAAGTCTAGCATGAAATTATTCTTTCACCTACTCTGTCATTACTTTGCACATAACACTGTATGGTATTCAGTTACTTTCTTTTTGGTAGTTTTGAGTGTTGCTGAAACTAGTCTGGGCCTCACTGCTAATTTCATGAGTGCTTTTTGCACCTCATATGACAGCATTAAGAGCCCCACCATAACTGTGAGGTATACTTTTTTCCTTATGCCCTAAAGGTAAAGGATCCGGTTACACGCCCATTGAGGCATATTAGGAATATGGTGTTAGGCCCATATGTTCCTGACCATCGGCACACTAGGGGTGATGTGGTCAGCATCATGCCGGCCACCTTAACCTTCCCAAAGTTGCTCTGGTAGCCAATTCATGAGGCTGGGTCGGCCCGAAGCCATTTGTGGTCTAAAAAATCCCACCTCAACTGGGGATCAAACCATGGACCACAGAGCTAGGAAGCCAGTGCACTAACCACTGCGCTACCTTTATGCCCTAAGCACAGTACCTTTTCTCCTGTGTTCATTTTCCTTTAATCTATTCCCTTCAATCTTGTTTCGCACAGTCCCAAGCTGCAAAATTCATAGTTTTCTTTTCTGCTACCACCAGTGCTGTTCTTCCTAGTTCGTTTAGTGTTCAAACACTTCAGGTGCACAATCTCGAGCAGAGGTCAGCAACCAGTCTATCTTGATCTATTGGTAGATCCCAGGGGATCATTTGGTGGATCTCTAGTTGACAGAGAGGAAAAAAGGAATTTTTTCACCTAGGTAAATTGTGGATTAGCCCTTTCCTTCCAGCACTTAAAACGTGCAGTATCCCCATGTTTAAAGGTACTTTCGCAAAAACTTTTCCAGTAATAACCCATGCACTAGTTTCCCAAAATCAACTGATTTCATCAGACAAGAACTTTCTTTTTGTTTGAATAGATGTTAATATTCTGTAAAATATAATTGAAAATAGTCTGAATTTTGCACTGATCTGTTGATGCTGTCGCAGAAAGCAGATCATCTGGCAGAGATAAAAGTTACAATATGCTACACTTATTCCAAATACTCCAATGTCTGAAAATATACACGACTTTACCAAGGTAGATCTTCAAAGAGCTCAGTGGTTCTAAAGTAGATCATCACAGCTCCTGAATTACCAGCTTCTGATCTAGAGGCTCTCCTAAGTGACAGGAGATGAGTCAGCAGTTGAGAATCCTTTTGGCTTTCCCAGTATAGCATCATAACCTTCACTGATTAAATGGTATCCTTCCAACCTGAATGGCTCAATTGAATCACTTAATTGTTTGCTTTGGATGACTTGTTAATGTTTCTGACTGAAGTTTCTGCAGCTCAAGTTGTTATTCATTGGGCAGTGAAGTTTCTGCAGTTTAAGTTGTTACTCACTGGGCAGTGAAGTTTCTGCAGTTTAAGTTGTTACTGATTGGGCAGTGAAGTTTCTGCAGCTTAAGTTCTTACTGATTGGACAGTGAAATTTCTGCAGCTTAAGTTGTTACTGATTGGGCAGTGAAGTTTCTGCAGCTTAAGTTGTAACTGATTGGGCAGATGGCCCCATGCCCAACCCTTGTCACATTTTATAACAGCTAAGGTTGTGTACAGTGCCAATATTTGTTCTTTGCTTACATATTGGGCTTTGCTAATGCACTGGCAAAGTTTAATGATTTGAAATGGAAAAAAAAAAAGCACACATATATGTGTTCATTAATTATACAATTGTTGATTTCAAACAAAACAATCAATCAGCTGTCTATTTTTTTTTTTTTTTGCGTTCGCCCGCTAATACTTGAGGCGAAATCTCAGGTTATTATTTTTATGTCTAACCTGACATTGATTTTACGTGAGTATCCCTTTATTTCTTGTACAGAGACAGGTGTCCCTCGCCATTCAGGCAAATACTCGCCGATTTCGGAGGTACCCATTGCAGCTGGGTCGGCTCAGGAGCCGCCAGTCCCTGGTCGACGACACTCCTTCAAATGTGCTCGCCAGGTCTCGAGTTAATCCAGTCCAAATCCCGGTCGACGAAAAATGCTGTCTATTTAAAAACCATTCTTCTTCTTCAAGTACCATGCCTGATGATGTAGGAGATCATGTCCCTCCACAACTTCCTGTCTCCAGTACTATTTATCAATTCTACTGTTGACTTCTTTCCATGCCATGATGTCAAACTGTTCAGTATCTACTCTCTTTGTCTTTCTCTATCTCTTTTTCCTTCAATCTTTCCTGTTGTTACTATATATTCTAGCTTTCTTCTTCTCATAACTTGTTGACTGAAAGTGGTATCTATGGTTGGTATCAGTGACTAAGATGTATTACATCCACCTCAAATTTTAAAGGTACCAGGTTCGATTCCCAGTTGAGGGAATATAATTTCTGGAAACATTTTTTTTCAGAACCAGTGATCCTTATGATGTCATACTCCCCACTGGTCTATCAGGTAGTGAGATCAGATGCCTAGCCTTCTCGGATAAGGGTGAACAAAATAGGAGGTTGTTGGGTTCGATTATGGTGTTGGTTCTTGTTTGTTCGTTGTTTGAGGTGTGACAATGAGTTTGTCGAAGCTGTCTACTTGATAACGCGAATGTATTCAATTTGGAACAAGTAGTAAAAAGTCAACTGCAACTGCCAACCCTGGGCATGGTAACTAATGCCAAGAAGATGTATAGTTCAATCAATTTATTTAACATGGTACGGTTCACTAGACGAACATATAAGGTTGACGACGGATGGTTGACGTTCACTGGACAGCACACCACGTAAAGTTCATATTTTAAAAATGCAGTTAATTCGTTTATAAAGATCATCGCTTAGGTAACGTCAGAATAGTTATAACATGGCATCCAATTAAGCAAATGAGGCAGTTATATAAGATAGTTCAATCTTCCACTGTCCTATGACCTTGGCAATGACGGAGAACTTTGTCAGGTCTTCTATATCATATAATGTTCCGATACTACGTATCTCCTTTAGTACTGGCCTCTTATTTTCAATCAATGACGAATAACAATACTATATACTTTTCTGCCCACGACCTTCGTGGCATCATAGCTTTGATATAGCAAAAATACTTGAGTCACCTCTGCTTTGCGGGGTACGTATTCGTAACAGCCGAATACTGATTTATATCATAACAATTTATATCAAGCCAATCCGGGATGATCCTAACGTCGGAATCCGTCGGCTTTAAAGTTTACATATTAAGTTTCACGTAAGACTCCATTTTGTACCAATGACGTATTGGTTCAACTAGACGTCTACGTGAGAACGAAAAGACATTATCATCAACAATCATACTTGCTTCTCTTCCCACGAAATAACACTAGATTACTGTAGACCCGAGTCCTCATCTATGAACAGACGGACGGTCATACACAATAACAATATACCCGCAAACGGGTTCGAACGCCATGAATCAATGGACTCGTTCTTGGGCACTAAGCTTCTCAACCCCAGCTATGACGTAGACTGACTGACTAGATATACGTGCGGTCTACATAACCCCCTCTACGCCTTAGTGCACAACCGTGCGCTAATGAAATCAAACTCACCAATAAGACTTACTCTCATGTGAGTCGGTGCGCAAAGTTTCTTACAGAGGTAGGACAACATATTAACAATATGATACTACCTTCATCTGTCTACGAAAAGGGCTCTACAGAGGTCCTGTATGCAAGTTACTCACATTAAAAATCCCACGGCAGTTGGAGATCGTAAAGAGTAGACCATAAGGCTGCTGCCCTGGCAAAATTTTTAAAAACCAAAAATTTGAAACCTACCCACCACAAAAATATTTATAGAAAGTGTGATTCCTATATACATAAATTGGGATTCTCTCCGGTGCTACAGAGTTCATGCACTGTGCCGAAATCTTCCTTGTGTGATCTAAGGGAAGAGATCGGAGCACTGATGGAGTTGTCAGTGTGCAATGAAAATGGTCATTAAAACCAAACCAAACCAAACCAAACCAAATATCTTATGTAATGCATTAATAATGTTTGAATTAATTTTATTAAGCTGTTAAGTGTGGTCATTATTTTTTTACAAATACACTTGACACAGATACTCTTTCTTCTGTGTTCGTCCTGAAAAGGACGTTTGTTACGCTGTATCGCCGTTTACAGCAAAGCTGCGATATTTGCGCCTTTCGGCCCGACACATCCGTTTCAGCATGGCATTTTTGGGACCAGGTTAGCCTTCCCTCTTCGATCTCTACTCTCTCAGCCAGACTGCAGTGATGCAGCCTGTTTCCAGGACCACCACTTGGAGGTGGAGTAGGGTCTTGGTCAGCTCTGGTTCGCTGACCCTGATGCAAGCAGTCAAGCTATGGGCAGTCAGTGGCCATCACACCTAGTGGCGTCTTGTAGGGCAACAACAAAATGATTCCACTTTGCTCGGTCGGCGACCATCCTTTGTACAGTGCCCCAACTCTGGTTCATTCTTTGCATCTCAGCCTCCACAGTCCTCCACCAGGTTGTTTTTGGTCGGCATCTTTTTCGTTTTCCTTCAGGGGTCCAAAGCATAGCTGTTCTTGTGATGGCATCGGGGTCTCTTCTGAGGACATGGCCAACCCAGCTCCAGCGTCTGCCAGCTATGACGGTGTGCATGTCCTTTTGCTTGCTCCAAGTAAGCAGATCTTGGTTGGTGATGGTATTCGGCCAAAAGATTCGGTGAATTTTTCTTAATAAGTATAGCCAGCAGGTGGGCTTGAACATCAATCTTAAGAAGTCAGAGGTCATGACGCTCAATGTGAGCAATCCTGAGCCCATATCAGTAAGGAATCAGCAACTGGTACAGACAGACACCTTCACATACCTAGGATGCATAGTAACACCAGATGACAGGGCAGGCAAAGACATCAAGAACAGAATGAATAAGGCAAGAACAGCCTTTTTTAGCCTAAACAACATCTGGAAGTCCTCTCAATACAGCACAAAATTAAGATTATATCAGAGCTGTGTGCTTTCTGTGCTTCTCTCTGGTGCGGAATGCTGGAGAGTTACAGAGAAGGAAATGTCAAAATTGTCCTCTTTTCATACAACATGCCTAAGTAGACTGTCATTTTAGCCAAAAACTTGGCATTTTGATTCAAGTTGAATTTTTTTTTAACTGCCTCAGTGTTTGGTTGGGTTTTTTGTTTTTTTTTTTGCATTAAAGACCACCTTCATTGCACACAGACAACTCCATGAGTGCTCTGATCTCCTCCCTTTGATCACATAAGGAGGATCTCAACACAGCACCAGGGAGGACCCCAATGTGTGAATACAGGAATCACACAAGCTATAAATATTTCTGTGGTGGATAGGTTTCCTAATTGTTTAAATTTGCCAGGGCAGCTGCCATATGGCCTACTCTTTACAATTTTCAACTGAAAGGGATTTTTAACGTGCACAACTTGCACATAAGACCTATTTTTTTTTTACTTATCTGAGAAGGCTAGGCATCCAACCTCACTACTAAGCAGATGGGGGGGGGGGGGGGGGGGGGGGGGGGGGGGGGGGGGGGGCGGGGGGGGGCCGGGGGGGGGGGGGGGGGGGGGGGGGGGGGGGGGGGGGGGGGGGGGGGGGGGGGGGGGGTGGGAGGATGACATCATTAGGAAACACTGTTTCTGAAAACAATGTCCATCAATTATACCTCCTGTGCTGGGAGCAAACCCAGTAGGGCCTACCTTTAGAATTAGAGTCGGAGCCCATCCCTCTGAACCACTCCGACCCCATAATTTTGACCAAAAAAGATTTTGACAATGCTCGAAACAGGGAGGTTAAGGTTTGATGTAATGTAAATATGGATAGCCAGCCTGGCAATGCGGCAGACCTTTCCTACTGTCATCGCCATCTACACCTAAACCTAACCCTTTATTACAGCGTCTCTGAATTCTTTTGTAAGGCCGTTTCGATGTAGGCAACTTAACTGGTCGCAAGATCGATAGACATTTGGGCGAAATTGGACATACGTCCCACTGGTTTTTCATATTAACTGCCTATGTTACTTACAGCCGTGAACTTCGTTATGACTCTGTCTGATGCTACAGGTGAGATAACAGTTCGAGCCGAAGACATTTTCTGCCTGGGCATGTAAAATGTACCCAAAATTATCTCCGTAACCAATCGGGTGAAAACAGATTCAGATGTTTCTAAACTGCTTACACACAATGCAAATACTGTTCAGAAGCTCGCTGAAAATGTTGCACTGTGATTAACTTGTCTATTTGCAAAAGGCACGTAACCCGGAACTGAATCCAACAATGCTTTAAAAGTCAGTGTTGCCAATTAATCCACTTTATAGATATTACAAAGGCAATCGTATCATTTCGTAAAATGAAAAGTATTGTATGCAACAACTCTTTGTCAATGAATGTAAGAAATAGAGTTCATCAGTGTTATATAGGACCAATCCTGACATATGGACGTGAGTCATGGATAATTAGTAAATAAGTAAGTAGCGCCAAGGCTGGATTTTGGCATAAGCTAAACAAGCTACAGCTCAGGACCTCATAGTCTGAAAGGGCCTCTCTAAGTGATTCTCTAAGACAAGATTCATTTAGCTTTTCCTAATTTTGAAGCAATAATAATAACAAGAATAGCCCCTTCAGTCATACTGACTATGGGAATGTGCCCCTGAGATGACAGCCCTCAGCTGCTTATTTTACTTGTGTTCCTTTCGACGTTTTCTCCTCTCTTCTGCTTGTTGTGTGAGCTTCTTTTCGCCCAATCTGAGGTGGCACCGTAGATAGCATAGCCACTTGGTGCATTTGGCAGCTTCATCCTCCCAGGTTGCTGGATTTATGTCCAGTGTCCTCGTGTCGATCTTGCACACATCTTTGAATCTCAGCTGCGGTCGCCCAACTGTTCTTTTGCCATCTGCCAGTTGTCCGTAGAAGATACGGGCAAAGGTAGCTGCAGCTTTGCCAATACGGCTGTAAATTTCTGTGTCCAGAGAGAGTTTGTCATTGATGGTAGACTCCAGATATATGAAGTGGTGCACCACTGCCAATTCATAGTTATCGATAGTGATAACTGGTGCAGCACCCACATCCTGACTCAGTACATTTGTTTTCTTTAGACTTATTGTGAGGCTAAAGTCCTTGCATGCTTGTGTGACGCGATTCATCAAGCTCTGATGCTCCTGTTGACTTTGAATGACGACTGCAGTGTCATCAGCGAATAACAAGTCTCTTATAGTGACCCGTCTGATTTTTGTTTTTGCCTTCAGCCTTGAAAGATTAAACAGACGGCCATCTGACCGTGTGAAGGCATAATCCTTCAGTTGCATCTCTGAATGCATGCTTCAAGAGTAAGGCAAAGAAGATCCCAAAGAGGGTTGGAGCCAGAAGGCAGCCTTGTTTAACGCCACTGTGAATGTCAAAGGGATGTGATGATCTTCCAGCATATGGGACTGTTCCTTTCATGTCTTCATGGAATTACTTTATCATTTCCAGCAATTTAGCAGGGCAGCTTATTTTCAGGAAGATTTTAAAGAGTCCATCCCTACTAACCAGGTCAAATGCCTTTGTGAGGTCTATAAAGGCGAGATATAAAGGCCTTTTCTGCTCTCTTGATTTTTCCTGAAGCTGGCGGAGAGAAAAGATCATGTCTGTTGTTGATCTACCAGCTCGGAATCCACACTGTGACTCTGGATATATGCGCTCGGCTAACTTGTGTAGTCGCATTAAAATGACTGGCAAAAACCTTACCAACAATGCTAAGAAGAGAGATGCCTCTGTAGTTATTGCAATCACTTCTGTCTCCTTTACTTTTATACAAAAAGCAACATTGCGGCTATTTTTAAGTCTAATAGTAACAAACTGCTCAGGGGAAAGATCATTTTCACGACTGTAGAGCATTAAAAATGAGCAGCGATCAACCATTGGTATTATATGCATAGAAAGTGATAAATTGCATTACGGTTCCGACAGGCTGCAGTCTACCCGGCTGTAAATAGGTTCTTGACTCTGTTCTTTGAGTTGGGGAAGGAAAAGGCAGCGAGGAAGGGAACTGGTCGCCCCACCTCTCAATGCTGGACCTAGTAATAGCGAAGTCTCTAAAACTTCCCTTCCCTATGACAGTATCTAGTATGGGACTACCTTTACCTTATCTTATGAGGACATCATTCATGACTTTTCGTTTACAAAAACAAGAAGTAAAATTGTGTAAACTAACTGATTTCTTGTGTTTTATCAGTGCTTATCGCGTTACAGTTTGCAAATTAAATTTCGTTTTCTGGCAATTACAAATTTACAAGAACATTTTACTCCTAGGAGTTACTTTCAGTCACCTGACTCTTTGGGAACAAATCTGAAGTATTTTTTTTTTCTGCAATAAATGTCTTGAAACCGAAAAACTGAAGGTATATTTATTAAGCTCTGTAGGAGCAGCCTTTCTGCCCACCTTCTTGGCGGAATTCTTGTCACGTTCTGTTGTTATACACGGCCTTATTCTCTGTTACCAAATAGGGCCTCCGCAGCTTCCAATAGCTTAGAGCATCACCATGTCTAAATCCGGCCCTGAGTAGCGCACTAGAGGCCACAGACATGCGGTTTTACCGAAGAATGTTTAATATACCAATTATATGAAAAAGTCTTAAAGTGGCGTATTTAAAGTATTTAGCACCCAAGGAAGACTTTACTTTTGACACCCCCTCCCACATAACGAAACATACTTGGAAATGGTATAATCTTACTTGATGAGAAAAACATATAAGAGTTGGTGCATAATATGTAAAAGAACTATTGGAGGACAACATAGGTAATAAACCAATGTTGTGTAGTAGGAGGGCAAACTCATAGGTGCTTAGTCTCCCTCAGCAAATCTAGGAGAGTATGAATGCTAATTGTTCCTGTAGCGCACTGGTTGTATACACGACGGATGCATCCTCTCATACATCCATCCTTGCTGTCTCTTGTTTCATGCCAAATTCCAGCAATGTTAGCCATGTTGATTCACCTATTGCAATGTCGTTCTCTAACAGACGATCATGCAATGTCCTTAGTATCTTTCCCTTATCCATATCCAGTGTCCCTACTATAGATGTTGTCGAAGCTAATCTGTCAGCTCTCTCATTGCCGCATACCCCTGCACGACCAGGACAGCAGATCCACAACAGTTCCTGAAGATTCGAGGATTCTATGGATGTTTTCCATTCATGCCGTAGAAATTCATTTTGGACCTTCCGAAGCATGGACTGAGAGAGTATGACACAATTAAGTGCTCTGGTCAATGTAGTTCGTCACTTACAATTGTGGATTTTAGTTTTGATATCTTTTTCATTTCATTGATACGGGTTGGTTTCATTGCTCTAGTAACAATTCTCTCAGCCTGGTATTGTACACTGTCTAATTTTCGAAATTGGGTTTTAAAGCAGTTGCCCAGGCTGGTATTCTATACTACAGTGTCTGCCTAACATTTGCTTATACACCAATCTCAGTATTTGATGGTCCGTGTCCTAAGTAGTTTCTGTTAGGTTTTTTCATCAGTCATTCGCTGTCTAGCTTTTTGCTGGCACTTATCAATGTGAATTTGTCATGTTAACCTCCTGCCTAATGTAATTCCAAGGTTATGGGACTCTTTTCTTCTGGCAGACCATGTCCATTTAGTTTTAGTATGACTGTTTTTCCTTGTTTGGTAGTGTGAACATTTGTTGTCTTGTTTTCTTATCTTTTATGTTTTGTAGCTATTCTTATGTACGAAAACTTAAACTCAGTTTTGTCACTGACAATACAATGTTCCTACAGGGTTAGTTAATATCATTAATATTTCTTCGTTCTCTCTCTCTCTCTCTCTCTCTCTCTCTCTCTCTCTCTCTCTCTCTCTCTCTCTCTCTCTCTCTCTTTCTCTCGGTGTGTCTCTCTGTCCTCCTCCCATCTCCTTACCATATTCTAAGTAAATTTTGTTCCTTCGTTTTAGATCCTGATTTGATTTTCCTTTCTTTAAGCATTGTTGTGAATATTTCGTTTTTTCTTTTCTTTTAATATTTTTTTGTAAACACATTTTGCTGCTCTTTTCAGGCAGACAGAGCCTACAGATTTCTGCCATTTCAGCTCCCCCACCCCCACCCACCCAATTAGGTACATTAGAGGGAGAGACAACCCCTACTCTTCCTCGCCCGATGACCAGAATCTCCTAGAGACCCCTTGCCCGCTGGTGTAAATAACGTGGTGTTGTATCAGTATGCTATTTAAATGTGTGCTTTATGCAATGACACTTTTTATTCTTTTAATTCAGCCACCGACAACTCAGGAGCTATGTGGATCTACTTTAGACACACTAAATTCAGACTAAATGATATTTTACCGAATGTTAACTTCACTTCAAACAAAAGATCACTTCCTATCTTAAGCAGGTCACGAATAGAGTGAATTTTAGAAAGTTAGCTTGCTGGTTTTCACTGGTAATGCGGTGAAAATACCTTTAAACAAGGAGACACCACACTTTTAAGTGCCGGAAGAAAAGGGCTAGTCCACAATTTACTTTGGTGACGTATGCCAGTAGTCAGGCTTATTTTCTTCAATTTTTTAAATAGGGGTGAGACGGCCAATTTAATTTGAATAGGAGAGGAAAAAATTAAGGTTAAACGGTTTCGTACCTTCGCGTTTACCACCCTAAGAAATAAAAGAAGTTGGCCAATAAAAAAAGATCTAGGAATTGGAAAGACATAAAGAATGAATTTGTACCCAATGATCCAATGAGACCTATCGGTATGTGGCCGTGGATAGTGGGTTTGTATCACTACCCTAAACAGTAGGCAGCTTTTTTATGACGATGTTAAGTTAATTTCTTTCTCCCAGACGATTACAACAGGGCATAACTGACAGTTGATCGATGATTCAACAATTTGATTTAAATACTTCACGCCGACAGCAGTGAGCATTAATGTTGAAGTTTATTTGCACAAAACTCAGCAATAGTTGGATAAAAATGGTATGCCCAACCTTCACCTATGGTTGGCAGACTTGTACAGCAACAACTTTCAAATCCATTATTTCTACAATGTCTTGCTCTCTGGTTTACTCTTGCTGCTTCAATATTTCTAGCTGTCTCTATTGGTTATGGTGGTCACTACGTGAAAACTACTACTATCGATATTCTTCTGTCCTCTGAATTATTCTTATGGTAACATTGTCTTCTCAGAGTGTTCTGCTATATTTCTTCTGTTCAGCTTAATTTTCTGCAGTTTTTACTTGGTGTATTTTAGAGAACACTGGCCTGCCGCCAGGGTTGACGATTTTCCAAGTTTCTATACTACTCGTTAGACTGTCAACTAGTCTACTGTGTTGCCTACCAGTAATAAACTCTTAAATATGCAACGTACCTGATTCATTTTAAAAACACAGGAAATGTTCCTGAAATTGGCAACACTGTCTTCGTGTTCTCAGAATAACTCACAAAACAGTCACTTGTGACACATAGGCGATCGAGCGTCTGAATGACAGTTATAAACTTTTCTGTCACCACAGAAGCAACCCAAGCTCATTTGGGCATATCATTCGATAATAACTCGATTGCGCCAGCCCCTTATAAAATAGTATCTTTGCACAAACTTGGGAGAGAGCACATTTCTGAACCTACGCTAACGCGTTCTCGAATCTGACTGACTAAATTTTGTACAACGATTTACCACAACAACTAATTCAGAAGTTTCTAGATCAACTGTCTCGCAAACAACTCACCAGTTTTTTATAAACTTCCCTTGCAAAGCTTAACTTCGCTCTGCTAGCTGAACTCGATCAGAAAAACAAAACTGAAAAACTTAATTATAAATATCGGCCATGGTCGGCCGCCTGGACAGTGATCAAGGGATGTCAACCCTACTTTTGTCACCTACTTTAAAGTATTGTTGATTACTGCCCTTTGATTATAAATTTACCAGTCCGTTAATTTCCCTCATAAAAGTCATTGCTATAAAAATTACTTCTGACCCATTTCTGATTAACGACGCTACCTGGAACAGGTAGATTAAGATTGGCTGGTTGCTGACCCCTATTTTAATTCATCCAGCTGTCATTATTCACCATTTGCTATTATGCGAGTTGGGAAATGACACAACCCAGTTCCGGACAATACTGCTTCAATCAATCAATCACTTAATCAATATTTTGTAGCTTCCCAGAAGCACAGGGATTCAATCAACATATACTAAGTCCTCCTATCGACTGCCATCAGCCCAAGTCTTCGGTAACACTGACTCCTTTCGGCTTTCTCTTGGCTGCTTCATGAGCCCCCATTACCAGAGGACCTTCTTCTGTCATGGGAGTCGGAGTGGCTAGGAGGTATGGCATCCGCCTCGTATTAAAGAGATACCGGTTTGGAATCCCAGGTGAGAGATGTAGCGAAATTTGGTTCCTCTTGCTTTGTTGTGAAAAAAAATGTAGCGCGACTCCCACACACACACACCAGCGCAAGGTCAGCGCGGCGGTCTTTCTTTGAAGTTTGTAGTAGACGGGAAATGTGAATTACGGTTAAAAGCCATACAGTATTACTGAAGAATGGGGAAATAGCTAATAGGAATGAATGGCGGACTTTCAAAGTTTGCATTTACTGGACATTAAATTATTCACTACAGGAGAACGCCTGGCTGGAATAATATCAAATAAAAATAATTCAACAAAGGAGATAGACTAGGAATTATATCCAAAAGGATATTATTCAAATATAAATAGTTTTAAAGATAATTAGTATTTTTCACCTTCATCACATCGGCTAAAGGTGAGCTAATAATCTTTAAAAAATTTATTACACTAACAAGCCTCAACGGATTTGTATAAAACTTATATGTAATGAAAGCCTCATATGGGGAAAAGGAAATGATACATAGAAAGGACGGAAGAATATAAGTGTGTAGTGAACAGAAGAAAAAAACAAGTACAGGAAAAACACAGATTGCTTCAAATAGCCTCAAACCAGGAGATGAAACGAAAATCTTTTGGGACTTTTAGAGGTGCTTTCTCGTACGCGCGAGAGACTGAAATATAAGGACAGAGAGACTCGTTGAAAATCACACACACCAAATCCAGAAGCCAAAGTGAGAAACTGGAAGACAGTATCTGCAAGAAAAGTTATTTTTTCACGCTGCATGCAGGGCAGATTAACTTCAACCAAAATAATCTCACCGTGAGCTTATAGATCCTAAGAGGGTATGTAAGTTTATTAAAGATATATGTATGAATAATATCATTTTATTTCAGATTTTATTTCTGATTGATTGTATCAGATATAATAAAAAAGAGAATGACGCTAACCAGAGATAACCTTCACCGGCATTGTCAGGAAGCACAACCATTAATTGGTTAGCCACATATATCATGGCTAGTTCTTGCCTGGAAGCTTACGACATACCAGCAAGTACATAAGTGACTTGACATCCATAAGTGGAAGGCAAAGGTTATATCGTACCCATGTATCATAACCTATGATTTATTCATGTAATTTGTTAATTCTGCACATTATACATCATCTTATCATGCTATCTCTGTAACATACTACCATGATTCATTCATTTATATACAAACACTGAAGACATGGTCGCATCATGAACAGTAGTTGGTGGTGAGATTGTTGGAACAACATGGCCACCTATTACTTCTTGTTCCAGGTTTTTATGATCAATGTTTATGATCATTCCTGATCGAGAAACTAAAGACTTGAAGAAGTTGATCCAGCTCACTGAAGCCTAGAGGTCAACCAAACTTCAACACCTTAGTTCCCCGTAGTTATAGGGCGGGCTGAAGGAAAGTCTTCCGTACTCCAGTGTGTCGGAGGAACCTCGAGCAGACGTGGCTAAAGTTGAGTTTCTTTGTATCCATCCAACAAATCCTGTGAGCAGTTTCTAAACGACTGTCTAATGATGACAACTAGATGGCAAGAGATAATGTGACAATCCTTTTGTTGTAAATTCAGTGGAAGATAAATCCAAGACTTTTTCTATTAGTTATTTTAATTTGTAACTGTAAATAATCATACATTTTACCATCTTCCAACACCCATTTATCATTACAAGACTATATAGATGTACATAATAAATTGGATAATTGTACTCATTTGACTTGTTAAATTTTTAACTAATAAATTTTGAGTTACCTTTTCAAATTTAATTATATTATCACATAAGGTTACGATAGCGAAAGTAGCAACTTATACTTCTGAAGCCTAAATCTATTGTCCAGCTCAGAGTATTCACAGCTGTAACTCACTTGTGATACCAGTGTAC
Organism: Oreohelix idahoensis; assembly: GCA_024509875.1. Lineage (NCBI taxonomy): Eukaryota > Metazoa > Mollusca > Gastropoda > Stylommatophora > Oreohelicidae > Oreohelix > Oreohelix idahoensis. The sequence goes on from JAMPIV010003301.1 coordinate 42,254, forward strand.
TTCTCGGGCACTGGAACTTCATACTTTCTGGAGAGAGATTCTACTTCTGCTCTACCACTATTATCATAATAGGAAAACCTTTCGCTACATTGGGGGCTCTTTCGCGGGATATTATTTGTATCCTGAGCCACTATCTATGTATTCTTCTATCTTGAGCCACAAATAGTTTGTAAAAATAAATTTTTTTGAAAAAATTCTAAAACTTAGAATTTTTTTTCGTAATAGTAGTACCATTGAGTACGAAGGAAATAGGAAACGCTCACAAGGTTTTAAGGATTTGTCTTGTTCAAAGTAATTAATTGATTTTAATTAAGTTAGTTGGTTAGTGAAGATAAAATTATATACCCTCTGGTAAGTAAGCATCATGGCTGAATTGGTGAAGTTTAGAACTGCGATTATGCAGGAAGGAAAAGACTTGGGTATGACAGGAGATGCTCTAATTCGACATATCACAACTGAAGTGGATAAATATTTAGATAGAGAGACTAAAAGAATGGAAGCTGAAGCTGAAAGAGAGACTAAAAGAATGGAAGTTGAGGCTGAAGCTAAGAAATTAGAGGCAGAAAGAGAAGCCAAAAGAATAGAAGCAGAGAGAGAGAAGCCAAAAGGTTAGAAGCAGAAAGAGAAGCCAAAAGATTTGAAGTTGAGACTGAAGCTGAAGAAAGAAGGTTACAAAGAGCTCATGAGTTAAGTTTAAAGGAACTTGAACTCCAGGGAGCAGCTAGCAATCATGGTGCTAGCTCACCTCACTCTGAGAGCTCTAACCAGATCACAGCAAATGGAGCCATGAGTTTCCACCTGGATCCATTTATTGAGAAGGAGGACGCCATTGAGTCGTACCTGGATAGATATGAGAGACTAGCCTCTAGCTATGGATTGGAAAAGGAAAAATGGAGCCCTAAGCTATCTCAGGGGTTGAGGGGAGTTTCATACGATGTTTATTTAAAACTCTCAAAAGAAGACCAGGAAGATTATGAAATCTTAAAACAAGCTTTACTGGTCAGGTACGAAAAGAATTCTGAATCTTATAGAAAGAGATTCCAAACTGCAAAGCTACTTCCAGGAGAAAACTATCACCAGTTTTCTGCCAGATTGGAAACTTATCTGACAAAATGGATTAGCTTCGGAAAATGTCAAGATATAAAAGAAATGGTCATGATGGAACAACTGAGAGAATCCATGCCTCAGGAAATGAGAAAATTTCTTATGGAGCAAGGAGCTGAGAGATTGGACGATATTTTAACCATGGCTGAAAGATATCAAGCAGTTCAGTCAGAAGTGTCAGGAAATAAGAAGAAGCGGGGTGAGAACTTCAAACCTTCACAAAACTTTACCAACTATGAATACAGGGACAATTCCAACAAGAATAAACACAGAACTGATTATAAAGACAAAAACCCTCTAGGATCAGAAAAGAAACCTCCAAGAAAGGAAGGAAAGTGGTGTAAATCTTGCCAAATGAGTAACCACAATACTGCGGAATGCAGACGGAAAAACCCTCCTCATCACGCTACATGCCTGACAACAGAGAACAAGGGAAGGAAGGACCTGGCAGATAGTCAGAAGGACCTCCGTCATCCCCCTGTCTGTGAGGAAGTGACCTTGAATGGCACCCAAGTACTGTGCTTATATGATACAGGCTTGGACTTTGACTCAGTAGTGTGCTCTTCTCTGGTGAGTCCGGAACAGATAACCACAGAAACAGTGGAAATCAGAGGACCAGTCAAGGGAGCAGGAACCATGACACTGCCCATAGCCCGTATCAACATAAGATCTCGCTATGTGGAAGGAGAGATCAAAGCAGCAGTGATGGACAACCCTATCTACCCATTAATACTGGGATGTAGATATGTCTTTCTAGGAGAACCTATAAGACCTATAGTGATGGCAACAGTCCAGACCAGGGCAAGCTCTAAGAAAGAGGAGGACACTATCATAAATACTCATCCAGAAGAGATGAGAAAGGCTCAAACTGCTGACAGTACATTGAAGCCTTGCTTTGGCAAATTACCTAAAAGCCATAACCCTCCAGAGAAAGGAGACTTATATATGAAAAATGGCCTACTATATAGAAAAGCTGGAACAGGACCTAAAGGACATGGACAGCTTGTAGTGCCAAAATCATACAGGGAGCAGGTTATGAAGCTAGGACATGCTATACCCTTCAGTGGACATATGGGAATAGGGGCCACTGGACAACGGATAGCCTGTCACTACTTTTGGCCAGGGATCACAGAGGACATAAAGAGGTATGTGAGATCCTGTCCAGAATGCCAAAGAGTAGCTCCTAATCATAGGACTGCACCAGCAACACTGGGAGAAATGCCCATCATGGGAACGCCCTTCGAACGTGTTGCCGTGGATATTGTTGGACCCCTCAGTAGGACCAAGAAGAGAAATGCATATATCTTAACCTTGGTCGATACTTGCTCTATGTGGGGAGAGGCAGTAGCAATGTCATCGATAGATTCGAAACATGTGGCAGAGGCACTGTTAACAATATTCACCCGATTAGGTTTCCCACGTCAAATATTGACTGACAATGGTTCTCAGTTAAGGGGAAATCTAACACAAGAAGTATTCAGGTTATTTCAAGCTAGACATTATCACTGTAGCGCGTACCACGCCCAAGGGAATGGTCAAGTAGAGCGGTTCAATGGCACGCTCATTTCAATCCTTAGAAAGTTGGCTAGTGATAAACCTGAAACTTGGGACACATACTTACCCTCAGCACTATTTGCCTATAGGGAAGTCCCACATAACTCCACAGGATTGGCTCCAGCTACATTGTTGTTTGGACGACCAATCAAAGGTCCACTGGAAGCATTGTTGCGGACATGGACTGATGAAAAAGCAAAAGAAACCGTGACTTCTTCATACCAATACGTCAACGAGTTGACATCTCGATTGAAAACAAGTTGGAAACTGGCAAATGATAACTTGAGACAGGCCAGGAGGAAGCAGGCTGCTTACTACAATAAAACAGCAAAAGATAGGGAACTTGAGGTGGGAGAAAAGGTTCTGTTACTGTTGCTCAGCAGCAATAATAAATTGCAAATTGGATGGCAGGGACCCTACGTCATATTGGAAAAACTTTCCCGGACCAACAGTAAGATTGACAAGAAAGGAAAGGAGAAGGTGTATCATGTCAACCTTCTTAAAAAGTATTATGACAGGGAAGCATCAGAAGTTGCCCATATCATGACCCTGGCCATTGCAACAGAAATGCAGGATGAACCAATTTCCTCCATGGAATACGCCCTAACAACTACGGAAAGCTATGCTCAGGTTAATGTGAGTGAACATTTAACTCTTGAGCAGAGGAAAAAGGTTCAGGAGGTGTTAGAAATCCATGCTGATGTACTCACAGATAAGTCGGGGTGTACTAATCTGTTAGAGTATGACATGACGATTACTGACCCTACACCAGTTTGTATGCGGACATACCCTATACCTTATGCTAAAGGACACTCACTCAAGCATGAGATTGACTATCTCTTAAGAGAGAAAATTATTTCAAAGTCTGAATCTCCCTACAGCTCAAGTGTGGTGCTATTAAGGAAACCTAGTGGTGAACACAGGTTATGTATTGATTATAGGAAACTAAACTCTATCACTGAATCTCAGGTAGAACCATTACCTGACACCAATCAGTTGTTTGCTACTGTTACGGGCTCGGGACCCCAGTATGTTATGGGTGCTTCGATGACTTCTAGTATTTGAGGATGACCAAGTTATTATATGCGTATTCAGTTTATAGAGTCGAAGTCCCTCGGGTTCTTATCACTTTTGTAGGATTCCGTAATACTGTTCGTTGGTATCGATAATGTCTGCTTTAACCCTTGTGATACATTATGTGCTGAACATGTTTCATATTAAATATTCGACCCTTGACTGACCTGTATTAGTCTCTTGTCTTGTTGATTATATTGGCAGTGCGAGATGCAGCGTGTTAAGACATTAATCATCACTGGTCATGATCAGTTGAATATTAACAGCATTTAACTCAACTCCGAATACGACAGTTGATAAAACCGTGATTTTGACGACTCAAAATATTTAATTAGTAATTTCATACCATGAGCAGACACCAACTACATGGGAACAAAAGTCACATCACATTCATGTACGATCTGTAAGAGTTCTCATTATTTCATAAACACATGTTCACAATCTCTATCTAGAGTTCTGGTTCAAGGTCAGTTCCTTTTAACGGCCAATGTCCTTTGGCATAAATTCAGAGGCTAACTAGACTTACTCCCGTCGCTAGTTTATACAATAGCCTTTTGCACTAGACTTAACTATCCTGCTAGTTCTGCAATACACTTATTTCGCTAGGCTTACGTCTACGCTAGTCGTCTAACAACCGTTACACTAGGCTTACGCTTGCCGCTAGCTGTACAATATCCATCTATACTAGTCTTACACTATTGCTAGTACCATAATGTTCCTTTGGCATACCACGCCAGGCTAATCTGCCATAATTATGCAAACTGCGTTATTCATACGACGACTTACGTTTGGTTCAAGAAATACACTGCTCAATTGGCTTCCCAGCCACACAATTAAAAAGTGGTTATACCACACAATATCAGTGGCAATGGCCACACTTCTGAAACACACTGCCGTTCGGGTCAAAACCCACAAGTCGAATGACGTTACAAAGACATACGCGTCATGCATAGTGATATGCATACTACGTCGTTAATATATATTCAATTGCGATGTTCCATGGTGCAGCAATCCGAGTTGGCCAAACTCAAATGCTTGCACACATGCAACAATCATCGATATCGGTCGCGGAGATATATCTCTATTCGATTGAGGTGTTTCATGATACAGCCATTCGGATCGACGTCAAATCCAAATGTCTGTAATCATGAAACCATCCTCAACATCATCCCCCTCACTTCCAAACGTGACACTTGTGGCACGGATGATAGTGGTGGAGAAGATGTACGTCCCTAGACTATATTAGTATTAGTAATACCTATTTATAAACATAATACTCATTAAGTAGAGACATTAAATTTTACAACATTAATAATAGCACTTGTCAACATGGTGACTAAAGAGTTAATTCAATTTCTTCTCAGAGAAGTTGCGCGATAAAAGATCTGCCAAGTTATTGTCTGATCCAGCAATAGGCAGAATCGTAAATGAAAATTCTTGAATCAACAAGTACCATCGGTGTATTCTAGCGTTAAGCATTGTTCTAGCTGTTATGTAAGTAAGAGGACTATGGTCTGTCATGATAAAAAAATGCGTGCCGATGAGGTATCTTGCTAGCTTCTCTAGGCACCAGACCATCGACAGGAGCTCACGTTCACCTGTCGCATACTTCTGTTCAGCCGGAGTCAGTTTCCTCGACACATAGAAACATGGATGGAGTGTTTCCTTGTAACATTGCAGCAAACAGCCACCCATGGAGTAACTCGAGGCATCTGATTGAAGTATGAATGGAATACGTATATTCGGTAATAACAAAATAGGTGCATTACTAAATAATTTCTTAATTGTTACTAAAGCGCTTTCGCAATCTTTGTCCCAACGTACCTTATTAGGACTACCTTTGGTCAACAGTGCGGACAAAGATGTAGATAGTTGAGCGAAATGCGGGATGAACTTATGGTAATAGTTTATCAAGCCTAAAAGGCTTCTAACTTGTTTCTTAGTTGAAGGGGTAGAAATCTCTAGAATTCTTTGGACTGTATTGTCGTCAGGATACAGTTTGTGGTTACCTATGCGGTGACCAAGAAAAGAAATTTCCTGACAACCTATTTGGACCTTTGAAGGTCGCACAGTCAACACATGCATTGGTAACGTATGTAGAAGAGAAGTTAAACCATCAATATGGTCTTCCCACGAGTCATGAAATAGGCAGATGTCATCGATGTACGTGATGACATCTTTACGATCGCCAAGAAGGCAGCGCATCATGCACACAAACGTCGCTGGCGCATTCACCAACCCAAAACACATATAATTCCATTGGTAGAGCCCAAACGGAGTTGTGAAAGCTGTGTAAGGTTTGGCATTTTCGGCAAGAGGAATTTGCCAGTAGCCTTTAGAGAGATCTAGTTTGCTAAAGAAAGTAGCATTAGATAATTCTGACAAAAGATCATCTAAAAGTGGCATAGGCTCACCGTCTGTGATTGTAATTTTGTTCAATCGTCTAAAATCAATACAAATACGTAAAGAATCATCCTTCTTTTTAACAATCACCATTGGGAATGCATATGGTGATTCCGAAGGAGATATCACACCTAAACGTATCATCTCTTTTAACTCTTTCTCTACCCTATCTTTGTGGTGTAAAGATATAGGATAGGGTCTAAGTTTGATAGGTTTATAATCAGTAAGAGTAATATCATGGGATATAAGCGATGTCTGACCTGGAAGGTCGGTGAGAACATCATTGAAAGAAATAAGAATATCCCGAACTTGATCTTGTTGTGAAGAAGATAGTGAAGAAGAAATAGTTACGTCTTTCCAAGACTCCGATGATTGCAAAGAAGGTAATTGGAATTGTAAAGGGATAGACGAAGTGGTATCTTCTTCATGAACAACTGCAAAAGAAGCAGTATGATGTGAAGAATCATCAATAGAGTTAATAACAGGAACTAATTCCTGTGGTCTTTCAACCGCTAATTTTAGCATGTTGACATGGAAGGTTTTGATTTTACCTCTCACGTTTACCGAGTAGTCAACATCTGTGACTTGTTTGATAACATCAAATGGACCTTGCCATGATATCAGTAATTTGTTATCGTTATGAGGTAGCAACAACCAAACTTTTTCCCCTGGTTTGAAGGATCTTAATATTCTCTTTTGATTATGTAATAATCTTGATCGTTGAGTGGCTGATTTGATATTCTGGGATGCATACGTGCACGCATCGATGATTCGTTGTCGGAGATCAATAACTAACTCGTAGCTGTTTCGAGTGGCTGTATCAACTGATGCTCCAATCAACAAATCCTTGAGTATCATCATTGGTCCGCGAGGATTCGAACCATAAACCAATTCGAACGGAGACCATCCCGTGCTTTCTTGAGGCACTTCAAGAAAAGCGAACAGGGCCGCCGGCAGAAGCCTGTCCCATTCACGAGGGCATTCCTCAGTTATCTTAGATAACATCTGTTTTAGAGTGCTGTTGTAGCGCTCGCACACACCGTTTGATTGGGGCCTATATGCACTACAAAACGAGTGGTGAACAGATAACATGGATTCTAAATCCCTCATGATGTTGGAAGTAAATTGTGATCCTTGATCTGACAAAATATCCTCCGGAAAACCGATTCGACAAAATATCGAAAATAATGCATCAGACACAGATGCAGTTGTGATGGTTTTCAACGGTATGGCTTCTGGCCAACGCGTGCAAAAATCTACGCAAGTTAAAATATAATGAAATCCATTATTTGAAACAATTGATAACGGACCCACTATATCTACCGCAATCTTTTTGAAAGGTCTCTCAGGCACGTCTGTAATCTGTAAGGGTGCCGTATGGAACCTGCCCTTACGTGCTATACCTTGGCAAGTTGTACATGATTTGCAGTATAACTTTGTATCTTTATAAACCATCCTCAACAGCTACATTGAGTAAGGCTCGGTATTTTTCAAAAGTAGATCTAAGCAAGGGATACTACCAAATACCAGTGAAACCAGAAGTTAGGAAACTGTTAGCCTTTAGTACACCGGATGGACATTACGAGTTCAATGTACTCCCATTTGGTTTAAAGAATGCTCCAAGTATCTTCACTAGAATGATGAGGAAATTGTTGGAACCATTACAAAATCCTCATATCACCAACTTCATGGATGATATTCTGATTGCTACCACTACCTTCGAGGAACACGTAGTAGCACTCTCCATGTTGTTGGATAGACTGAGAGAAACGGGATTGACAGCACGTCCAACTAAGTTTCATATTGGATGTGAGACATTGGAATTTTTAGGTCACACTATCTCTACAGGGCAAATGTCTTCCGACCCAAAGAATGTAGAGAAAATGAGAAAAGCACCAAGACCACAAACTAAGAAGGATGAAAGATCCTTTGTGTCACTGTGCGGGTTTTATCAGAAATATATACCCCATTTTAACTCATTGTGCGCGCCATTAACCGACTTAACCAAAAAAGGTCAGCCGGATAAAATACAATGGACTGCGGAGTGTGAACAGGCTTATACAGAGTTGAAAAATAAGCTGACAAATAAACCTATCCTTGCCCTTCCCGATCTCACACAAGACTTCGTACTAAGAACGGATGCTAGCAATGTAGGCATCGGAGCAACATTACTACAGCGGGCAGACACACCGCCACATATGCTATTACCAGTAGCTTTTGCCAGTAGAAAGTTAAATACAGCTGAAAGAAATTATTCTACCGTTGAACGTGAATGCCTCGCTTTGGTCTGGTCGATCAACAAATTCGCCCCTTTTCTTTACGGGAAACACTTCATTGTGGAAAGTGATCACCAGCCTTTGATGTTTTTAGCAGTGTCTAAAAAATTAAATTCACGACTTTTAAGGTGGATTTACTGTTATCTCCATATTCGTTCAATGTGAGATACATTCCAGGACGGGACAATCTTGGACCCGATTTTTTAAGTCGTCATCCTATCAAAGGAGATATAGAAAAACAGAAAAGTAAGGAGAAACTGCAGCATGAGTTACCAAAAAGTTAACTGTGCATGCACTGTTTTAAAGAAGACAGCTCTGTAGCGAAATTTGGTTCCTCTTGCTTTGTTGTGAAAAAGAAAATGTGTAGCGCGACTCCCACACACACACACACACACCAGCGCAAGGTCAGCGCGGCGGTCTTTCTTTGAAGTTTGTAGTAGACGGGAAATGTGAATTATGGTTAAAAGCCATACAGTATTACTGAAGAATGGGGAAATAGCTAATAGGAATGAATGGCGGACTTTCAAAGTTTGCATTTACTGGACATTAAATTATTCACTACAGGAGAACGCCTAGTTGGAATAATATTAAATAAAAATAATTCAACAAAGGAGATAGACTAGGAATTATATCCAAAAGGATATTATTCAAATATAAATAGTTTTAAAGATAATTAATATTTTTCACCTTCATCACATCGGCTAAAAGTTAGCTAATAATCTTTAAAAAATTTATTACACTAACAAGCCTCAACGGATTTGTATAAAACTTATATGTAATGAAAGCCTCATATGGGGAAAAGGAAATGATACATAGAAAGGACGGAAGAATATAAGTGTGTAGTGAACAGAAGAAAAAAACAAGTACAGGAAAAACACAGATTGCTTCAAATAGCCTCAAACCAGGAGATGAAACGAAAATCTTTTGGGACTTTTAGAGGTGCTTTCTCGTACGCGCGAGAGACTGAAATATAAGGACAGAGAGACGCGTTGAAAATCACACACACCAAATCCAGAAGCCAAAGTGAGAAACTGGAAGACAGTATCTGCAAGAAAAGTTATTTTTTCACGCTGCATGCAGGGCAGATTAACTTCAACCAAAATAATCTCACCGTGAGCTTATAGATCCTAAGAGGGTATGTAAGTTTATTAAAGATATATGTATGAATAATATCATTTTATTTCAGATTTTATTTCTGATTGATTGTATCAGATATAATAAAAAAGAGAATGACGCTAACCAGAGATAACCTTCACCGGCAATGTCAGGAAGCATAACCATTAATTGGTTAGCCACATATATCATGGCTAGTTCTTGCCTGGAAGTTTACGACATACCAGCAAGTACATAAGTGACTTGACATCCATAAGTGGAAGGCAAAGGTTATATCGTACCCATGTATCATAACCTATGATTTATTCATGTAATTTGTTAATTCTGCACAGTATACATTATCTTATCATGCTATCTCTGTAACATACTACCATGATTCATTCATTTATATACAAACACTGAAGACATGGTCGCATCATGAACAGTAGTTGGTGGTGAGATTGTTGGAACAACATGGCCACCTATTACTTCTTGTTCCAGGTTTTTATGATCAATGTTTATGATCATTCCTGATCGAGAAACTAAAGACTTGAAGAAGTTGATCCAGCTCACTGAAGCCTAGAGGTCAACCAAACTTCAACACCTTAGTTCCCCGTAGTTATAGGGCGGGCTGAAGGAAAGTCTTCCGTACTCCAGTGTGTCGGGAACCTCGAGCAGACGTGGCTAAAGTTGAGTTTCTTTGTATCCATCCAACAAATCCTGTGAGCCGTTTCTAAACGACTGTCTAATGATGACAACTAGATGGCAAGAGATAATGTGACAATCCTTTTGTTGTAAATTCAGTGGAAGATAAATCCAAGACTTTTTCTATTAGTTATTTTAATTTGTAACTGTAAATAATCATACATTTTACCATCTTCCAACACCCATTTATCATTACAAGAATATATAGATGTACATAATAAATTGGATAATTGTACTCATTTGACTTGTTAATTTTTTAACTGTTAAATTTTGAGTTACCTTTTCAAATTTAATTATATTATCACATAAGGTTACGATAGCGAAAGTAGCAACTTATACTTCTGAAGCCTAAATCTATTGTCCAGCTCAGAGTATTCACAGCTGTAACTCACTTGTGATACCAGTGTACTTCTCGGGCACTGGAACTTCATACTTTCTGGAGAGAGATTCTACTTCTGCTCTACCACTATTATCATAATAGGAAAACCTTTCGCTACAAAGTTATTGAAATATTTTTTTCAGAACCAGTGGTCCTAATTACGTCACACTCCCCCCTGGTCTCATGGGTAGTGAGATCGGATGCCTAGCCTTCTCGGATAAGGGCGAAAAAATAGGAGGGCCCATGTGCAAGTTGCGCACGTTAAAAATCCCACGGCAGTTGGAAATCATAAAGAGTAGGCTTATCAGGCCGCTGCCTTGGCACAATTTAAAAAATCAGGAAACCTTCCCACCACAAAAATATTTATAGAATGTGTGATTCCTATACATTATATACACACATTGGGATTCTCACCGGTGATACGGAGTTCGTGCACTGCGCTGAGATCATCCTTGTGTGATCTAAGGGAGGAGATCGGAGCACTGATAGCGTTGTCCGTGTGCAAGGAAGATAGTCCTTTAAAAAAAAACTAAACCATTCTTCTGTCATGGATGGCTGACTTGCATTATTTTCTTTAGTTCACATGCCCATGGTGTGTTATTAAGTTTCATAGTTTAAATCTCTATAATATGGGATAACCGGGCCCATACCCAACCATCTTTAGTCGCTTTTTACGACATACATGGTAAGTTACATTGTCACTATTCTTTTCTCCCCTGTCGGGCCCTGGTAACACACGGGCGAGAATTGTATCTGCCTCTGTTTAATCAATCAGTAATGTGTTTTTCTGCACGTGTGCGCGACCGTGAATTCAAATAAGGATGTAAGTTGTTGACCTTATGCCCAACCGTACTAATTTTCTTGTGCAGTGATGCATGTTGGGGTAACATTTGTCCTATTATCTGCGTCAGCGCTCTATTGATTTAGCTGCTGGGAATCCCACCAGAGATCGAAGATAACAGAGTAAGAATAATATGAAAAAAAACGTGGTCTATCAACACAAGAAAAAATCTAGCATTTTAACAACAAACAGTTCTCTCATTCGTATCATCGTTATTATCAGCATTTCATCTTTATGAGGTTATCGTTATTGCATTCATTCCGTACCCGTCGACTCCCCAAGGAGCGCAGAGGCCTTATGCCAAGTCGCCCTGTCGAATGCCATCGGCCCAAGTCTGTCTTTTGCGTCATTTTCATTTCTGTGTCAAGTTCTCTTCTCCATGTGTTTTCAGTCAACCTCTGTTTCTCTTATCCTGAGAATTTCAGAACAAGTACTGTCTTATAATGCTATCACTGGGTTTCATCATTGTGTTATTACATTATTCTTTACTATTACTATTACTAGTGTAAAAGCCCGTCATAAGACAGGAATTAAATTCAAAAGCACCAATACCTGATGGTAATTTTACTTTTTCAAAAGTATTTTAACCCACTGTGCATCACCATAGTACACGAACTACGTAGCAGCAGTTAGGATGCCAATGTGTGTATACGGGATCACACATTCTATAAATATTTTTGTGCACAGCGTCATTTGCGCAATTTTCTTTGTCGAGTGTTACTATTTTCGGGAGATTACATATAAGGGAAACAATACGATTAATGTCTAACTTTCAACCAAAGTTGCATCCCTTAGCGTTATTGACAGAAAAAGCTGGGATTTTATATATATTGATTATCATTTCTCAAAACTACCATTACAGTTACCATTTTTATAAATATTATTGTCATATTATTTTTATCTTTATTATCCGCAATGTAATTAATTATCTTTGCCATATACATTCTTTATCTCTGGCGACTGTGCAGTAGAAATTAAAAGAAGACTTGCAATTGCTTCACATAAGCTAATACAGATGAAAAACCTATGGCAAGGCACAAGCAAAGAAACAAAGTTACAACTGATCAGAGCATGTATATTCTCAGTAGCAACATACGGCTGCGAGACTTGGACACTCAATAAAACAGTTGCAAAAAAGATTACATCATTCGAAATGAAATGCTACAGAAGGATGTTGAGAATACCCTGGACAGAAAAAAAGACCAACAGAGAAGTACTGCACTCACTAAACGTACAGGAACATTGGCTCCTAAATACCATCGCAATAAGGAAGCTGAAATTTTTCGGTCATATAAAAAGACATAATAGTCTGGAAAAAACAGTGATGGAAGGCATGGTCCCTGGAAAAGGGGGAAGGGGTCGACCTAGACGACGGTGGACCCAGGACATCACAGAGAGTCTGAACTTGTCTTTAGCTGATGCAGGTCGACTTGCCCAGAATCGTGATGCGTTCAGAGCAGCTGTAATGGAGACAACGTTCTGGAAAGAATACGTCACATGATGATGATCCCTGTTCCATTTTTAATACCCGCATTACCTGTTTCTGTTTTTTCTTTAATTCTTGTCAACCACAATTGTTATCACCACTTCCCACGCCCTGTTTTTATCATGATCGTTGACACCAACTATTTAACCATCATAATTAGCACCATAATTATAGCTTTCATCATTATCTCCGAAATTATCAGCACTGTTATCGTCTTTCCTGTTGTCATCACTGTTTTCCACGTGCGTCCTGTCTTCTCCAGATGTTGTTAGCCAACGATCTATTTTTCCATTTCTGCTTGAGCACTTCTTGCTATCTTTTGCATTTTACCTATTAGTTCCTTGTTGAACACAGAACTTTCGTTATTTTATATAAATCCCCCCTGTCCAGCGTCATTCTTTCAAGTTCTTACCATATCTTCCTCATCCTTCTTATGCCAGTCTCCAGTTCTTCTCAATGTCTTTTTTTACATCTCTCATTTTTCTCTTAACCTTGGTAATTCAAGAATAAGGACTGCCTTGTTGTGATGTAAGGCAGTTTCCTCAGTGTCTCCTACCCACCTGCAACGTCTACCCCTCATCTGTTATTCCACTAGTACTTATACGATTTCTTCCTTCAGTTCCACTTTGATGATCCTGAAGTACCATTTTACACCTATTCGCCGAAAGCATCCATTTATGAAAGTCTGCAACTTCTAGGTTGTCGCCTTTGTTCTCCTTGTTTCATAGCCATACTTCTTCTTCTTCCTCGTTCGTCCTGAAAAGGACGTTGGTTGCGTTGTGTCTGTTTACACCGGAGCTGCGATATCTGCGCCTTTCGGCCGACACATCCGACTTCAGCACGGCATTTTTGGGGACCGGGTTTGCCTTCCCTCTTCGATCCCTACTCTCTCAGCCAGACTGCAGTGATGCAGCCTGTTTCCAGGACCATCACGTGGAGGTGGAGTAGGGTCTTGGTCAGCTCTGGTTCGCTGACCCTGACGCACGCAGTCAAGCTATGAGTCGCTGACTGCATTCTCTATTGCTGCATCTTTGGGTCCCATGGCCATACGACTCTCTTGAAACGTAAGTTGAAAATTATTATTTATGTGTTGAATCTCAACTCGGCCTATGCCGGTCCCAAGCCCGGATGAAAAAGGAGGAGGGCGGCCTGCATGGAGGCCGTAAGGAGGCAGCGCCTCCACCATGCAAAGGCACAACAGGCCAATCACCTGTTTGTCTTAAATTATGATTACAAGTAATATAAGAGAGAAAACCGGACTGATTCTAAAGGCGACGAACTGGTACGGACTACGACTTATGGAACATGGAACACAAGAAGTATAAATGGGAAAGAAGAGGAGCTGATGGAAGAGATGAGGAAAGCAAAACTAGAAATCCTGGCTATTACCGAAACAAAGAAAAAGGGACAAGGAGTCATGGATCTCGATGGCAACACTCTGCTATACAGTGCTGTACCCACATCTGAAAGAGCTAAAAGGGGCGTGGGTTGCATTGTGGCCAAAAACCAGAAAGATAGTATCAAGGGATGGAACTTTGTCTCGGAGCGCATTATGGTTGTAAAACTAAAAGAAGGAGAAACCATAGTCAACCTGGTCATAGTGTATGGGCCAAATGAGGATGAGAGAGCAGAGGTCAAGGAAGAATTCTTCGAGCTGCTTCAAAGGACAGTGGATGACTGCCTAGATAAAATTATCATGCTCGGAGATTTCAATGCCAGAGTTGGAAATGACCATGCTAGATGGGGTGGAGTTATCGGAAGATATGGAGAAGATACTCTCAGTGACAATGGAAAGCGACTCCTCAGATTCTGCAGTGAGCAGAATCTGATCATTACCAACACAAAGTTCCCCCATAAGCGCATACATGCATACACTAGGTGTGAACCAACAAAGAATGAGAAGTCAGTGATCGACTATGCCATTGTTAGGAGGAGCTCATTCAAATATGTCCAGGATGCTAGAGTCTGGAGGGGGCCAGAGATTGGAAGTGATCACTACCTGCTTACAATCAAAAGAACAACTGAAAGAGTTGCTCAGCCTAGGAACTGCCCAGCACCACGCAAGAAACCAAGTAAACGAACGGAAGAAATGAGCATTAAGACCTACAAGCTGAAAGAGCCAGAAATTAAGACCAGATATCAGGGGCTAATTGCTACAGCGGTGAGAAACACAGAAGAACAACCTGATGACTTGGAAACCCTGTGGCTTAAATTCAAGGACAATCATAAAGACAGCTGCTGCAGGAGCATGTGGTGAAGTCCGACTTGGGAACAAGAGAAAGAGGACACCTTGGTGGACAGAAGAAGTCAAAGAGAAAATAAGAGAGAAGAAAATGGCATGGAAACAATACTTAGGAGCTAAAAACACAGCAGGACAAATAGAGAAATATAGAGAATATGTGATACTCAGAACAGAAGCAAAGAACAAGATGCTAGCAGCAAAACAGAAGTCCTGGGAAGAATTTGGAGAAAATCTAGAAAAGGATGCGCAAGAAATCCAGAAATTGTTCTATAAGACACGAAAGAACACGAGGAAGGAAAAACAATGCCCTCTTAAATTTAAAAAGGACAAGCAAGGCAAATTGCTTACTGCTCCAAAGGAAGTAATGGAAAGATGGAAAGAATATTTCTCAGAACTCCTTGATGGTGAGCAAGGTCAAGCATCAGAAATGATAACCACTAGCACAGAAGAGAAAACCAATGGTGGTGAAGATGACATAAAGATGGAAGAACTGAAGGCAGCACTGGAGAAAATCAAGATGGGCAAAGCAGCAGGGCATGATGGTATAACACCAGAAATGGTTAAGTACATGGGAGCATCAGGCGACCTATTACTCCTAAGGGTCCTACAGGCAGCGTGGTGCTACAAGGCCATACCAAAGGATTGGGAGATTGCCATCATAACACCGATTTTCAAAAAGGGTGACAATCGACAATGTGGAAATCACAGAGGCATATCCCTTCTCAGTGTCCCTGGTAAAATCTACTCTAGAATCCTAGAGCAGAGACTCCGATGCCTAGCTGAGCCACAATTGGATGAAGCCCAGTGCGGATTCCGAGCAAACCGAAGTACTCAAGACCTAATCTTCACACTCAGGCAGCTGAGTGAAAAGGCCCTTGAGTACAAAAGTGAGATCCATCTTTGTTTCTTAGATCTGGAAAAGGAGATTGACATGGTCCCCTGGAGCAAACTTTGGGACTGTTTGGCAAGGAAGAACATTCCAGCACCTCTGATTCATGCTATACAGAGCTTCTACAAGTCTTGCAGAAATTATGTGAGGACAGCAAACTATAAGTCAGAAGAGTTCAGGACCACCACTGGTGTAAGACAATGCGATATCCTGTCACCTTATCTTTTCATACTCCCCATGGACGATGTCATCAAGGCATGTAAGGAGAGAACAAGAAAGTATTCAGTGGGGTACTGGAAGATGAGACAGGTCTGTATTTCAGAGCTAGTATTTGCTGATGATGTTGTTATGATTGCTAAATCAGAGACACATCTTCAATCCAACCTGCAAGTCTGGAAGGAAGAGCTGGAGAAGAGAGGGATGGTCATAAGCAGCTCTAAAACAAAATCCATTGTGATATCACGAGAAGAAAGAAAACATCAGATTAAGTTGGGAGAATAGGTCCTGGAGTAGGTCGACCACTTTAAATATCTCGGAGCTATTATAGACCGAAAGGGAGGCATCAAAGAAGAGTTGGCCACTAGAAACGCAGCGGCTGGGAGACTTTTTCAGGCCATAAATCGAGGATTCCTCAGCAAGAAAGAGGTTGGTAAGAAAACGAAGATGGCTGTATACCGCTCCACCTATGTCCCAGTCTTGACATATGGATGCGAGTCATGGGCAATGACTACAGCCCACAAAACCAGATCCAAACCTCAGAAATGAGGTATCTGAGGAAGGTGGTTGAAGTAACAAGAAGAGACATGGTCCGCAACCAGACGATACGTCAAGGCATAAAATCCCACCCGCTGCAGACCCAAATAGAACAGTCCCAACTAAGATGGTTTGGCTATGTCTGCAGAATGGGAGAAGATCGGCTACCACGACAAACATGGGAAACAAAGAGCCAGGGATCCAGACCTCCAGGATGACCCAGAGTCCGCTGGGAGGACAACATTAGACAATCTTTGAAGCACCGAGGACTAGAATGGAACCAGGCCAGGAAGAAGACAGCTGATAGAATAGTCTGGCGCTCTCTCTTCCAAACCTCTACACCTCACGGTAGAAGGGGAGCGACTAAGTAAGTAAGTAAGTGTTGAATCTCATTTGACTTTCTTTCAGTACGTTTCACAATGCAATGACCGCCTGCGACTTCTTTTACGTTTTTCTTCTTGCGCCAGCAATAATTGTTTTTATCTTTTTTATTTGATCATAATAATAAAAATCATAATAATAATAATAATAGCCCCCTCAGTCTTAACTGACTATGAGAATGCGCCCCTCATGTGACAGCCCCCAACTGCTTATTTTCCTGATGTTCCTTTCCTCTCTTCTGCCTGTTGTGTGAGCTTCCTGATAGCATCGCCACTTGGTGCGATCGGCAGCTTCATCTTCCAAGGTTGCTGGATTTATGTCAAGTGCCCTCGTGTCTCTCTTGCACACATCTTATCTCAGCTGCGGTCAACCAACTGTCCTTTTGCCATCTGCCAGTTGTCCGTAGAAAATATCTTTTGGGATGCGACCATCTTTCATGCCGCGGACATTCTCATCTGATCACAGGTACACCAACAAAAAAAGTTTCCAATAACACATTCTTTACTTTAACTGTTGTTTTATAATGATAAACTTTACCAAGGACCAACTGTGGTAAAGTGGGATGTTATAAATATTTATAAGGGACTTAGTGTACTGACTGAGATCAGCTGTGAAGGTATCTGTATCTAATAGGTGTAGTGTTTTACAGATAACCTTACTTGCTACCACATTTATAACTCAGTCAGAATTATTCTGGAATATTGTGATGACTACGTTAAATGTCTAGGGTTATGTAAATGATGAAGTGTAAGTCACAACAACAACAGACAGATAAACAATTTAATTTATTCTACCACACTTGACAACACTGTGACACTCACACACATGTAACACTCTATAAGACTATCTTAAAAGAGTCACTGGTAAAGTTTCAAATATTTATGTATTAATTACTTTCATTAATATATATCCTGATTCAACTACAAAGTGAACCAGGAATCACAATCAATTGTAATCACAATTTATATATACATAATTTATAGATATGAACCTTGTAGTGACATATGTTAATAATATTATCCTATGTGTGTCAGTGTGTAGTAGCACTATGAGGTAATACTGGTTTTGTTTTTCAAGCTATGTTGTTAGTGGTCATCATGACTTCAAGTGTTTGTTTATCTGGGAAATAGTATGGGGGAAAAGATCACAGTTCCTGTCAATTTAAACCAGGTATTGTCCCTCTTTTTTTAAAACTAAAATGTCAATTTTTGAGGGGACACATAATGTTGAGCTCCACTGGCCACATAGGCTTAACTTTCGTGATGGTGGCAGGAAAAGACTCCTCTGCTCGATTGCTCCCCTGTGTTCTGGAGACACCTCACTAGTCGCTATCTGGACCCAGGAGTATGCTGTCAGCCTCCAGATTCAGCAAAGCTCAGACCAGGTGCTGCTCAATAACTTTAGGACCACAGTCCCTGAAACAAGAAGGTTGTACCTCCTACTTCATAACTAATTTATAATCTATTTCCAGACAGAACACAATACATAACAAACACTGAGTTCAGAGCGGTAGGCCAACTGCTATCTTCATCTGAAACAATTGACACCAGTATACTCCTCCCTAATGGTCACTACGCGTCTGCAATTCCAGCATTAGTTCTTTCTAGTCAATAAGATAAGTGTCAGTGTACTGTTTGGCAATTCCATGTAGTTTTTCTTTCCTCCGACACCTTCTGTTCAGGTTGGAGCACTATATAGGCTTTGCCTCATGTCGCTACTGAACCACACACATATACAGACATAAATTATCAATTTACATTCAATATTCATTAAAAAGATATCAAATATTTCAAGCTTACCACAATTCATGGAAATAAAACAGAATTGCGTTGACTGGCAATGAATAGGCACAAAATCCGACCTGCCACTGTCTCAGGCTTTTATTTATAAAAATATAAGCTGAAGTTCAACGCACTGTTGCTTTAGAAAGTTTATTTGAAAATGTGGTGCTGACCTGACGCCTCTGATTGACTATATTGGCGGGTCTAACCAATCGTGCCATGTTTACACAGCTTTTAAAAAAAAAAGTACCCTTCCTTCCGTCTCCCCTAACAACAAAAGATAGTATTTATAGCCCGACTAATCGTGTTTAGCCTTACATTTACTTTCCGCCAATCAAATAGGAGGTAACATGGGGATCTATTTCCCGTATAATGGTGGTGTCAAAATCTGCCACTGAGCGATTCTGATTTGGGTGTTGTCTGACAGCACCACCCTTTTATTTTGGCTATAATTTGTTAATTCCTAGACTATTTGCGTAACGTTTAACATATTATTTGTCAGCAAGTCCTAAGGAACCCAATTATATAAATTTAAGGGAGCTAGGTGGCTGCGTTCAAAATGTGCATTTTCTTCTACCTCCTGTTCACTTCGAATACGATGTGGTGTCTGGGTACTGTCATGTTTTCAGACATAAAACAGTATAATGTCATATTTCCTAATAAGCATTTTGTAAGTTTTAAAACCTAACTCTCGTATAGGTAGTGTTTTTTATCACTGTCGATTTGAAAAAAACTAGTGCTAGTGGCCTTACACGCGTGATGGTAGTAATTGTATAGCGAGACGCGTGTTTAGTGTTGCATGCGTGCCTGCTTTCAGCCCTCCCTTCTCTCTATCCTAAGTTCATCTGTCTTTCGTTTATGGTAACTTAGTGTATAAAATGACATGAATGGAATTTTAAATATAGGTCAGCTTGCGTATCTCAAGGTTTTTCTTAGAAAGGGAGTACACGTTTTATTGTGTTGTGGAAACGCGTGTATGTTGCAGAAGGCTTTTACTATCAACGTGAAACGTTATAATTTGCAGACGACTTAGAAAACAAGGGGGATTTCGAGTACAGTCATTGTGACAGCACTGTTCTTTACCATTCTTCTTTCCTTTTATTGAAGTTATTTGTTAGGCTTTACATTTACTTTTTAATTTATATATGTGGATTAGAATTTCTCACGACACCAACAGATGACAATAATATATGTGGTGGGTTTGGATGTTACTGAAATAAATATTACTTGTTTACAGAGTGAGGTCAGCTATGCAAGTCCCTGAGTCTAATAGTTGATATTTATGTTCTCAGGGTACCTGACTGCTACTACCCTACGACCTCAATCTGCGATATATTTTGAGTCTATTTTTAAGTACTGGTGTCTGGTTGTTATCTGGCTAGGTGTCTAGGGTAATGTGAAATGTAATGTTGAGTTAATAACAACAACCACAACTATAATTCAAAGAAAACTGATCAAACAAGTCAGTGGTTAAGTTTAGGATAATAATTTTTACAATTTTAATTTCCTGTACCTCAATTGCTTGGGCACAGGAATGTTTAAAACTCAATTAAAATGGCAATGTATTTACAGTAATTAAATGTAAGACAACTTGTCTGTAAATGATACTCTTAAAATGTTTATAACTTGGAATGTCCTGGTGAAGCACTAAATCTTATGCCTGGTCACGCTTCTGAGGAACGAATTTCGTCATCATATCTAGAAAAACTGTTTGTACTTTAATAATGGAGAGTTTAAGTTAGGTGAACTTTCATAAGCCCATGGATGGTATGGCTTATCTGGAATTCCTTGATCACTGTGATGTCTTTAACACACCAGAATACTCCTCACGACTGTGAAGAATGGATGCTGCTTCCTTTCCCGTCAGGAATTAGGCAATTATATACTTTTGCCTCGAACTCTGCAGCGTCAATATTACTTTTGTGGCACACTGAGTGTTTCAGGATCGAACCCTGAAATAAGAGGATTAAGGCCTCCTCAGTACTTTATACATCTCTCTCCATATCTAACAATTAAACATCATCAAACAGTTTTCAAAATCAGATTCTATGGCTAAACAAATAGATTTCGTCCCTATCTTCTTGTGTGACTGCTTCATACTCAGGTAAATTTCAATCATCAGTTTGATACATTCCCTTCATAGGAACTTATAGTTATTTTACAAAGTTCAGTGAAAACACAAAGACTTGCTGAGGACGGCCAGTGGTTTGCTGGTCGTACAATCATAATAATATCAATTCCCACAATGTAGTTTCATTTTCTTCCAAATTCTACTTAAGCCTGCCTGGCTTTTAATAAGAAGTGATAATCTTCCATAATAGCACTTGGTATCACACAAATGTTTAGTTTGGCGCCTATCTAGGTTTGCCTCTACACATCAATAATACATATACATATTAATAATAATGTTTATATAAATGTTTATCTTACCGCATCAATGAATAATTACACAACTAGAAGGTTAACCGGCGATCAATGGTCAAGCTGAGATCGCCCCTGTTCCAGAACTGCAAAGGCATTAGGTCATACTGCTTTTAGTCTGATCTTAACCCTCCTGCTAGAATTTTCTATATCAAGTGGCAACTACGCTTTAGCAAACGTTCGTTATATCCCCCTCTTTAGTTATGCGCGTCTAAATCAGCTCTGGGTACACCGATTTGCCTCTTTTCAAAAATACTCTTTCAAAAATTGTAACACCTTCCCCACCTACCCAAGAATGGCAAAGTTGAGTGAGGATATCTCTGTGTCTGTCTTTTCTGTCATTCATTTTTATTTCCTACGATAATTCTGTTAATATCTAATCGATTTTAATGAGGAAAGGCAATTATTGACCAGACGACTGTCTGTCATCTAGCTGATATATTTTTATTTCTCTCCTTATCATAATTTTCATCTTTGCATTTTTCCTCTTCATACTTTTCCTCTACTGTAAGATAATTGTCATAATGTGAAATACGATATTCTAATAACCAAGTATTATCAGTTAATTGTCACTGTCTTTTCTTTGCCTTTATTATTCAATTACAAGACTTAATCAAGGTTTCTTGTGCCCCGTTTCTCTACCCTTCTCAATTTCGGTTACTTAATTTCAGTATCACAATGCATACTCTAGCGTTGGGTTTCCCTCCTTCCGGATCCCCCCGTTTAATTAAACTTTTCTCTCTCTTTCGCTTGTTCTAAGAAATGAAACACGCGTTTTGCCTAACTCAAATCGCGGTTTCGTTAGATTTAAATTGTCACTACTGAGAGGAAACAAGGCGGTGCGTTTTTCATCGCATGCAGTAGCAAAGGCTAATGCTTTATTCAAACTTTAATTTTTAGGGAACAAATACGCCCTAGCAACCGGTTTCCATGGCCTAGTATTTTTTTCAAACTTCCAACCTCTCATTCGCGTGTTATCTAAGCAAGTCTTTGACGTCAGCGCTCTCAAGTCGTTCTATTACTAGATTCAAAAACAACGCTTTAGTCAAGGTTTTATTCTTCTCTCTCTCTCCTGCACGTCTCCGTTTTTCTTTCCATCCTTTTGAAACGAACTATGTATTGTTGTCTGCTAACCGGCGTTTATTGTTAGTGGTAATTTGTATTACGGAGTGACAAAAAGCTGTTAGTTTTTGGTATCGTTCACTTTGGCGTTAATGCTTTTAAAATCCAGCGCGTCTCGTGGCGTGGGCGAAGACGTTGAGCACAACTCCCTATTTTATTTCTATAGTATTTGGATTTATAATCGATAATATTTTATCTATTTGATCGGGGTATCAGGGATCTTACTACATATCTCCCCACTTAAGAACATGCATTCTGATGGAAGTTTATAATCCGTGATACACATAGATCAAATTAGTTCACTAGGCTTTTTGAATATCCTTATTTTCTTGAAAAGGGTGCCTACTCAAGAAATCTGCGCCCCCCCCCCCCCCATTTTGCGAACCAGGAATGTATTCAATAGTAAACGAATAAGGTTGGATGAGCAACGACCACCTTAATAAACGAGCATTTCTATGTTTGGCTTGTGCCAAAAATACTAACGGCTGGTGATCTGTTTGTACCACGAATGTTCTACCATAAAGATAGATCTGGAACTTCTTTATAGCCTAGACTAAAGCCAGACATTCTTTTTCACTTGTTGAATAGTTTTGTTCCGCTTTGTTTAATTTGCGGCTGGCATAAGCAACTGGGTTCAATTCCCCATCGGGTGAAGTGGACCTTTGTAACAATGTGGCTCCTAATCCCACGTTACTTGCGTCCGTTCTTACCACGACTTCTTAACTCAAATCAGGCAATTTCAATATAGGCTTACTGGTGAGTTTTTCCTTTAACTCATTATATGCCAATTCGCACTGTGCCGACCATTCAATTTTATCAGGTTTTCCCTTACGAGTTAAATCCGTCAGAGGAGCACATACGGAGTTAAAATTTTTAATATACTTTTGGTAAAACCCACAAAGTGACACAAAGGATCGCACATCCTTCTTAGTCTGGGGTCTAGGTGCTCTCTGCAATTTCTCGAGGTTCTTGGGGTCAGGGGTCATGCTACCCTGATGTACCGTATGTCCCAAGAATTCTAATTCCTTACACCCAATACAACATCTTGTTGGTCTAGCCGTTAAATTGGCCTCTCTGAGTCTATCGAATAGCATATTCAAAGAGTTAACGTGTTCTTCAAATGTTTCAGTAGCGATGAGGATATCATTCATGAAGTTCGTAATGCATGGATTTTTCAGTGGAACCAACAAGTTTCGCATCATCCTAGAAAACACACTCGGGGCATTTTTCAACCCAAACGGCAACATGTTGAACTCATAATGACCTTCCGTTGTGCTAAAGGCTAGATAAGGTCGAATCTCAGGCTTCACTGGAATCTGGTAATATCCCTTGCTGATATCTACTTTAGAAAAATATTTTGCCTTATTCAGTCTGGCAAACAGTTGATTAGTATCAGGTAATGGATCCACCTGACTTTCTGTGACAGCATTCAGTTTCCTGTAATCTATGCACAGTCTATGTTCCCCAGATGGTTTCCTCAACAAAACCACACTAGAGCTATAAGGAGATTCACTGTGAGAAATAATCCCTTCCTTTAACAGGTAATCTATCTCCTCTTTCAAAGCTTTCTCTTTTGCGAATGGGATAGTATAGACTCTCATACAGATGGGTGTTGGGTCTAGTAGTTTCATGTCATATTCCAACAAGTTTGTGTGCCCCGGTTTGTCCGTTAACACGTCCGTATGATCTTCCAGAACCTTTTGAATCCGCTCCCTCTGCCCTTTTGTCAAGTGCTTACTGATTTTTACCTGTGCAGGTGTTTCAAAGGGTTTCATGGGGTATTCGTGAGAGGTGGGAGGTTCGTTTTCCATCTCCGTTGCGATATACAAGGTCATTAAATGTGTCCCTTCCTGGTTTTGTCTATCCAAATACTTCTTTAGGAGTTCACATGATAGATTTTTTCTTTCCCCTTCTTATCTATCTTATAGTTAGTTCTAGACACCTTTTCTAGAACAGTGTATGGACCCTGCCATCCGATTTGCAGTTTGTTGCTGCTGCCGGGTAGTAGAAGAAGCACCTTCTCCCCCACAGCTAGCTCCCTATCCTTCGCTTTCTTATTGTAATATGCAGCATGTTTCTTCCTGGCTTGTCTTAGATTATCATTTGCGAGTTTCCAGCCAGTTCTTAGACGAGTGGTCAGTTCGTTCACATACTGATATGATGAGGTAACAGTCTCTTCTGCCTTCTCATCTGTTCACGTCCTCAATAAGGCTTCCAATGGACCTTTTATTGGCCTTCCTAACAACAATGTGGCCTGATATTTGGCTGACCTATTTTTCATATAATTGGAAGTAGGGTGGTGGTGACTTTTCTCCCTTTTGTCATCACACGGGAACCGTCCAACTACCAATTCTTTTCCTGGGATTTTCTCCCCGCAATTTCATTTTCAAAGTGAGAGGACTTCACTCTCTTTAATTTTCATCCAGTTCCCGGAATTTCGACCAAGAGATTGTTGAATGGGACTGGGTGGCGGTCACTTTCTGCACCATGCTTATCGTGGCCATTTTACTTGGTTTATGTGAAGACTGCGTGTGAAAAGGAGTCCTCCTATCCACCTTGTCTACTTTATCCTGTTTAATTTTATTGTCAGGCTTAGGTTTGCCCCGTGGCGTTTCTAGGTCCTGATCATTTTCCCAACGTGTGGGTTTTCCCTTGTTGCATTGGTCGCAGGCCTCCACAAATTCTGCAACATCTGCAGCTACGCCTGGCCAATAAAATGACATAGATACTTTCTGGCCTGTAGTACCTATTTTCTCATGTACACAGTCTGATCCAACATGTGATCTTCTTATCACTTTCTCCCTATATGAAGTGGGAAGTACCAGCTGTCCGTGACCATTGGATCCAGTTCCAGCCTTCCTATAGATCAGTTTATTCTTCATATAGAAGTCTCCTTTGTTTGGAGGTGTATGGCATTTAGGTAATTTCTTGAAACACGGCTTTAGTGACCTATCCTCAGCCTGTGCCTTCCTCATCTCCTCTGGATGAGTATTTATTGGGTTGTCCTCCTCCTTTTTAGATTGTGACCTGGTCTGTACTGTTGCCATGACCACAGGTCTTTTGGGATTTCCCAAGAACACATATCTACACCCCAATATCAGAGGGTAGATTGGTTCGTTTATCACTGCTGCTCTAATCACTCCTTCCACATAGCGAGTTTTTACACTGATTCTGGCAATGGGAAGTGTCATGGTTGCTACGTCCTTAGTTGTCCCTTGGATCTCGACTGTTTCTGGGGTGTATTGATCTGGGTGCACAAGGTGAGAGCTCACGACTGAGTCAAAATCAAATCCAGTATCATAAAGGCACCTTATGGTGACCCCATTACATACTATATCTTCACAAACTGGGGGGGGGTGATAAGGTTCCTGCTGTCCAGTAGGTTTGTCATTTAATCCCTTGTTCCCCGTTTTCATGGCACCGAAGTGAGGGGGTTTAAATTTCTTACAGTCTCTGGTGTTATGATTGTCCCTCTTACAAAATTTACACCATCTCCTTTCTTGGTTGAAAGGTTTACGTTCATTGAATTGCCGGTTCCTATCTCGTTGGTCATACCTTGGCCTATCATAGTTGGGTTTACCTCTGTTATATTGGTCCCTACTATCAAATTTGTTTTGGTTTTGGTTTTGGGGGGCTTTATTATGGTCTACTTGCTTCTGCTTCTTTCCTGCTATCTCACACTGGGCTGCCTGATATCGTTCAGCCACATTAAGAATCTCCTCCAGTCTCTCGGCACCCTGTTCCGTAAGAAATTTTCTCAGGTCTGGAGCCATGGACTCTCTTAACTGCTCCATCATAATCATTTCCTTTAAATCTTGGGTTTTCCTCAGAACAGTCCATATCTCCAAGTATGTATCTAGGCGTGCAGAGAACTGGTGGTAAGTCTCCCCAGTAAGTAGTCTAGCATTTCTAAATTTTTTTCGGTAAAATTCACTATTCTTTTCATACCTAATCAGGAGAGCCTGCTTTAGAATGTCATAGTCTTCCTGATTTTCCTTACTCAACTTTGAAAATACCTTATACGAGGTTCCCCTAAGCCCATGGGATACTTTCAGACTCCACTTTTCTTTTTCCAACCCGTATGTTGTAGCTAGTCTCTCAAATCTGCTTAAAAAGGACTCTATGTCATCATCTTTTTCGACAAAAGGATCTAAATGAAAACCAATAGCTGAGTTGGAGGCCACCTGGCTTGCAGCAGAGTCGGAGGTGGATGGGCTGTTACCATTTTCTTGAGCGTGGCCTTGCAACTCCAACTCCCTTAGTCGTAGCTCATGTTCCTGTTGTAATCTTTTTCCCCCTTTTCCGCCTCCAATCTCTTTTCTTCTCTTTCTGCCTCCAATCTTTTCTCATCCAACTGCAACCTTTTTATTTCAGCCTCCCTATCAGCTTCTAATTTCTTAGCTTCCCTAGCATCTTGTAATATAATTCTTTTTTCCTCTGCTAATCTTCTATCTTCTCGTTCTATAAATTTATCACACTATGCTGTTACGTATGCAATCAGACCTTGCCCCTCCATTCCCATTTCCTTTGCAGACTGCACAGCAGCAGATCTGAACTTGGCCAAGTCTGCCATTTCTTGCTGGTACTAACTGCCTTTAACTAACTAAATTAGCCAACAAATATCTCTAATTAACAAAATAATAATGGACAATGATAGTTCACTTAACTCTCCACACTTTTTAATATTAACAATTTTGAAATCCCGGACCGAGCGTCCCAATATATGTGGTGGGTTTGGATGTTACTGAAATAAATATTACTTGTCTACAGAGTGAGGTCAGCTATGCAAGTCCCTGAGTCTAATAGTTGATATTGATGTTCTCAGGGTACCTGACTGCTACCACCCTACGACCTCAATCTGCGATATATTTTGAGTCTATTTTTAAGTACTGGTGTCTGGTTGTTATCTGGCTAGGTGTCTAGGGTAATGTGAAATGTAATGTTGAGTTAATGACAACAACCACAACTATAATTCAAAGAAAACTGATCAAACAAGTCAGTGGTTAAGTTTAGGATAATAATTTTTACAATTTTAATTTCCTGTACCTCAATTGCTTGGGCACAGGAATGTTTAAAACTCAATTAAAATGGCAATCTATTTACAGTAATTAAATGTAAGACAACTTGTCTGTAAATGATACTCTTAAAATGTTTATAACTTGGAATGTCCTGGTGAAGCACTAAATCTTATGCCTGGTCACGCTTCTGAGGAACGAATTTTGTCATCATATCTAGAAAAACTGTTTGTACTTTAATAATGGAGAGTTTAAGTTAGGTGAACTTTCATAAGCCCATGGATGGTATGGCTTATCTGGAATTCCTTGATCACTGTGATGTCTTTATCACACCAGAATACTCCTCACGACTGTGAAGAATGGATGTTGCTTCCTTTCCCGTCAGGAATTAGGCAATTATATACTTTTGCCTCGAACTCTGCAGCGTCAATATTACTTTTGTGGCACACTGAGTGTTTCAGGATCGAACCCTGAAATAAGAGGATTAAGGCCTCCTCAGTACTTTATACATCTCTCTCCATATCTAACAACTAAACATCATCAAACAGTTTTCAAAATCAGATTCTATGGCTAAACAAATAGCTTTCGTCCCTATCTTCTTGTGTGACTGCTTCATACTCAGGTAAATTTCAATCATCAGTTTGATACATTCCCTTCATAGGAACTTATAGTTATTTTACAAAGTTCAGTGAAAACACAATGACTTGCTGAGGACGGCCAGTGGTTTGCTGGTCGTACAATCATAATAATATCAATTCCCACTATGTAGTTTCATTTTCTTCCAAATTCTACTTAAGCCTGCCTGGCTTTTAATAAATGATAATCTTCCATAATAGCACTTGGTATCACACAAAGTTTTAGTTTGGCGCCTATCTAGGTTTGCCTCTACACATCAATAATACATATACATATTAATAATAATGTTTATATAAATGTTTATCTTACCGCATCAATAAATAATTACACAACTAGAAGGTTAACCGGCGATCAATGGTCAAGCTGAGATCGCCCCTGTTCCAGAACTGCAAAGGCATTAGGTCATACTGCTTTTAGTCTGATCTTAACCATCCTGCTAGAATTTTCTATATCAAGTGGCAACTACGCTTTAGCAAACGTTCGTTATATCCCCCTCTTTAGTTATGCGCGTCTAAATCAGCTCTGGGTACGCCGATTTGCCTCTTTTCAAAAATACTCTTTCAAAAATTGTAACACCTTCCCCACCCCCAAGAATGGCAAAGTTGAGGGAGGATATCTCTGTATCTGTCTTTTCTGTCATTCATTTTTATTTCCTACGATAATTCTGTTAATATCTAATCGATTTTAATGAGGAAAGGCAATTATTGACCAGACGACTGTCTGTCATCTAGCTGATATATTTTTATTTCTCTCCTTATCATAATTTTCATCTTTGAATTTTTCCTCTTCATACTTTTCCTCTACTGTAAGATAATATATCATAATGTGAAACACGATATTCTAATAACGAAGTATTATCAGTTAATTGTCACTGTCTTTTCTTTGCCTTTATTATTCAATTACAATACTTCATCAAGGTTTCTTGTGCCCCGTTTCTCTACCCTTCTCAATTTCGGTTACTTAGTTTCAGTATCACAATGCATACTCTAGCGTTTGGTTTCCCTCCTTCCGGATCCCCCCGTTTAATTAAACTTTTCTCTCTCTTTCGCTTGTTTTAAGAAATGAAACACGCGTTTTTCCTAACTCAAATCGCGGTTTCGTTAGATTTAAATTGTTACTACGGAGAGGAAACAAGGCGGTGGGTTTTTCATCGCGTGCAGTATCCCGTGACACGACCATTGAGGCATATTCGGAATATGGTGTTAGGCCCAAATTGTCTTGACCATCTGCACACGAGGGGTGATCTGGTCAGCATTCCGCCGGCCTCCTTATCCTTCCCAGAGTTGCTCTGGTAACCAATTCATGAGGCTGGGTCGACCCTGGAAACCGGTTGCGGTCTAAACAATCCCACCTCAACCGGGAACCGAACCATGGACCACCGAGCTAAGAAGCCAGTGCAGATGACAATAGTGGGGGGGGGAGGGGAGAAAGGAAAAACTACGAGCATGCAACTTAAAGCATGAAAAAAAAAAGTTATACCCCAGAATGAACCATTAAAGTAAATGGGTCAGTCTTGATATAAATCACATCATAATACCAAGACATGTCAAGAACATCGACTCGAAGATGCATCTCAGAAGTGAAGAGTAGAATGAGACAAGAGAAGTATTTTATGTTAATTGAAGTAAGACATAAATTTCTTTTACCGTTATATAGAGATCTGTGGAAGTGAATCACGAACAATTAGTTAGGAGGTGAAGGAGGTAAAGGATCCCGTTACATGCCCATTGAGGCACAATAGGAATATGGTGTTAGGCCCATATTTTCCATACCATCGGCACACTAGAGGTGATGTGGTCAGCCTCACGCCGGACGCCTTAACCTTCCCAGAGTTGCTCTAGTACCCAATTAATGAGGCTGGATCGACCCCAGAGCCGTTTACGGTCTAAAACATCCCACCTCAACTGGGGATCGAACCATGGACCACTGAGCTGGGAAGCCAGTGCACTAACTACTGCGCTACCACAGCTCCTATTAGTAACAATGGGTAAATAAGCTGGAACATCCCCACACTGATGTGGTTTTACAGAAGAATGTTAATAATATCAAGACAGCTAAGAATAATAATGAGAATGTCCTGAAAAAAAAGTCAACATGTAAAAGAAGCTTATTACCCCCATATTAGAAGGAATGCAATTACGTTCTTTGGACATGATACGAACAGATGAAAACTTGAATATATTGTGAAAACACAAAAGATTGACAGAAAAACAAAAGCAAGCGGGCGAGAAATATTGAAGATATTGGACCTTTCGACATTTATGGCATGAAAAGAAGGCAAAAAGTGATTGATAAACGGTACTGGAAACAGAAGGTTGTGAAGAGACATAATCACTGGCTCGGTACTCGAAGGAGAAGAATGCTATGTCTCCCATTTATTATATTAAAAATAATATGCATTCTGTTTTTTAAATTACATTTAAAAACATATATTTGTATACTTATTATATATTTAAATAAAACGTCGAAAACAGCTAAAATTTTACATAATTGTGTATATTTAATTGTTTCACTTGGACATCCAAAGAAGGGGGTGCAGGGCATGGAGGGTTTACGTCCCTTGAAAGAAGTAGGAAAAAAAATTTTTTTTTTTAAATTTTCTTCAAAATTTAACAAATATTTTAAAGTAACTTCGATAAGAATCAACAATAACAAGTACAATCAAAAATAAATTTCAAGTAAAATCTTCAGTCTTCTAAATGTTGTTGTTGTTGTTGTTGTTTTGATGAGTTGATGGGTGGAGATCGGGCACTCAACATCTGATCATTGTTGCCTCTTCTCGTTCCATCTTGGTCTACCCTGTTCAACCTGAAAGTTGGTTATAATTGGGGTATTTAGTGTCATTTTATTTACTAATTTTGTATTCAATTTAAATAACTGTTGTCTTTTGCAGTTGCTGATTTTTATTTATATTAGTATTTGTCCATTTTATTTTCTCTTTTGTATTGTTTCTAGATAACTATTGTCCTTTACACTTGGTTTTAATTTGTATTAGTATTTGTTCTTTTTGACTTGTTGTCCCTTTTTTTAATACCTTGTCTTTCCTTGTCCTATGAGTAGTTATTTTTTGTTAATGCTTTGTTAGTTCTTGCTGCTTAATTTCTATTTAGTTGGATGATTTTCCTGAAGTTCTAACCTTATTTTTTTCCTTTGTTTTATGTATATATCTTTTAAGTATTGATTGGGCATCTCTTGGGGCATCTATACTTAAAACCTTATCACCTGTTAAGTCTATATTGTGATTTCTATAGTAAGTTTTTAATTCAAGCCTTTGTTGTTCATACTTTTTACAGTGGATTAGGTAGTGGTCTATGTCATTCTTCTAAATGTTCTGTAGATGCTAACATTTTATACGTTCGCTTGCCATTCATTTTCCTTTCATTGAACTCGTACTTCATCTTATCGCCATTTTCCTTTCATTGATCTCGTACTTCATCATTATCGCCATTTTCCTTTCATTGATCTCGTACTTCATCATTATCGCCATTTTCCTTTGCGTTCCTTAAGAAGCATTGAGCCACCACTGCAGCTTTTCCCCTTGAATCAAGCCTCCACCAAGCAGTCACACGATCTTGCTGTAGTTGTTCATGTGGAAATTTGTTTTACATGATGATGTTGTCAGCCCACCCATGCACAACCTCATATTAGTCGCTTTGCACGAATTGCATGAGGGTACATTGGTCTTTTTCTGTTATTTGTCTCTTCAGAGATCCATGGGAAGTTCATTGAGGATGGATATATTTGCTTGTTTCTTGTAAGAAAATGAGAAGTACTGTGCGGCGTACTGTAGTAAAACTATATAAAACTATGAGCTGACCTAACATAGCTAGTAGTGTCATAACTGACAATGAGAAGTACTGTGAGGCGTACTGTAGTAAAACTATATAAAACTATGAGCTGACCTAACATAGCTAGTAGTGTCATAACTGACAATGAGAAGTACTGTGAGGCGTACTGTAGTAAAACTATATAAAGCTATGAGGTGACCTAACATAGCTAGTAGATGCCCCCTTCAGTCATAACTGACAATGAGAAAGCACACTTAAAGTGATAGACCTCAGCTGTTTCTTTTTCTTGTATTCCTTTCCCCCTGCTCTTTTCTCTTCTATTTGTTGTGAGAGCTTCTTTTGCCTAACAAGAGGTGGTGCCGTAGGAGCATCGCCACTTGGTACGACCTGCAGCTTCATCCTCCCAAGTTGCTGGATGTATGTCCAGTGTCTTCATGTCTCTCTTACACACATCTTTAAACTTCAGCTGCGGTGGCCCGGCTGTTGTTTTGCCATCTGCTAGTATTCCGTAGAAAATATCTTTGGCGGTGCGACCATCTTCTATGCGGCGGACATAGCCAAGCCAGCGTAATCTGCGCTGTCTAAGCAGTGTATACATACTTTTAAGGTCAGCACGTGGCAGTACTTCGACATTTGTCACTTTGTCCTTCCGTGAAATACCAAGTATGTGGTGTAGTCACCGTAGATGTAAAAAAAAAAAAAAAAGGAACCCGTTACACGCCCATTGAGGCATATTGGGAATATGGTGTTAGGCCCATATTATTTTGACCGTCGGCACACTAGGGATGATGTGGTCGGCATCACGCCGGCCGCCTTAACCTTCCCAGAGTTGCTCTGGTACCCATTTGGGGCTGGGTCGACCCAGGAGCCGTTTGTGGCCTAAAAATATTCCCACCTCATCTGGGGATCGAACCATAGACCACTGCGCTAGGAAGCCAGTGCACTAACCACTATGCTACCGCGGCTCCACCGTAGATGGAAGGTATTGAGAATAGCTAGGACTGGAGTCTTAATAGGATAAAAGACTAAGAATAGCTTTCGCTACGACCACAAGGTCTTTATTAGAAACAAAATGTATGAAAATAGAACCTGCAAAAAGTGAGAGCTAATCTAAATTCATAAAGATAAAGGATATGTACTGCTTAAAATTTTCGAACTTATATACAAGTTAATTCGTACAAATTGTTAAACTCTGAATACTCTGGAAAATCCAGTTCCTAATTAATACAATTAATGTTGATTAGCTTGCTTTCTCTTACATCTTCTCTCTCTCTCTCTCTCTCTCTCTCTCTCTCTCTCTCTCTCTCTCTCTCTCTCTCTCTCTCTCTCATTCTCTCGCTCTCTCTTTTCTCTCATCACTTACACAGTTAATCCTCGCACGCAGGATTATGTAACATTTCTTGATTCTGAAGACTGAACCCTCATGGACAACTCCACCGGATATACTTCATCAATTAACATTTCAGATCCCCTGTGTGCCTTCGCTGCCTTATCAAAAATTACTTTTAAGTCTTTGAAATCGAGAAACTGAACCATAGGTGGACCACTACGTCTGTACTTTAGCTGGCTGGATCTGGAAGACCTTTGTCTTTCATCTGGCACTGGTTTGGCATCGTCCTGTTGAAGTTTTCTGGATCTCGACCGTCTCCTACGAAACGACCGTGGCCGTTTCTCCGTGTCCACAGTTGTGATATCTAAACTCTTTTTCCTGCTGGATTCCAGTTTAAATTTTTGACAACTGTTCTCATCGATTTTTCTTTGTGGACTGCGGGTATGATTCGACAAGTCAGTTTTTGCATCCAGATTTATTTTTCTTTGTCTTAAGTCTACATGTAACTCGTTTCTATTACTTCTATATGTACCCAAAGAAGAGTTCGTGCCCCATTGCCGACATATACTGTTACTGGCATCTACAAAAGTCGATTTACATTCTGACGTGTCTTCTATGCTGACGGAGATATTGCTTTGAGTACTATAACGTCGCTGGCGAGCAGATCGCAACCCTAAGAAATTGTCAGAATCGTGACAGCTGTTCGTTGCAGGTCTTTGTTCTGAATTGCGTCTAGCGTAATCCGGATATGCGATCAGTGAAGATGAAGAAAGCTGAATAGCTTTTAGTTCTTCGAGCTTTGTCTTAGATGCTTTGTTCTGACTTTGATGGAGGAATGAGTCCTGGTCACCAAGAAATGGATCAGGTGTTTTTATTCTAGGAATAATCTTGTTACTAGCTTTCTTTGGAGCACATGTTGGAAACTGAGTCAACTTGTGGCAATTGTCTGGTGGTAGTTGGGCGGAGGGCCATTGTATACATACGAGACCAGTTGGTAGAGGCACTTGCAGTGTGTTTTTCCTGGAAGGTTTATCAGTATTTGAACTCCGATCTGGAGAAATAGACGATCGGTCAGCATTTGACGAAACTGAAAGTCTTCTTTTCGAGGACTTATCTGTTGGTGTAGATTTGCCGTCTGGGTACAGAGTAGTTGGTGAATCGATTGTAAGATGCCCACTTGTCGAAACATTTTCCCCACTGAAGGATTCGTTGCAGCCAGACTGCTGTTTTGTTGTAAGTTGTCCGTCACTTTTGGTTGAGGTGCCTTTATGCCTAGGTAATTTCAAAGTAGTTTTTACCAGACTGACATCGTCTGGAGGGAAAAGTGTGTTGTAATGTTCAATTATACTGTCCAGAGATTTGCATGAAGAGATGGCAGAGTTAGGGTAATTTGAATTGATAGACTTTCTGCGAGGACTCGAAGGGATCTCCGTGTTAGGTTGAGGAGTGGTCGGGATAGAATGTAGCAATGTCCAGCTTTTTACAGTAACTGTAACTGGTCGAAGGGCGGATCGACTTGCAGCGTCATTTCGTGTAACTCGCGCCCATTGGTTGTAGTATTCAGATTCATATGGTACAGCTTCTATGACTGGCTCGTTCAGTGAGGGTAACGCCTCCAGAAGGTCTGTCACTGATTGGATGTCGCTTTTTCGGCTACCGCTTTGATCTTTCAAAGTGTAAGTAACGCTGATATAACTGTCAGGTTCCACCAACCGACAAATAACGCTGTCTGTAACAAGTTTCATTTTCCTATTTCAGTGTTTTCAAACGCTGCACATTTTAATTCTTTATTTATTCGAATTTCACCAGCTTTTTGATAATATCACTCAAGTTAATCGTACTTTCTGAGCCTGCTGCTTCGAATGTTTATAAACAGGGCTCTAGGTTATCCAACAATCATAGAAACTATATCAGTACGGTACTTTGGAAAACATAGAATACACTAGGAAAAAAGTTATCGCTACTGCCCGCCTCTAAATATAATTTGATTTCGTCACAAATTTGGTAATAAAATTATGTTCATAAGTTTTGTTTCAAAGTTGACTAATTATTAAATAACACCGTCTCCCAATTAGGAATAATTATTTTGTCACCACATACTGCGTGTCATTAAATTATTTGCCAGTTTTCAATTCAGTAAACTACACTGACGTGCAAATTTGCTGAATTAATTAATTCACAGATACCTGTTGCAGTTTTTAATTTACCATTACTTAATTAAGATCTGTCATTCAATCAACAGAAGAAGAATTCCATTTGATTCTCTGGGTGGTAAAGAAATTATAGAAACGTTATTTTTCCAAACCTTTAATAATCACTTCACCACATATGAAGTTTGACGGCTCCAATTTTATATTTTACACCTACTTCTATTAGAACGCTTTCCTTCTCCAAGCAAAGGGGCCTGGTTCAAAACCAGTCGAGGCACTATTCGGTCTACCTAACTGTAAAAATTGGTACCTGAATCTGCCTCAGGGAAAGTAAGGTCAACGAGGAAAGAAACTTATCATCCCACCTCATACAGTTCACTTGGAAGAAACAAAGTCTCTAGCACTATAATCCTCCGCGTCAGTATCTCTTAAAGAAATCCATTTTACTTTTAAGACAGTACAGTAAATTTCTGTTTTGCTTGCCTTTATGTACTTTTCTAAATTTGTCATCACCACCTCATAAAGTCGAAACTTGGTATAAGCGATGTCTCTAATATTTCATTCCTCTAAGTCAGTATCTGTTTTGGGACTACTTTTTTGTCTTCAAGACTGTACAGTAAATTTCTTTTTTGCTTGCCTATATGTACTTTTCTAAATTTGTCACCACCACCTCAAAAAGTCGAAACTTGGTATAAGCGATGTCTCTAATATTTAATTCCTCTAAGTCAGTATCTGTTTTGGGACTACTTTTTTGTCTTCAAGACAGTACAGTAAATTTCTGTTTTGCTTGCCTTTATGTACTTTTCTAAATTTGTCACCACCACCTCATAAAGTCGAAACTTGGTATAAGCGATGTCTCTAATACTGTATTCCTCTAAGTCAGTATCTGTTTTGGGACTACTTTTTTGTCTTCAAGACAGTACAGTAAATTACTGTTTTGCTTGCCTTTATGTACTTTTCTAAATTTGTCACCACCACCTCATAAAGTCGAAACTTGTCATATGCGAATTCTCTAATATTTCATTCTCCTAAGTCAGAATCTGTAGTGGAACTACTTTTTATCGTCAAGACAGTACATAAGTTACTGTTTTGCTTGACTTTGTATAACTTCCTAAGATTAATTCACATGAGCAGAGCTTCATGCAGCCAAGAACTACTTTGTCGTTGTGTGACACTGCTTCATCCACGTTTGTGATGCATCACTCCTCTGATGTTGACAGGGAGTTAAGTTTTTAACTCCGTAATGTGAGTGTCCGATTGACAGAGTGGTTAGAGCTGGTCTCTCGCGGCACAGGTGCCGGGTTCGGATCACTGTACTGACATGCTCTAGTCTACTCAGCTGTAAATGGGTACCTGACCCTGCTCTTTAAGTTAGGGAAGGAAAAGGCAGCGAGGAAGGGAGCTGGTCATCACACCTCTCAATGCTGGACCTAGTATGGAGAAGTCTCTAACACTTCCCTCCCTTACGGCAGTATCTGCTATGAGACTACCTGTTTTAAATGTTGGTGTGGGTGAATCTCAACATATTCTCTGGCTGAATCATTCCTGAGGAAAAAAAGGGATCATTACAGTTAATTAAAATCATATATTCCATCAACATCATAACCATGCAAAAAAATTTTTTAATATTATGAAAACCTACCCACTGCAATAATATTTACAGAATGTGTGATTTTGTATACACATATTGGGGTCCTCGCTGGTACTAAGGAGTTCGTGCACTGTGCTGATATCCTCCTTAGTGTGTGATCTAATGGTGGAGATCGGAGCACTGATGGGGTTGTCCGTGTGCAATAAAGATGATCCTTAAAGCCAAACCAAACCTGTGTGATGAGATACTCCATGTCCCCCCTGTCCCCCCCCCCCCCCCCCCGCTCTCATAAATACATTTTTATTTCTTTCGTTCTAAACCTAGAAATAATTCTATAGTTGCCTTTGGCTGAAGGCCAATACTTCTAACGCATTCTAAGAATCTATTAATAGTATAACATGCGATAGTGTGTCGGTAGGCCTCGTTTCTTGAAACACAAGACGCGTGGCAAATATTTGAATATTTGTTAGCAAGCGGGTAAAAACCCCCTTTTCTGATACATACACACGCTTTTTCCCCCATCCGTCCTAATTGTTTAAATCGACCGCTAGACACGTGGCGGCGGGTAAACGAGGAATAATTTTCCAAGAATGATAGAGAAAGGGGAGAAAATGGTGGATTGAATTGAAACTCTGCTAGTCTACTTATAACGTAAAGTGAAACTGAAACCTCAAATTGTGCAGAGAGAGAAAATAGAGCAATATTGTTTAAAATAATATCCTATAATAACTTATAAGATTGATTACATAAATATGTTAGTTGAATAAAATAAAACTATAAATTAAAGGGAAAGTACAAAAATGGAAACGACGATAACGAAGTAGATAAAACTTATATAGTTAGTTAAGGGACAGTTGACGGTTTAATAATTACTTTTCATAATTAAAATAGCCCAATAAATAACCAAGATATTGTAAGAAATAGGAAATTGTGGGACGGTTTGACAAACGCACTGAAATCCCCGCTCGATTTAAAAGTTACATTTCGAGACGCGATTTTGAAAAACAAGTCAAATTGGCTTGCCTCATTGGGGGGAGACATTGCCATTGAAGGAAACTTACAACATGATAGCAGTGCATGCCTAAAGCAGTTTTATAGAGAGATGAAATTGTATCTGTATATTATTATAATGAAACCATTACGACTGTAAGTAAAAAGGCCAATGAAAGTCCTTTACATTGTCACAGTGTTAGAATGACACATGAACACCTACTTAGAAAGCTTGGAAAAGAAAATATTTACAGGTTACCAGAAGACAACTGGACACCTATCTGATTGTAGGGAAGACAAGCGATGTTAAAGTGACAGGGGCGTAGCAGCCTTTTGGAAGTAGAATGTATACACAGTATTGAGTGATGTCAAAAAAATAGGGGCTAGTGCAAAGGTGTTGCACACGAGCTGACCCCAGAATGATGATGGTTGTAGTTAGTGGTGGAAAGTGTTATAAGACAGCATATAAACAAGAAGGAATGTCCTTCTTTGTTTAAGGGTTATATTACCTGTTACCAACTGGTGACAGGAAACTTGCTGAATGAGACCCTGAGGTTAGGGAAGGCCTCAGTAGAGCTGCATACTGAACCTTGTGGTCAAAGAAGAAACCTTGTGTTGAAGATTGCTGTATTCTACTAGAAGCGTACAAGCAGATAAGTCCCTGTAAACGGGCAACTGAACATTTCACTCAATATACTTGTCCACCATTGAACGTTCATAAGTTGGGGCGTGATGAAGCAAATAGCTCCTCGTACTATTGACACTCAAAGTTTAATAAATCTTCCAGAACCCTGTGTTATACACTTGCAGTGACACTTAGTTAGTATCATTTATGGACAAAAAGTCCTATTTGTTTAATACTTATATGTAAATACATTTACTTTCATTTCAACCATTCCTGTCCTAAAAGAAGATTGAAGGACAGGAAATTAAAAATTGTAAAAATATTAATTCCAAATTTAACAACAGCCTTACTTAAGTCTTTTTTTAATGAGTTACAGTTACATGTGTATGTGAGTGTGTCTTTTGAACACCATATCTCTACAAATACATTATCCTAGACACGTAGCCATATAAATACATATAAACTTAAAAATATAGCACAGTGTGAGATCTTTGGGAGGTAGCGATAGGTCCCCTGAGAACCCACATCATCATTTAAATCAGGTTCTACATAGCTTCACACTGTTGGCTCATTTTTAACATCATCTTTTATCGGCATTATATCGCCACAACCATCATCACCTTTTTCATTGCTCTGCTCAAGGAGCAACTAGCTAACATTAGAAGACTACAGTAGGCATTGATGTGCTCTTGTATATTGTGACTTCTGTACGAACGTGTTTTACAAGGTCAGGCTGCTAATGTACAACCTTATATTAGTCGCCTGTGAAGACATGCTTGAAGCAACAGTAGTTCTATTCTTTCTTTGTCTATTCAGATACGCGGTAGCGTAGTGGTTAGTACACTGCCTTCCTAGCTCGGTGGTCCATGGTTCCATCCCCAGTTGAGGTGGGATTTTTTTAGACCGCAAACGGCTCCGGGGTCGACCCAGCCTCATTAATTGGGTACCAGAGTAACTCCGGGAATGTTAAGGCGGCCGGCGTGATGCTGACCACATCACCCCTAGTGTGCTGATGGTCAAGAAAATATGGGCCTAACACCATATTCTCAATATGCATCAATGGGTGTGTAACCGGGATCCTTTACCTTTACCCTACTCATATACATCCGAGAACTACAAATATAATCTATATAGAGCGAATTAAAGTGCAAACGTTTTAGGCGTCTAGACAAAAATAAATAATGCAGCTGAATGAAATGTAAACAAACTAACGATTAAATTATCTATGAGAGACTAAAAGGTAGACAACCCTTCCATCAGCCTTTCTCGACTTTTTTTTATCCTGGAGAAATAATTGTCAGGTCTCAGGGAACCCATGCATAAAAATTATAATATCTACAGCTCACGGTACCATAACGTGATCATTATGTTGTAAATATAATAATAATAATAATCCAATTTAATTGTCAATGCCCTTTTGAGTATAAAATAAATTTTTCCCGTGGATTTGTTTATTTCGTCCAACTTTTTAGTCTACTCTTTGTGTGTGGTTCCCCCTCCCTACAAAGGATATAAACTCTAATGCGAAGTCAGCTGTGTAGGTAGAGAAAACTTCAGTGTTTTCTTTATTTTTTAAAATTTCCTACAGGAGGGTGCCCCCGCAATCGGTTCCCACCTCCAGCTTAAAATACGTAAGAAGGGAGATTATTTCAAATTAGATATCGGGAATATTGGCTATTACATTGTATTAAACACAAAACAATACTTATATGTATTAGCTAAATTTTGACACGAAATGTGTTAATAACAAAAATATAATCTTAAGCCCAGATGCCCCACCAAAATGGTCCAAATCAGGCTCCGCAATTACTAAGGCCGATCCCATAAATATTTGTCCCATGTAGTTCCTGGGGGTCTCTTTGAAGAGACAAAGAAAGAATACTGCGCCCTCAGGCCTTGTGACGAGTCATAAATCAGTCGTTAATTTTTCCGTGACTATCTTTACTTCCCTGCACTGTTCCATCACTTCTTCCTTCTCATCCGTTCATTTTCTTTTCTTTACGCCTGCACCTATCGATGTTATCTTCTCCTCGAGTTAACAAACTTCGTTACTTCCCATGTTTTGACCTGACCGTGTGACATGTTATCCTTTGATTGTGACCAGTTGTCGAGTAGCCAGATGGAATAATAATGATTAGGTCAACATTTGGTGATGTTGGTCGCCAGACTTATTGTGTAAGTCAGACGGACTAGTGATAGATAAGCAAGTAATCTTCTTTACACAAGCCGGCAAATGGCGACAAACAAATAAAATTAGATAAAGAATGTTTAATCCGTGGACATGACTTGCAGAAAAATGCAACTTCCAATGTGGTCTTGGTTTTATCAGTCAGGAAGCTAGACATACCAGGTAACGATTTCTGGCAGGCCTCTATACAATCTTGAGTATTTGTGATAGTGTTTCTCCTATGTATCGCCCTGTGCCTTTTTTATAATCTTCCTATTGTATTGTCTTCCGTTTTTGCTCCATCATTTTCAAAGTAATATTTCTTAATCACCTTCTGCTGGAGGCTCGTAAAATGCGAGCCAAAACATATTTTCTCATAGAAATGGGCGGCGAATACCAAGTTTAAAACAAACTTAGATGACTCAGTTGTTATAATTACCATTCTAAAAATCACTGTCAGACTCCCTGAAATAGAAACACCAACATTCTATTTATATCTTTTACTTACTCAGTCGTTCCTCTTCTACTGTGAGGTGTAGAGGTTTTGAAGAGAGAGTGCCATACTATCTTACCAGCTGTCTTCCTCCTGGCCTGGTTCTTTTCTTGTCCTGTCATTCAGAGATTGTCTAATGTTCTCCCAGCGGACTCTGGGTCATCCTGGAGGTCTGGATCCCTGGCTCTTAGCTCTTAAAGAACGATCGACGAGTTTTCTTGGTCGATATTTCTAGCCTCAGATGACGGGAGTCCCCGAATCTTGGTCGACATGTTTGAACTAAGTTTTTGTTTCGTTTCATCACAGTTAGAAGTTTTCGATGACTGGGAAGCGGAAGAATAGCCATTTTTATTATTATTTCTAACGTAGGAGAGTTCTAGCGTTACTCTTTCTATTAAATTCAAACCGATTCCGATTGCATCCTCGTGTTTTTGTTACGAAATTTGGGTTACCTATTTTCGATGGCATCTAATTCATCTTCTCGAAAGCGACCTGCTCGTTTAAGTGCTCAGCAGGCCCTTAGTTTGCTAGAAAATTTCAGCGAAGATGAGGACGGCTATAGCAGTAGTGATTTTAGTGCTAATTCGATGAATAATTCGTCTTTCAGTGATGTCGATTCAGAGAATGAAGGTAGGCCTATTATGTTAGAAAGAGTGGGCGTGGTTCTATCACCTAACTTTGATTCTTTAACATCAGACCCAGTAGGACCTAATTTAATTTTACAAGAAGGGGAAAGACGAAAACAGGAGTGTGTCAGAAATATAGAATGGCTCGAAGCAAACTCTGGTGTACTAACAACGAATAGCTTTAGATTTCAACCTAAAGACGGAAGAGCAGTGGGTGTGTCCGCAAATTTAGGCCTAAATGAATCATCTACCCCGATCCAGTGTTTTGAAAGCCTTGTATCATCAGCTGTAAGGGAGGAAATTTTAAAAAGCATAAACTGCTTTGCAGAAATTGAAGTACAGAAGCATGCACTGTCACTGAAAAGATCAAGATATAATCGATGGAATCCAGTAAGCGATTATGAGCTTCTAAAATTTGTTGCTCTGCATCAAGCAATGGGTATCGACAAAAGGCCAAGCATAGAAGATTATTTCTCCTCACAAGAGCCTATGTTTCACACTCCATTTTATTCCCAAATGATGGAGAGAGACAGATTTTTGTCTATATTGCAAACTATGTTGCATATCTGTGAGCCAGTTGCAGAAGGGAAAAATAAAATAGAGCCCTTCATTCAAATGGTATGCTCTAAATTTGTTGCGGCATACACTCCGAACCAAGACGTAGCTATTGATGAGATGATTATAGGATGGAAAGCTAAATCCTCCAAGGCCAAGTAAATTATCAGATAACCCATTGGAAAGACTGGAGGGTGCAAAACATATAATGCAAAGAAGCACTAAGTTCAATAGGTGTAAAGTTTGCAGTACACCTGACGACAGGAAAAGGACAAACTATTATTGTGCCGGATGCACTTGCCACCCCCATCTGCACATAGATGAATGTTTCCTAAAATGGCACACTAAAGCTAAGTTGTAAATATAAGTTGGGATGTAATGAGTGTTCTTTGTGAGAACAGTTCAGCATATATATCACATTTTGTGATTTTTTCAGTTATTTGTAAATTTGTGACAGTAGAGTGTATTTCATTTTCTGGATGACACATGGAAAGTAGTTAGAGTATAAACTTGATGTGTGGTTTATTTCCAAAATGGATATAGTTTACAGTGATTTCTATATTGGATGGTGGATTAGCTGTCTTCAATTGGTAAGTCTGATATGTTTGTTTTGTTTTTTGTTTAGTAAAATATTTTTCTGTCTCGTCTTTAACTACTTTATATTCATAAAAATTTTGTAAATTTTTAAACTGAAAATTTTC
The DNA here is from genome assembly GCA_024509875.1 of Oreohelix idahoensis. NCBI lineage: Eukaryota > Metazoa > Mollusca > Gastropoda > Stylommatophora > Oreohelicidae > Oreohelix > Oreohelix idahoensis. Next base: position 85,424 of record JAMPIV010003301.1, read on the forward strand.
ACAATCCTCATTCATTTTCCTTTTTAAATATATATAACATGACTATATTCAGTTACAAACTTTGAAATAACTGACACTTACATGTTAACACTATATGAAAAAACCTGTGCCGCAGAAAATGTGTGACAAAAGAGTGTCTTTCCTTTTCTTGAAGCCAATTGAAAAGTAGTTAGAGTATAAACTTGAACCCATATGCATTTTATTTCCAAAATGAATGTAGTTTACAAATATTTGTATCTTGGATAACATAAAAGATTTATTTGCTATCTTGAGTGGGTAATTCTGATATGTTTTTTTTTTTTTTTTTTTTTTTTTTGTAAAATGTTTTTCTTCACAGTCTCCAACTATTTTACACTCATAAAATTTTTTTTTAATTTATAAACTGAACATATTCAGATTCCACATTCATTTTCCTTTTTAAATATATATAACATTACTATATTTGTTAAAAACTTTGAAATAACTGACACTTACATGGTAACACTATATGAAAAATCTGAGTCGCAAACAATTCCTTCCGTAAAACATGGGAAAACCCCTACGTCCTGAAAGAGTTAATTTCCCACACTCACTGCTTCCTTATAAAATCCATACAGACCACCCTCCTCCTTTTTCAACCGGGCTTGGGACCGGCCTAGACGAAGTTTATTTATGTCTCTGCTAAGAGTAAATCTTGAGCGAAGTTTGATACGTTGCTCCACTACTGCAGAGCAGGGAAGACATCATGCGGCAGACCTGAAGTAGAATGCGACTAATATGAGATTGTGCATTGGAGCTCGCAACCTGATCATATGAAACAAATGGCAACAGAAACCACTGGTGCAGGATCATGTAAATGCTAGGTGCAGGCTTCATGCTAGCAGCAGTAGTGATTCTACACTCCGTAAGAAGCGAAAAGGAAAATGGCTGTATATATATATATATATATATGTGTATGTGTGTGTGTGTGTGTGCTTGTGGGTGTGTGTGGTTTTATGTATGAAGACACACACACACATACCTACTTACGTACAATCACTGTTAATACATATTCTTTTTTGCGTAGTTTTTCTCCATGAATCGAACGTTAACAGTACTCGCAACAACTAAGTACTTACAAACTGTTACACTGTTCGCTTGGCGTATCCCTTCTGAATGTCTGAGCTATAACAACACACTGAGCTCAGAACTCGTATTTTCGGCGAGTGCAGAAAGAACTATGAGCCACATGTGTGGCAGTTTTTCGTTTTGTTTGTGTACTAAGTGCTCGTCAAGAGTGAAGGGCCTTGTTAGTCTGTATCAGACGCTTCGATCTTAATCCGCCTGTGTGTGCCAACTTGGAGGCGTACGGAAGACAATGACACGCGAAATGGAGGAGCGATGTCCTTTTGCTGCAATCCATGGGTTCTTAACTTTCATGTGCCATGGTCCATTTGATTGTCTGGTGAAGGTTACAGACCCCATCTTAGGTGGAAAAAATGTACATAGACGCGTAATTAAGTTTATGCATATACAAATACATTTTATTACAATTAATTTTTAAAAAGAAATGTTTATTTTTAGTTAGACAAAGAGGCGTCCCTAAAGTACTTAGAACCCGGGGAGGATCCTATCTTTGACACCCCCCTCCCCACAATAAAGAAACGCACATGCAGGTACGGTATATTTTTAACACTAATTACTCTCATGATAGTGTCCAATGGTACCCACTTCCTGGCTATCACCTGGGGCAGACCGCCCCCTTCGTACGCCACTGGTTAGACACATAATTATATATACAATTTTTTTTTTATTTTTTTTTGGTACAAATATATAGGTAGTTCTTTTCGAAATTTCCTTGAATATTGTGACTCTCAAAGATCACCTAGTTGGCAACCCTGTAATTTACCAAGCATTCAAATGCTCCGGCAGCACTGTTTTCTATAACATGTTGTGTTACACAATGAAGCTGCCAGACCCCATGCGCAACGACATATTGGTCGTCTTGTATGACATGCCTGTAGTAGCAGTAGTCCTATACAGTGGCGTCACTAGGGTTGGTGTCACCCAGTGCGGTAACTCATGGTGTCACCCCCATGGACCTCCTCCCGTACCATCCCATACAGAATCCTTAGTAATGTTTTTTGTACTACTGTACTCGTAAATCGCAATTCCCGTATATCACTGAATGTAATAGCAATAGTAGTGACATAAACGACTAGCAAGATTAAAATTACACCTTTAAATTACAATATCATACGCACAGCCTAAATGTATTTTCATTTACATAGTTTCACGTGGTTAAAGTGAAAATTCGGTAAGAAAACAATAGAATTCGAAGTAAAAACGTAGGTATATTGATACAGTTCATGTAAGCTGGGCTTACGAAAAATGTTTTGTGGTTATAACTAACTACAGGGATATTTTTATTAAAAAAATAATAAATTTCTGCTGAAACACTACACAAACATTTTATAGACAGTCATTTTGGTGTCACCCCCTCAGATGATGTCACCCGGTGCGGTCCGCACCCCCTGCACCCCCTAGTGACGCCACTGGTCCTATTCTTTTTTAGTCTTTTCAGAGACCCCTGAAGACTTTTCTTCAGTAAACTTAAATTACATAATTTTTTACTCTGAGTGAGACGGTGTACTCGTACATATGTACATACATGGACGTGTACTTTACACAAAGTACACATGTGTATTTACCTTCAGGCAATCACGTGGATGAAGCTAGATTTTTTTTTTCTTTCTAGCCAGCGGCACTCGAGCTTTCCAGCCCCTTTGGCCCAATGACATGCCATTGCGAGGCTGGGGAGCCTGTGGACTTTCCTTCCAACCCGGGCAGGAGCTTCGCTCCTTCCCATCCACAGAGGGTTTATCTGCAGGAGCCGTTCAGGTTATTCAGTCAAATTCCCGGTCGATGACACTCCTACAAATGCCGGCGCCCGGTCTTAAACCTTGAAAACCTGGTCGCTAGCGCAACGTATTAACCATTACACCAGCGCGGCTCCCATGAAGCTAGATAAATGCATAAAGAAATTACGTTACGTACATGTAATACAGAAGACAGAATTGCTTCAATACTGCAATTCGAAGGAAACCGTGACTGGTCCATTGTACTTAAACACTGGAATAAACGACAGCCAGTTTAGCTGAGACTAAAAAAACTATACAACAAATGATGCACCTGGTGATTTGAACTGCCTTATCTGTGTGCGAGTGTAGTGTCTGCCTGTGTGCGAGTGTAGTGTCTGCCTGTGTGCGAGTGTAGTGTCTGCCTGTGTGCGAGTGTAGTGTCTGCCTGTGTGCGAGTGTAGTGTCTGCCTGTGTGCAAGTGTAGTGTCTGCCTGTGTGCGAGTGTAGTGTCTGCCTGTGTTTTATTTTATTTTATTTTTTTAACATAGCGACCTTTTGTTCCTCATAATCCTAGATTCATTACTGCAAATTTCTATTATCTTTGAAGTGTTTGCTACGTTTCCGCGTAGCACGCCTCATTCAACCATTTACCCATATGCATGGAACTTTCGGTTATATCTCGGCGCTATTTAGTGTAATGTAAATTAGAAATCATGGAATGAAAAGAGATTGAACGAAGGAGATGAAAATTAGACAGCTAAAATACGTATGTAAAATGACATAAGATCTTACTGTGGACCATAATAGAAGGAAGAGTTGAAGGCAAACGTGCAAGAGGGGGGAAGACAGCGATATAAGTAGGAAGATAACACCAAGAGATGGACAGGAAAGAGTCTATCAGAGTGCACGATCAAGACAACAGACAAAAGGCGTTGATCCATTGCAGTCGACCTTCGTTGTGGAGATGGTAGCTAATGATAATGAGGAAAGTGTTTCCAGATAGTGTTAATGTTGGATTCGATTTTTATTTTCCTCAAGGTACGAGTAGTATTTTTTAAATTTAATTATAAATCAGATTGTGCCATTATTTGATGTTTTTGTCTATTTCTCTTGCCTCACTGCTGCTTGTTTTCTCAGTTTGATGACTAGTATTTCTTGTGTGTGTTTAATTTTATTTTATTTGTTCCATGTGAATAGTTTCTCCTCGGCTTTCTTTGACCTCGTTTTATCTATTAGAAAAGCCTTTTACTGCAAATAGAGCAGTGTCTAAAGTTCATGCCACCCCGGATCTGAATCGAAATGTTGTCCTAATCCCTGCAATAACAATTCTTCAATCGAAAGGGGCTACTCTTTGATTCAATTAAGGCTTGTCTGCAGCATATTTCGTAGCAGAATAGTAGCACATACGAAAAGAATTCCTCCCTTATGTTTATAGCACATGAGGACAACAGACACATAACAAAGCCGTTGCCAAGTTCTCTATTAAATATTCTACTACATGTAAATTGATCTTCCTTTCTCAATCATCTTCAGTGTTAATACTGCTTTAATCAAACAGATACTTCATATATTTGACAAGTATGTTTACTAAGGTCCCGCGTAATTCCTGGTTGTCTCTAGAAGACATATTAAAACTGCTGCTCGCTTGGGCATGCTGAGGCAAATTATATGAGACCAGTGTAGAAGCCCGTCATAAGACGGGAATTAAATTCAAAAGCACCAATACCTAACGGCAATTTTACTTATTCAAAAGTATTTTAAAAAACCAAAATATTTGTTTTACATCTAATGTTTAAAGTCTGAACATGACAGAAGAGCATCTTGATTTTCTGTTGTTTTAATCTGGTACAACTTAAATCATGGATCTCCGCATCATCCTGTCTCCAGTTCATGTACTGTTTATCAGCTGTGTTGTTGACTTCTTTCCATACAGTACAATCAAACTGTTCATGCACACTGTCATTTGCGCATTCTTCTTTGGTAAGTGTTACTATTACATAAAAGGGAAACAATACAATTAATGTCTAACTTTCAACCAAAGTTGCATCCCTTAGCTTTACGCACTGACAGAAAAAGCAGGGATTTTATATATAGGATTGTGTCTCGTGCTGGCAACCTCATAATGTAAAACAATTTGCTATAGCAACCATTGCTGCAAGAGACATGATTGCTTTAGAGTATGATTCCTTCATCGAAGGAATCATTTTGTATTGTTTCTTATCATCGTATGTTTTTGTAGTACCTATATGTAATTTTTGTCTTTGTCACCTGTTTGTGGCTGACGAAGGGTAAAACCCGAAACGTCCCTTGTTTCATGTGAACTGTTATTTGTAAAACTGATTCAATGCTGGTTTATTAGTTTATATACTTATATTCCTTCATCGAGACCAGCTGAAATGGGAACTCAAAACTCTATAAGGAACAAAGAGTGAAATGGTGATGATATCTATAGAAGAAGTCCGAATGGATACAGACATGGAAGCAAACTGCCCAGAGATAAATGCAGTGGCTTACAAGTTCGTGAAATTGTTGAGGCATGAAGGCATCTCTGTAGAAACAGTGCGACAGTTGATAAATAGCATATCCATACCACCGTCTCCGCTATCAGTCACAATCATGGTCATGAGAGAGTAATCAAGGCCAAAGATGGCAGCATGATACAAATTAAGAAAAAACAAAAACGTCTGAAAGTCAATGGGACAATACAATGCTTAAACTACATAACAAGAAACAAGCATAACTATCTGGAGACTTTGCTAAGAGATGGAGTTACCGTAAAATGCTATTTTCATTATTAATTTCAGAAATTCAGTGAAAATGCACAGACTTAACCTTCATCAAAAATAGATATGCGAAATAAAGAGTTTTATGGTATTGCGTCATTTCCATGGGCACGGCGGCCATTTTGGATTATATTGCTTTGCTTCACTTAGCTAAGGCTTTTTTTTTAAATTACTTATTAAACTATGAATACCAAATTTAAACAGAGCGTGTATCCTTAGAATTTAAAACTTTTGTCAAATCAGATTTTTTAATAAGACTTTGAATTTAGTGTCTAAAAATAGTTTAAGGAAACTATGTTCATAAGCCTTCAGAAGCAAATCTGGCTCAGCGAATGTCCGATGGGGAGTTAGAAAAGTTTTATTATAAAATCCAACAGTTTAATACATCCAGGCAATACCTAGCACAATAAAGGTCTTCTATCTCTTCATGCACTATTCCAGCTAGCGCAGGTCATCACGCCACTCCACAACTTCCTGTCCCCTGCGCTCTTTACTAATTTTGAGATTGACAGCTTTCCGTGCCACGATGTTAAACTGTCCAGTGTCTTCTCTATTTGTCGTCCTGTATCTATTTTTTTTCTTCAATCTTTCATGTTATTTTTCTTCAATCTTTCATGTTATTTTTCTTCAATCTTTCACGTTATTTTTCTTCAATCTTTCATGTTATTTTTCTTCAATCTTTCACGTTATTTTTCTTCAATCTTTCATGTTATTTTTCTTCAACCTTTCATGTTATTTTTCTTCAATCTTTCATGTTATTTTTCTTCAACCTTTCATGTTATTTTTCTTCAATCTTTCACGTTATTTTTCTTCAATCTTTCATGTTATTTTTCTTCAATCTTTCATGTTATTTTTCTTCAATCTTTCACGTTATTTTTCTTCAATCTTTCATGTTATTTTTCTTCAACCTTTCATGTTATTTTTCTTCAATCTTTCATGTTATTTTTCTTCAATCTTTCATGTTATTTTTCTTCAATCTTTCATGTTATTTTTCTTCAATCTTTCACGTTATTTTTCTTCAATCTTTCATGTTATTTTTCTTCAACCTTTCATGTTATTTTTCTTCAATCTTTCATGTTATTTTTCTTCAATCTTTCACGTTATTTTTCTTCAATCTTTCATGTTATTTTTCTTCAACCTTTCATGTTATTTTTCTTCAATCTTTCATGTTATTTTTCTTCAATCTTTCACGTTATTTTTTTTTTCAATCTTTCATGTTATTTTTCTTCAATCTTTCATGTTATTTTTCTTCAATCTTTCATGTTATTTTTCTTCAATCTTTCATGTTATTTTTCTTCAATCTTTCACGTTATTTTTCTTTAATCTTTTATGTTAATTTTTTCTTCAACCTTTCATGTTATTTTTTTTCTTCAATCTTTCATCTTTTTCTTTGTTATTTTTCTTCAATCTTTCACGTTATTTATCTTCAATCTTTCATGTTATTTTTCTTCAACCTTTCATGTTATTTTTCTTCAATCTTTCATGTTATTTTTCTTCAATCTTTCACGTTATTTTTTTTTCAATCTTTCATGTTATTTTTCTTCAATCTTTCATGTTATTTTTCTTCAATCTTCCATGTTATTATTGTAGAGATTCTAGCAGTCCTCTTCTCATTACATGCTCAAGTGAATTGCTTCCTTATAAAATGATTAATGATCTTCCTTGGCGCACTGGCTTCTTTCAGGACGTCATCATCACTCTTTCAAGATATTCATGGTATTCTTAAAATGCTTCTCTAAAAACGCATCTCTGTTGCCTCAAAATATTTTTCACGGCTAGCGTACTGATGTCCATGGCTAACTTTCATATGACGGAATTGGCTCTTTGTACTTTCACAATTGCCTCCAGCTGGCAGAAAACAGGAGTGACGTTGAAAGCTGCAACCAGGGTGGAGTGTTAAATTCTCTGCATAAGACAACAGGAAGCTGTACCCCCCCCCCCCCCACCCCCTTTTTTGAGTGTAAAGGAGATTAAGGAGCAGAAACACTTGATCGAAGGAGGGACTGTTTCTGATGATCAGATTACCTCCTGTTGTAACGCTTTGTACAGAGTTTCTATCATAACAGTGAAGAACTCTCTTACTTCCATTGACAAACATTTGTTGCATAAAATGCGTTTCATTGTAGTATGTAACGACGAGCGAGTTTATTTATATTGTAAAGATCCCCTTGACTGCAAGTTTCATTAGCTCTATTCATTATCTACTGCTAAGTATAAATCAAGGATAGAGAGATACTTATACATACGAACAGTGCTGAAAGGAGTAATGGTTTCTTGTCAGTGTATTTACCACTACTGCTGATAGCATTTTTATTTTAACCTTGCGGGTTTTGCCTTCTTGTGGCGAGACACGTCCCCTTCTACTTACAATTTAGTCTGTTGGCAGTGGTCTAACTACGCCCGGGTGGACCGGACACATCCCGATGACCCCCGCACTAAGTGGGCCGCGAAAAATAGCAGTCAGAAGGGATCCTCACCGTTGTATATATCATTTTAACTTCCTTTGTTCCTGAGCTAAACGTCATAGCATGACCCAGTTTCTGGAGACATAACTTAAAGGGATCAAGAAGACGGGGAAAGAGTGAATGGATGGCGCCGGACAGGAGCACCTGGTGCAAATGTGTTGAAGGATTATGCTTCTTGGGTAGATAACAGGCGATTATGAAGTAAGTAGTTCCATTTTATACAAATTTGCCGTATCTTGATTACAATATTTGACCCCTATATATAAGGAGGGCCCCACTTAATGTGTTCCCGGAGTCGCCCATTCATCGCAGCTACGCCATTGTCCGTTGGTTATATTGGAACGCAATTTGCCATTTAAAAAAAAAAAAAAGTTAACTCCGTTAACTGAAGTACAACGTTCATAGATACTAATTCCTGAAAAGAACTAATAGTGTCTTTCTGCTAGCAAGATGAAGCCCTGAAAAGGACTTGTCCTGAAAAGGACTGCCAGCCATGCCAAGTTACCCGTACCTCCTCAAAGATCACCTGCTATATGTAGCGATAAGCTGACAGCAGAACTCCGTCAAGAACAGAAACAATGAAAGCTAAGTGTGTTTAGATTACTGTTACTGTGATTTTTGCCTATATTTTATAGACGTCAACTTGTTTGATTTTGTTGATGGTCTAAGAGAGATAACTGTCTGTTAACTTTTCAGTGACAGTTTTTATTAGTGGTTATCTTCCCCTTGTCTTATTCATCTATCCTAATAAGGATCGATGTTGACCTGTTTCGGAGAAATGTCTTAAATAGTTGTCATGTCTTAAGTCGCTATTCACATGACCATATAAGGAGAGGTTTTGCCTCTTGTTTCGGGGAAACGCCCTGGTCTGTATTAGCTTTACTCAGGACTGTGCTTATTGCACATGCGCAGGTTTTTGCGCGCAGATCGAGAGACACTTCCGATCTGGGCATTGTACCTGGGTTTCTGAACGGACAAGAGGTCCGGAGATTTTCTCTGCCAATATTACGGGGAAATGAAGTCCTCTGTGTGACTGATATGTCAGTGATTCTTCCCCAAGTTTATTCTGTACGCCAAGGATGGCAAGTGTTGTGTTTAGTGATTTTCTAGGATGCTGCCAAGGTAATATGTACACTTTAATCCTCTCGTATGCCTAGATATGCAGACTAGGTGCTGTCTGCACATAAGAACGATTGATATTTTTGAGGCGACATTTTTTGAGTAGAGTTCACAGATGATATGATAGACAGAGCCTATTATCTGTGCTCCATAAAGAAACCAAGACTATACGTCTTATTGTTGAATAGAAGCCCAGCGAAGATTGTACTTTTGGTAACCGCTATTCAGGCGATATGTTTGGCATAGATGGATATGCCTGTTGAGGATTGCTTCATGTCTGCAGCATGGCGCATTCCTCAAATGATTATATCTCCGCGACTGATGTCGATGATTGTTTCATGCTTACAGACATTTGGATTTGTGCTCGATCCGAATGGCTGTATCATGGAACACCTCAAACGAATAGAGATATATCTCATCGACCGATGTCGATGATTGTTGCATGTGTGCAGGCATTTGAGTTTTGATCACACTCGGATCTGCACCATGGGACATCGCAATTGAATATATATTAACGACGTAGTATGCATATCACTATGCATGACGCGTATGTCTTTATAAGGTCACTCGACGTGTGGGCTTCGGCCCCAACGGCAGCGTATGGCATGTGTGGCCATTGCCACTATATAATTCGACTTGTGGGTTTTGACCCGAACGGCAGTGTGTTTCAGAAGTGTGGCCATTGCCACTTATATTGCGTGGTACAACCACTTATTTATGGATGTGTGGCTGGGAAGCCATTTGAGCAGTGTATTTCTTGAACCAAACGTAAGTCGTCGTATGAATAACGCAGTTTGCATAATTATGGCAGATTAGCCTGGCGTGGTATGCCAAAGGAACATTATGTTACTAGCAATAGTGTAAGACTAGTATAGATGGATATTGTACAGCTAGCGGCAAGCGTAAGCCTAGTGTAACGGATATTAAACGACTAGCAGTAGACGTAAGCCTAGCATAATAAGTGTATTGCAGAACTAGCAGGATAGTTAAGTCTAGTTAGCCTCTGAATTTATGCCAAAGGACATTGGCCGTTAAAAGGAACTGACCTCTAACCAGAACTCTAGATAGAGATTGTGAACATGTGCTTATGAACTAATGAGAACTCTTACAGATCGTACATGAATGTGATGTGACTTTTGTTCCCATGTAGTTGGTGTCTGCTCATGGTATGAAATTACTAATTAAATATTTTGAGTCGTCAAAATCACAGTCTTATCAACTGTCGTATTCGGAGTTGAGTTAAATGCTATTTATCTTCAACTGATCATGACCAGTGATGATTAATGTCTTAACACGCTGCATCTCACACTGCCAATATAATCAATAAGACAAGAGACTAATACAGGTCAGTCAAGGGTCGAATAGGACAGTATTACGGAATCCTACAAAAGTGATAAGAACCAGAGGGACTTTGACTCTATAAACTGAATACGCATATAATAACTTGGTCATCCACAAATACTAGAAGTCATCGAAGCACCCAGAATATACTGGGGTCCCGGAAGAGCCCGTAACAATGCCTTGCTTATGAGAAATAACACAGAGGTTTCCTTGTTATAGAGGCCCGCTACTTGCGGCCTGATTCTGTCGCCATAGAGGCCCGCCTTTTGCGGCCTAGATTTTTCACCAGAAGAAGTACCTGGCGTGTGATGCCAGAAGAGCCATAAACTTTTGTTAAGCAATTGAGAGTCTGCCCTTTTCGTGCGGCATATTTGCTAGAGGTACCTGACGCGCTTAGTCAGGGGTACCTGAGCTTCAGTATGAGCAGAACGTAGATTGACAGACCATTGTCATTAGCATCCTGATGTATGAGCTGATCAAGATTTGTGATGCCACATGTTTTCTACCATTACCATGTATGTGATGTCCCTGATCTATGTGCAATTGACTATGCTGTTGATGTCACCGTATGTCTCGTAATAAATTGTTGAAAAAGTTCATCAGTATTACCAACGTTTACTGACTTCTACATGTGGTTGAGTGGGTGCATTGTGAACTTGTCCAAGAGCCTATACGCATTCGTGTCCACCATCTTATCTGATGTCTACTCACCCACACATCATGTCAACCCACACACTTCTACGAGCACTACGCACTTGAGAGCCTGTATGGTGTTTGAGAGAGAGTCAACATTACACCCTGTCAGTGCCTCAACGCTTGGTGACCCAAATATACACCACAACATTGTACTGTCCAGGTTTGACCTCCTACATTCAGCATTAACATTCGGTGGCTACAATAACACTTAACACTTACCGGGAATTGAACCGAGAACCATCGCATTCAATCAATCAATACCCTTTAGCCCCCCAAGGAGCATATGCCTTCAACAAACACAAGCCAAGTCCTCCTGTCCTGTGCCATCCGCTCAAGTTCTTTCCATGTTTTCCTCATCATTTTCACCTCTGTTTCCAGTTCTCTTCTCCGTGTGTTTTTTGGCCTACCTCTGCCTCTCTTTCCCTGTGGATTTCAGAACAAGGGCTGCCTTGTAATTCTATCAACAGGTTTCCTCAGTGTGTGTCCTATCCATCGCCAGCGTCTTCTTCTCAACTCTTGTTCCACTGGCACTTGTCTGGTTCTTGTCATCAATTTCACATTTGTGACTTTGTCATACCATTTCAGACCTTCTATTCTACGCAATCACCAGGTTATACAACTCTGTAGCTTTTTGGTTGTTGTTTTTGTTGTTTTCCATGTCTCAGAGCCATACAATAGGACTGACTTCACATTTGAGTTGAAGATTCTTATTTTCGTGTTCGACTTGTTTTCTCTTGTTCTCCATATGTTTCCCAATGCAATGAAAGCTCCTCTTGCTTTTTGTATTCTTATTTTGATATCACTGTCTCTCCCTCTTTGTTTATATTACTTCCACGATATGTGTATGATTCTACATCTTTTAGTGGCGTTTCTTCAACTTCAACCTTGTTATTATTTCTTGCATTTATTCTCATAACCTTTCTCTTTTCCCTGTGTATTTTCAGGCCCACTTGTTGTGACCTCTCATTGAGAATTTTCATTTTCTCTTGCATCTGATAATGGGACAGAAGAGCCAAGTCATCTGCAAAATCCAGATCATCAAGCTGTTTAGTCAGATGCCCCTGGATAACATTTCTGTTATGTGATGTCGATGTTTTCTTAACCCAATCTATTGCTAGTAAGAAAAGAAATGGAGACAAGAGGTATCCCTGTCTTACTCCCGTTCTAATCCTAAACGATTCTGTAAGTTGTCCTTCATGAAGAACTCTGCATGTCATGTCTTCATAGGTCTTCTTTATTAAGTTATTGATCTTCATGGGAACTCCATAATGCCTCATCAATTTCCAAAGTGATTCTCTGTCTACACTGTCAAATGCCTTTTCATTGTCGACGAATCCGATGTATAGCGGTGAATTCCATTCCAGACTTTGTTCAACTATTATTCTCAATGTGGCTATCTGGTCTGTACAGGATCTATTTTGTCGAAAACCTGCTTGTTAATCTCTCAGTTGCTTGTCTGTGGCCTCTTTTAATCTCTCAAGGTTGATTCTGTTTCATACTTTTTCTGGCACTGATAGTAACATTATTCCTCTATAATTTGTGCACTCTTGTAAATTTCCCTTCTTAGGCAACTTGACCAGATAACCTTCCTTCCATTCTGCTGACATTTTCTCTCTCTCCCAGACTTTGCTAAGTAGTTTGTATAATATCTCTGCAGAGGTATCAATATCTGTTTTGACGGGCCTCTGCTGGAATGCAATCTGGACCAGCTGCTTTTCCATCTTTCAGAAGCTTTATGGCTTTCTTTATTTCTTCTCTACTTGGTCGTTCACAGCTGATTTGTAGTTCCTCTTCTGCTAGCTGGATGTCTGGGGATTAGGTGGAGATGGTCTATTGAGAAGTTCCTCAAAATGTTCTGTCCATCTCTTCATTTGTTCTTGTATATTACTAAGCAATTTTCCATTCTTATCTTTTATGAGGCAATTTGCTTGCTTGTATTTCCCTGTTAGCTTCTTTGTGTTGTTGTATCTTCTTCTTCTTCTTCCATCCTTAGCCATCAACCGGCAAAGCAGTATGTGGCCAGTACGCCTAGTGGCGTCTTAGGGCAACAACAAATTGATCAATCTATCGCTGTTTCCACCACGCCTGGTGGCGTCTTTGTGGAACAAAAACAGACCAAACAATCTGTCATTGTTTCCGTAATAAGATTGGTTGGCAAGCAGGTGATCAGCCCACTGTGGTTGTTGTATAGGTCCCTCATATTTCCTTTGGCTGCAGCTTCCTCTGCTTCCCCTGCCAACTCTTCAATATAATTCCTCTTGTCTCTTTTGATGTTTCTTCTCACTTTTTTGTTTGATTCAATGTACACTTCATCAGCCTTGGCTTTGGAGCTTCTGGTTTTGCTTCTGTTTAAATCTGCTTTCTTGTTTTTCCTGTCTTGTATCTTACTAATGTTTTCTGTTGTTATCCATGCTTTGTGCTGATGTTCTCTTTTTCTCAGTACTTCTTCACATGTCACGTTCTATATATGTTTTACTTGTTGCCAGTGGTCTTCCGTATCTGCTTCATCTTCCAGCTGTTGGAGTACTTGGTATTTGTTGGATACTGTGATTGAGAAATGTTCTCTTATTTCCTTAGATATCCCACATTATACTGTTGTCTATAGCGATATGCTGTTGTAAATTTCTTGAGTTTTAATTTTGTTTTACCCAACAGAAGATGGTGGTCTGATACAACATCTGCTCCTCTACATACTTTCACATCATGCAATGATGACCTAAACTTCTTGCTTATGCATATGTGATCAATCTGATTCTCAGTTCTATGGTCTAATGATATCCATGTTGCTTTATGTATTCTTTTATGTGGAAATATGCTTCCTCCTATAGCTAGTGAATTTGAAGCACAGAAGTTTGCTAATAGTTCCCCATTCTCGTTCATCATACATAACCCATGCTTTCCCATGATTTCTTCAAAGCCAGTGTTGTCTGTTCCTATTTTTGAATTTACTGTAAGTCCCCCATCAAAATTGTGATGTCTTTTCTTTTCTTATTGTCCAAGACATTTTGTATCCTGGTGTAAAAGTCTTTTTTCACAGATTCTTCTTTATCGTTTGTTGGTGCACAACACTGGATGATGTTTATATTTACTTTGTTTTTGGCTGATTTAAACATTGCTATTATAATTTGGGGTCCCATTGCTTCCCATTCTATGTGCCTTCTGTGCTTCCTTGGACAGCATTAGAGCCACCCCTTCACTGTGGTGGGCACTTTCCTCCTCGTGTCCTGAGGACAACATCATTTCTCCTGTGATCAATCTCCTCTTCTCTATGCCTTTCCACCGTGTCTCGCAGAGACCCAGGATATGAATCCTGTAATTTGTCATTTCTGCTGCTACCTGTTCAGTTTTCCATTGTTCACACAGAGTGCGAACATTCCAGGTGCCAATCCTGGAGATCTTCCTAGACGAAAAAAGGTTAGTCGGCAACCCAGACTCCTTTCGGCTTTCTCTAGGTTGCTTCATGCGCCTCCTTTCCAGAGGACCTTCTTCTGTCTTGGGCGGCTGAGTTGATTTATATTCTTTATTTGACTTGTCCATATTTGTTGAAGTTTTTGTGGTAAAAAGTTTTTTACGGGATGAGGTAACCAGCCCCATGCCCAACTCTCCTTAGTCGATTTTTACTACATGCCTGGTAGGGTACAGTGTTACTATTCTTTGCTCCCCTTTCGCACCCCGGTAACACACGGGTGTACCATCGCATTGCTGTGAAAGTAAACCGTTAAAGGATGCACATCCACAAATTGGTGTGCAAAATTAACTGTGCGTTCTTTCACGGTTTACTTTCACAGCAGGGCGATGGTGCCGTTTGGACGGTTCTCGGTACGACTTCCTGTAAGCCTATCACTTACATTTCTTTTCTGTTGTCTGGTGTCCCCTTTTATGCCCTATGAGTGCCTGTTAAATGCCTCTATTTACTTATTTATTTACTATTCACGGGACTCGGGTTTCCTTCATTATTTGTTTTGACAGCACTGGCACAGCCATTTTATTCAATAACTATATACAGTGTAGACAGGATTAGTAAAAGTCGCCTGGACCATCTCAAGTACTTCTACTTATCCGAAATTCTGCATAACCGAATTTCGCTCAGAGATAGATATTTATGTCAGAATAAGAGGTACAGACAAAAATAAAGAATTAATTTAACCATTCAGAAACAGGTACTTTGATTAAAACATTTTCATTACTGCATCTTTTAAAGTTTTAAATGCAATTTTGCAACGCCTAATCTGTAGTGTCAGGTTACTTGCTAGTACATAGTAGCAAGTGTAAAAAGTTCGAATGGCGTTTTGGCTTAGTATTTTTGCCTGCTCTGCTAGCGGTTCCTGCGCGGATTCCTAGACCTTACAGGACAAGTAAGCGAATGTTGATGTTACATCTCCTGACCTACAGGAGTCTCTATTGTCTAGTGTTTTCCTTCCTTCTTTGTTACGAGTGCCTACCAAATACTTGGTTTATGTTTATTATTTACTCTTCACGGGCCTCGGGCTTCACTCTTTGTTTCTCTTCAGATCTCAGACGCGAAGTCCCGTTGCTATCAGAGTTTAACGCAAGCCCTTTTCTCGCAAACGGACGTGAATCAGTGTTCGTACGTCGGCCTAACGATTACGTGCTGGCTTGTTTAATGAATGTTAGCATGGTAATGTATAGACAGAAGCTCGAACGTTCATTAACATGTTATCGCTTGTTCACTAAAAAAAATTATGTAGGGCCACGTAGTGCTGTAGCTTAGGCGATAAAGACAGAACTTCTAATTATGTGAGTCCAAATTTGAGTTGGTACAGAAAATCGCTTCGATTTATTTGAAATGAAAATTCTAGTTATCGAAATTCGAGTTGTTGTTGTTTTTTTTTTTAAACAAACTCAAAGAATACATTTTTGGCCGGGGCCATCAGAAATGCTTCTACTTAAGAGAAATTCGAATTTGAATTCCGCTTGACTGCACCGTATATAATATAAATAAAGTGGACATAACGTCATTACTGTAAGGGAAATAATTAACTAATAAGTAAAAGGAACGTGTGTAGAATGGTCAATGGTGAAGAGCCGATTCAGTCAAAGCATTTCCTTAAACAAATAGTCCTTTGTTGTAACCATAGAAGTACATTTTAATTTAACATATTTTGACCGTATATACACAGCCGATTGCTCCTTTCACATTTCATCTCAGTTTTAACGAGCACAGAAGCTGGTGTTTTTTTTTTCTTCCTATACATTCTACTTGTTTTCAAATATTAAATGGGGGATAGTATAAATTTCATATTAGCCCTGGATAAATAGCCGTTGTTTTTACTTGGAATTCTAGGGTACTGTAATTCCGCACAATACAGTTTTCATTGTTTTCAATGGGACACAAGAACCTGTCTCCAAAGATCCATCAATACAGATCCTTTTAACAGATAATAACAAAAAGGAGTATAACATGCAGACGAGTTTTCTCCTGCACGTTGAACAAACATGGATCTGTCGATTTTGTGCCGCAAGGACAAATATTCATTTAAATGGTCAATATTATGATTCATGGCGGGCAGTTTATGATTAATGTGGTCTAAAGTTCTGAAGCAAAGATCAAATGCTACGCAGTGAAAACGTTCAAGAAAAATATGTAACGCACGTCAACTAACAGAGTCTTACATCTAACGCAGGGGTTCTTAACCTTTTTTACGATTACAGACCTCCAATGGTGTCACGGATTGCTTTGCAGAGGTGGTCCAACAGTGGCCAAAACTCAAGAGTATCTAAAATGGGTCGTCAAAGGTGTCTACCTTCGCACAAGATTACTCATGGTAGAGATGTAGATAGAAGGGTAATGACGCTTCTACCTTAAGGGAACTCTTACAAGATATTTTCAGAAGTCAAGAATACTGTTGCACTGGGCTGAACAATTGCTAATTTATATCTGATCCGTCGCCTTTTGTGAAGGATTTAAGCAATGATGTTTAGCCTGTTCAAGCCCCCAGCTAAGTTTATTCAGCGAATTCCCTCTTATAATGGTATAGCTCTGTTTAGAGTTAAATATATGTCTATATGTATATTTGTATATTAAATAGTCGTGCTCTTACGTTTGCTTTCATACACATAATAACTGAATCAACTATGTTTGTTTAGTTTTCAAATAACATCTAACAAATTTAAAAGTGAATTATTCTTTAACAGGTTAAAATAAATTTGGAAAGATTGGTGAAATTTTAGATGAAAGCGTCTTCATAGAGATTTATTTGTGGAGTGATAAAAGTCCGTTTTGCTGATGCCTTTTAATCAAGAACTTAACTCTAGGTGAGTCCTGTCGCCGTGGTTTCCGTCACTTCTTTTTTGGTGATAAATGCACTTCTCCACATAACTCGTCCCATGTAGGCGGTCAGTGTTGACGCTCTCCTCTTACACTAGCGGCGTAGTAACGTTAGTACTTCAAACCGCCTGATAGCTTGTAACCTCGAACTTTTTTCGACAAAATAGAAAGACAAATACCTCTGCTAAGTACATTTGTCGCCTGCAAATTCACAGGTGCATCGCCTCGCTGTCCATCCACCCTTGTTAATCTCTCAGAGTAATTAAATTCTTGATTATACACAGCGTAACTCGGGAATGATGAATAGAAATCACTAATATTCTTATCGTATTAACTTGGGAAATATGTGCTTGGACAGCGCGAACAATGATTTGTGCCTAAACTAACATTAACAAGTCGCATATATCTCACACAATGATAATATACACTTCAGGCACATGTGATATAATCATCACTCATTACTGCTCCAGTCGGAGTCTGGAGGTCACCTCTGCTGTCGGTTTTCCGCACGACTAGAAAGAAACAATCACCAGCGCTTGCTGCAATGGTTCATGAATAAAGTATTTTCATATGTTGAGGTTGCCAGCATCATTATTAACCACCTAGCAAGAAAAACAAGTTAAATTCACATTTGTAATATAAATGTTACACTTACCCCAAACATTTGGGAATCTACAGTCTCCTCGCACAGGTTAGAATGGACACGAGCAATTTAAATTATACGTTCTCAAATCACTTGGCCTGGAAATTTTAGTAATTCCTCTTATGACGGGTTTTCTGCGAATCACTTGGTCTGGAAAATTATAGTAATTCCTCTAATGACGGGTGTTCTGTGAATCACTTTGTCTGGGAAACTTTCTAATTCCTCTTATGACGGGTGATATGATTCCTTAGGTATCCAGACTTCGTATTTAAAATGCGGGTTTACTTTTTAAGTTTTAAGTTGCTTAAATACTTTCTATCTGTCACTTTTAAGTTTGGAATCCTTTGTCCAATCCTTCTCATTCTGGCTTTTGGGAGTTGCTAGCTTGAAGTTGCGAAGCTGTCTGATCTGTGCCTATGTTTTTGCTAGATTATATCTCTCTTTCTCAGTTCAAATCCCAGATTGTACTTGCCAATGAGAACCAAAGTATATTTCGGCTCTCAAATCAAACCAATGGCAAGCTCTTTAACACTATCTGGGTTGGGGTGTTTAAATTCATAATCTCCCCCGCGTGTTTTAAAATATTTCATTTAATATTCCAACGCATGACCTCTTTATAATAAGACGTAATATTTTCGGTGGCATCTTGTGCAAACAAAGAAATCTGTGCACTGATTACCTGTCTAAATGCCTTCCGTCAAGATCGTCTACCCAGACAGATTTATCTGTAATAATGATACAGACAGGGGCTAGCGGATGCGATAATCTAATTATCACATGTGTGTGTGTGAATCCCCCAGACTGATTTCTCAGACGGACAATATTGGCTTCCTATTCATCTTCGTACAAGACCATATTGTGTCAAACGAGGATCGTCTCCTATCAAAGGTGGCCGGCGACTCAAAGAGATAAACGTATTACCGCTGACTGGTGATAATGACCGGGTATTGTTACGATAATACCACAGTTCACCTGGCGGAAAGTAAATATGTCTTTGAGTGGTCACAGAAAAGGCGAATGTAAGGGCAATAAATATGCCAAATAATAGGACGATGAGTGAGAAAAATAAAGAAATGAAGAGATACTTCCGGAGTGAATGAGAATTATAAAAATTGCACGACTGATTTCGTCACAAATAGATTGCTAATTATGTCCACATACAACCTTCGCCAGATTGTCGAAATCATCATCACCAGTCCAATATGGTACCAGCAATCTAACTCCGACCACGCCAACATATCAACTGGCAATACTGGGAAGTGGGAAGACATCCGTGTTGAGTGATTTCATTGCTGATTGGTTAGCTGCCTGTCCGCCTCAATCTGTATTAATAATGATGATATTTAATAATGTAATCTAGCAACACTTTTTTTTAAATTGTTCAGATATCGAGTCCAATACCCCCATCATTTGGTTCCCATACTCCCAAGTGGTATGTCTGAGAAACATTCCTTACATCTTCTTCTTCACGCACCATGCCTGCAATCATGTCTCTCCACAGCTTTCTGTCTCCAGTATTAATTATCAGTTCTGGAGTTGACTTATTTGTATGCCTTGATATTAAACTGTTCAGCATCTTCTCTCTTTGTCACTCTATCTCTTTTTTCTTTCAATCTTTCCGGTTGCCACGATATATTCAAGCTTTCTAATTCTCATAACGTGCCCCAAAGAAAGTGAATTACTTCCTTCTAACATGAGGAATAAGCTTCCTTTGCGCATTGGCCGTTTTCAGGACATCCTCATGACTCATTTCAGCTGTCCATGGTATTTTTAACATTCTTCTGTAAAACCACATCTCTGTGGTCTCTAGTGCTTTTCCTATTTGTTTACTAATTGCCCATGACTAACTTTCGTATGTCAGGTCTTACATATGACGTTTAATTAAATCACGACGTATAACAAACATTTACAACGCGTGTCACATGACAGGGCCTTACGTCTGACAATTAAACAGTCAAATACATAAACGCGGGGGGCAAGGGGGGGATGCAGACAGTGGTTCGGTGTCATATTGTCAATGCAGGTTAATGACGAGTAGGCAGTGTTCACTAGCACAAGAAAGCTTCCACTGCACGAGGACATATGAGATTCATTACCGCGTCAAGACATAAAGCTAAATAAGGTGTTATGTTTTCATTGTCAATTATAGATAGACAGGCAGACAGACAGAAAGATAGAGGTATGAATGGATGGATGGATAGATGGATGGATGAATGGACGTGAAGGTAGATAGGTTGGTGGGTTGGTGGATAGGTAGGTAGACAGGTAGGTAGATGTGTGAGTGGGGAATTAGGTATGTAGGTAGGTAGACGTACTGATAAACAGATAGATAGATAGATAGATAGATAGATAGATAGATAGATAGATAGATAGATAGATAGATAGATAGATAGATAGATAGATAGATAGATAGATAGATAGATAGAAGACAGACTGACAGACAGACAGACAGATAGATAGATAGATAGATAGATAGATAGATAGATAGATAGATAGATAGATAGATAGATAGATAGATAGATAGATAGATAGATAGATAGATAGATAGATAGATAGATAGATAGATAGATAGATAGATAGATAGATAGATAGATAGATAGATAGATAGATAGATAGATAGATAGATAGATAGATAGATAGACAGTGCCCGTGCAACAGGAGTTTGTTAATAAGAAGTACAATAAACTGATAGATATTTAATATTGTTCCGAATAATTTTGCCGGCAAGTGCATTTTTACATTTGACACTAAATTTTAATGAAAGTGAAACTGTACTTATCATGACAGGTGTTGCTCCCGTGGAGCTTAGTCTTAGAAGACCTTAGTCTTAGAAGACCTTAGTCTTAGAAGACTAAGAGGGACCCAAAGGTGCAGCAATAGAGAATGCAGTCAGCGACCCATAGCTTGACTGCTTGCATCATGGTCAGCGAACCAGAGCTGACCAAGACCCTACTCCACCTCCACGTGGTGGTCCTGGAAACAGGCTGCATCACTGCAGTCTGGCTGAGAGAGTAGGGATCGCAGAGGGAAGGCAAACCCGGTCCCAAAAAATGCCGTGCTGAAGTCGGATGTGTCGACCGAAAGGTGCAGATATCACAGCTCCGGCGTAAACAGACACAACGCAACCAACGTCCTTGTCAGGACGAACGAGGAAGAAGAAGAAGAAGACTAAGAATGAATACGACTACTACTCTCCTGGGCACGTCGTAAAAGGCGACTAATATGTGTTGGTGCAAGGAGTCTGGCAACTTCATCGTGTAGAACAAATTGCTACTGAAACCACGTCTGCAGGAGTTGTGCTTTGGTGTAGGCTTCCTTATGAAGGTAATCTGCAGTGGTGGTACCTTGTTCAATAAGGAGTGAACAAGCGGATGGCTCATGATGATTATTTACCTACTAGCAACAACCCGCCAAAATTGACAGGTTATTAATTATAGTGTGTTGTTTCTGCTACATGTATTACAGACGATACTATAACTACTGTGGTCATTTTATTGCAGACGACCGTCTTTAGATATTTGTAGTGAAAATTATATAAATGTATTAAATATGAAGACACGAGTCTCTTCTTTTCTTCTTCTTTGATCCTTAGCCGCCGACCGTTGTCGTGACACGAGTGTAAGCCACTACTTGGTTAATCACTATGTCGAAATACAGATTTGCTTCAACCAATCAACGATCACCGTTCACCAGTCTCTGAGACAGAATAAATTATACTGTTCACGCAGTTCACGCAAGATGGCGGCGAAAAACTGAATAAAATTAGGCGGTATGAGCAAAAGACGAAACCGGAGGAAGCCAATCAACTTGCTCCGCCAGGAACCAACCGAAAGCTTTCCTTAAGTATTTACCTGCCTATATAATCGGGCGGATTTTATGCTAACCACACAACCCCGAACTTGACGCCAGAGATACTGACTGAAGAGGAAGAAGCTGTCACCTTGATTTGTTGCTTACCTGAGGGCATCGACCTGCACCCTACTTCACTAGCCGAGTCAAACTGGCCTTTTTTTTAAATCTTGAAGGGTAAATATAAATTTACGATAACCTTTAGGAAAAGAGGCTTACAGCAGACCTGTATATATTTAATATATTTTGGTTCACTGATTGTATCTTGGGGAAATTTAGTATAATGATTGTATTTCCTATTATGATTGAATAGACGAAGACTAATAGGACTCATACTTCAATCTATTGTCAGTCTATAACTTCAGCCTATTGTCTCTGATAACTCCAAACTGCAATATAACCAAAACAGTCCTTGTTAGGACTCAATCTATTGTCAGTCTATAACTTCAGTCTATTGTCTCTGATAACTCCAAACTGCAATATAACCAAACAGTCCTTGTTAGGACTCAATCTATTGTCTCATCTAACTCCAATCTATTGTCTCCTATAACTCCCACCTGATATATATAACCAAACAGTCCTCGTCGCATATATTCCTATCATAAGAACATAACGTTATTGTTAGGATATATGTTACCAGCTTGTATAGCACTCGTCAGAGGGGGCCTGGGATTATAGGGGGAAGGACATTGTTGTATCACACCTAGGTGTACATATTATTGGATTTATTTATGTATTGATTTATATTATGGGATGTATTAATGTATTAAATGTATTCATGTATTGAATCTATATTATTGAATGTATCCATGCATTAGTTTATCAGAAAGAATGTTTTGCAAGTAGACACCTGTCTTGTCTCGCTATTGCTAAATCATACTGAGCCATGTTGTCATTCATCCCACATGCAGACACTGAGACACGCTCATATCATATACAATAGAAATAGGTGGGCTTGAGGACATAAATTAGCCCCTATTTTTCCTTGTTACAGGTTTCATTTGTGTCCTAAAAACCTGAGGTCGTATGTTCGAGTCAATCCCGCTGCCTGGAACTTCGCAGGAGCATAGAGATTGTACAGAAGCTACATCTTTAGTCCCCCTCAGTCTTGGGTGGGCTAAAGTAACGAGCCTCAGCAGGAGTTGTGCGAACCAAACTAGGGAGAACAGAACGTTTTAAGAGATGAGTACACATTAGTACCATTTCTGTCAGCATTGTGAGCATAGAAACTGTCAGTGATGAGAAAGTGAAATTAGCATAGCAAGAGACAAAAATAACAACATAGCTGATAAGTGTTATATCCTTAATTAACAGCACAGCTGATATTTTTTTTTTTGTTCCTATAATTGGAAAACGTGTTTTAAATATATATTTATATTATATTTGTATATATATATTTATATATATATATATATATATATATATATATATATATATATATATATATAAAATATATATATCATCATGTGAGTATTCTTTCCAGAAACGTTGTCTCCATTACAGCTGCTTGAACGCATCACGATTTGGGCAAGTCGACCTGCATCAAAGATAAGACAATTCAAGGGGACTCTCTGTGATGTCCTGGGTCCACCGTCGTCTAGGTCGACCCCTTCCCCTTTTTCCAGGGACCATGCCTTCCATCACTGTTTTTTTCCAGACTATTATGTCTTTTTATATGACCGAAAAATTTCAGCTCCTTATTGCGATGGTATTTAGGAGCCAATGTTCCTGTACATTTAGTGAGTGCAGTACTTCTCTGTTGGTCTTTTTTTCTGTCCAGGGTATTCTCAACATCCTTCTGTAGCATTTCATTTCGAATGATGTAATCTTTTTTTGCAACTGTTTTATTGAGTGTCCAAGTCTCGCAGCCGTATGTTGCTACTGGGAATATACATGCTCTGATCAGTTGTAACTTTGTTTCTTTGCTTGTGCCTTGCCATAGGTATATATATATATATATATAAAATAAATATATATATATATAATATATATATACCATATATAATATATATATTTATTATATATATATATATATATATATATATATATATATATATAGATATATATATATATATATATATGCCTTGCCATAGGTATATATATATATATACACAAATATATATATAAATATTTGTAAATCATATGTAAACTTACAAATTCATTACATTCCATTTTTCAACATTCACCCTTCAGCACAAGAGTAGATAGTGTATATACTAAATAAATAAGAAGGAAATTGTATTTGAACGACTTGTCAATTTTATCTTAGTTAAGTAAAATCTGTTTCCTTGTTTATTAATATCACAGTTAGTTACACAGCGGAGGTGGCGCTTTATGTCGGTCTCCTCTCTACTATTGTTTCGAGATCAGAACATTCACAGCCGTAACTAATTTGTGATACCAGTAGTCCTCTCAGACATTGGGACTTCACCATTTTCTGCAGAAATTCTATTTCTGTAATTGTCAGTACTATACTGATCCAAGAGCCAAACAAAACCTCTCGCCACACTGGGGGCTCGTTCATGGGATATTTCTCTATATCTTGAGCCATACTTAGTCTATTCATCTATCTACATTCTATCTTGTGCCACCCATAGATAACATAATAATTAAATTTTTGAAAAAAAAAAAAAAAAAAAAAAAATTCTATAATAGGATTTTTTTTATTGTTTTCTTAGGAGGAGTACCATTTAGTACTCAGTAAATAGTTGATGCTCACAAAGTTGCACGGAAATTTTTTGTTCATTTAAATTAATTAAGTTTAATTACAATAAATTGGTTATAGTAAATATACATACCCTATCTAAGTAACGCCATGGCTGATCTAGTGAAGTTCAGAACTGCGATCATGCAGATGGGTAAGGAATTAAATTTGACAGGTGATGCTCTCACTCAGTATGTCACAACAGAAGTGGACAAACACATGGATAGGGAAGAAAGAAAGTTGCAATTAGAGACTGAAGCAAAGAAATTAGAGGCTGATAGAGAAGCAAAGAAATTTGAGGCTGAAGAAAGGAGGTTGCAAGCTGAAAGAGAAGTCAAAAGACTGGAAGCTGAGAGAGAAGTCAAAAGACTGGAAGCTGAGAGAGAAGACAAAAGACTGGAAGCTCAGAGAGAAGACAAAAGACTGGAGCTGAAAGAGAAACTAAAAGGTTAGAAGCTGAGGAAAGGAAATTACAAGCAGAGAGAGACCATCAGTTGAGATTAAAAGAGCTTGAAATTCAGGCAAATACTGGCAATAATGGTGGTAGCTCACCTCACTCTGAGAGTAGCTCCAGCCAGAGCACCTCAAGTGGGGCCATGAATTTTCATCTGGACCCATTTGTTGAGAAAGAAGACGCCATTGAGTCGTACCTGGATAGATACGAAAGACTAGCCACTACCTATGGCTTAGTGAAAGAAAAAAATGGAGTCTTAAACTATCTCAGGGATTGAGAGGTGTGGCCTACGATGTGTATTTGAAGCTCTCAAGAGATGACCAGGAAGATTATGAAATCCTGAAGCAGGCACTGCTTGTGAGATATGAAAAGAACTCAGAATCATATAGAAAGAAATTCCGAACAGCTAAACTTCTTCCAGGAGAAAACTATCACCAATTCTCTGCTAGACTGGAAACCTATTTGGAAAAATGGAGTAGTTTAGGAAAGTGTCAGGATCTGAAAGAAATGATAATGATGGAGCAAGTGAAAGAGTCCATGCCTCAAGAAATGAGGAAGTTTATCATGGAACAAGGAGCAGAGAGATTGGAAGATATTGTAACTGTTGCTGAGAGATATCAAGCAGCTCAGGCAGAATTATTAGGAAATAAGAAGAAGCAGGGTGAAAACTTCAAATCATCACAAAACTATACCAAATATGAACAAAAAGACTATACCACAAGGAATAAACAAAGATTTGACCAAAAGGACAAAAACCCTCTAAGATCGGATAAGACACCTTACCGGAAGGAAGGAAAGTGGTGTAAAACTTGTCTAATGAGTAACCACAATACTGCGGACTGCAGAAGGAAAAACCCTCCTCATAACGCTGCATGTCTTACAACATGGAATAAGGGAAGGAAGGAACTGGCTGTTAGTCAGAATGACTTCCATCATCCCCCTGTCCGTGAGGAAGTGACCGTGAATGGCACTCAAGTACTGTTCTTATATGACACAGGCTTGGACTTTGATTCAGTTGTGTGTGCAACCCTAGTGACCCTGACCAATAACCACAGAAACAGTGGAAATCAAGAGGACCGATCAGGGAGCAAGAACCATGACACTTCCCATAGCTCGAATCAACATAAGAATCTCGCTATGTGGAAGGGAGAAATAAAGCAGCAGTGATGATGACCCTATATACCCTTTGATTTTGGGGTGTAGGTATGTTTTCCTTGGAGAACCTATAAAACCTGTAGTTATGGCAACAGTCCAGACCAGGGAAAGCTCCAGGAAAATGGAGGAAAATCCTATCAATACTCATCCAGAAGAGATGAAAAAGGCTCAAGCAGCAGACAGCACGTTGAAGCCTTGTTTTGGCAAATTGCCAAAGGCCCATAACCCTCCAGAGAAAGGAGACTACTATATGGAAAATGGCCTACTCTACAGACAAGCTGGAAAAGGACCTAAAGGGCATGGACAGCTGGTAGTGCCAAAATTCTATAGGGAGGAAATTATGGAGCAAGAGCATGCTACATCAGGCAGTGGCCACAGAGGAAAAGGGGCCACTGGTCAAAATATAGCATTGCGATATTACTGGCCAGGAATAATTGAAGACATAAGTCGGTATATGAAATCCTGTTCAGAATGTAACCAGGTAACCTCATTCAGAAGCGTAGACCAGTTACAGGACCTAGGGAAGCATTGTTGCGGACGTAGGCCCACAAAGAAGATACACAAGAGAAAACAACAGGTAGAAGCAGTGATAACGAGAAAACGAAATCACAACAAGTCTACTGTTACACCAGTAACCATGGCAACTCTCCGTATTGTACAGAGAGGGGACGAGAGACATCCCACCCCGACTAGATATTTGTCGGAACACCATGGCCTGGATCATTTGGAAAATTTGGTTAGTCAGCAACCAGTATTAAAAAAGCTGCAGAAACAAACCCGAACCAAAGGAGGTAGGAACCAGGGCTGTACCAAACAGTTGAGGGAGACAGGCCCCACTTCGGTATACTGCCCCTTACAATAGAAATAGGTGTGGGTCCGGCAACGTTGTAGTATTGCCGTCCCCATACACAGTCCACTGGAAGCATTGCTGCGGACATGGACTGAACAATAGCAAGCACAAACACTCAAGGATGAGATTGACTATCTCTTAAAAGAGAATTATTTCAAAGTCTGAATCTCCCTATAGCTCAAGTGTGGTGCTATTAAGGAAGCCTAGTGGTGAACACAGGTTATGTATTGACTACCGGAAGCTTAATGCGATCACAGAATCTCAGGTGGACCCATTACCTGACACCAACCAGCTATTCTCTACACTGAGTAAGGCTAGGTATTTATCGAAGGTAGATCTAAGCAAGGGATACTACCAAATACCAGTGAAACCAGAAGTTAGGAAAATGCTGGCATTTAGTACATCAGACGGACACTACGAGTTTAATGTACTACCCTTTGGGCTGAAAAATGCTCCCAGTATCTTTTCAAGAATGATGAGGAAATTATTGGAACCTCTACAAAATCCCCCATATCACTAACTTTATGGATGACATTCTTGTTGCTACAAACACATTTGAAGAGCATATAGTAGCGCTCTCCATGTTGTTTGACAGACTGAGAGCCACTGGATTGACTGCACGTCCAACCAAGTGCTATATCGGTTGTAAGGAGTTGGAATTCTTAGGTCACACTATTTCTACAGGTCATATGTCTCCTGACCCAAAGAATATAGAGAAGTTAAAGAAGGCACCCAGACCTCAAACGAAGAAAGATGTGAGATCATTCGTGTCTTTATGTGGGTTCTATCAGAAGTACATACCCCACTTTAACTCTCTGTGTGCACCATTAACCAACTTAACGAAGAAAGGACAGCCTGACAAAATCCAATGGAATGCTGATTGTGAAAAAGCTTACACAGAGCTAAAAGCAAAACTCACCAGCAAACCAATCCTTACACTACCCGATATCACACAGGAATTTGTATTAAGGACGGACGCTAGCTGTATAGGTATTGGTGCAACTCTTTTGC
The DNA here is from genome assembly GCA_024509875.1 of Oreohelix idahoensis. Classification (NCBI taxonomy): domain Eukaryota; kingdom Metazoa; phylum Mollusca; class Gastropoda; order Stylommatophora; family Oreohelicidae; genus Oreohelix; species Oreohelix idahoensis. The sequence goes on from JAMPIV010003301.1 coordinate 113,602, forward strand.
AGAAATCAAAAGCCCAGCCGGAGGAACTTTTACCAGTCGCCTACGCCAGTAGGAAGCTGAATGCAGCTGAGTTGAATTACTCGACCATAGAGAAAGAATGTTTAGCTCTAATTTGGTCCATCAACAAATTTTCACCTTATCTGTATGGGACACACTTCATTGTCCAAAGCGATCACCAACCTTTAACATTCTTGGCTGCATCTAAAAAGCTAAATTCGAGATTGTTAAGGTGGAGTCTGCTTCTGGCGCCTTATTCCTTTACCGTGAATTACATTCCGGGAAGAGACAATGTAGGAGCTGATTTTTTAAGTCGACACCCTAGTACTCTGGAAGGACAGACGCAAAAGGATTAACCACAGCAGGGGTTTACACGTCAGCTATGACAAGTCACAGCTAGGAAAGGAGGGGGCTATGTCATGAAACGAGTGTAAGCCACTACTTGGTTAATCATTATGTCGAAATACAGATTTTCTTCAACCAATCAACGATCACCGTTCACCAGTCTCTGAGACAGAATAAATTATACTGTTCACGCAGTTCACGCAAGATGGCGGCGAAAAACTGAATAAAATTAGGCGGTATGAGCAAAAGACGAAACCGGAGGAAATCAATCAACTTGCTCCGCCAGGAACCAACCGAAAGCTTTCCTTAAGTATTTACCTGCCTATATAATCGGGCGGATTTTATGCTAACCACGCAACCCCGAACTTGACGCCAGAGATACTGACTGAAGAGGAAGAAGCTGTCACCTTGATTTGTTGCTTACCTGAGGGCATCGACCTGCACCCTACTTCACTAGTCGAGTCAAACTGGCCTTTTTTTAAATCTTGGAGGGTAAATATAAATTTACGATAACCTTTAGGAAAAGAGGCTTACAGCAGACCTGTATATATTTAATATATTTTGGTTCACTGATTGTATCTTGGGGAAATTTAGTATAATGATTGTATTTCCTATTATGATTGAATAGACGAAGACTAATAGGACTCATACTTCAATCTATTGTCAGTCTATAACTTCAGTCTATTGTCTCTGATAACTCCAAACTGCAATATAACCAAAACAGTCCTTGTTAGGACTCAATCTATTGTCAGTCTATAACTTCAGTCTATTGTCTCTGATAACTCCAAACTGCAATATAACCAAAACAGTCCTTGTTAGGACTCAATCTATTGTCTCATCTAACTCCAATCTATTGTCTCCTATAACTCCCACCTGATATATATAACCAAACAGCCCTCGTCGCATATATTCCTATCATAAGAACATAACGTTATTGTTAGGATATATGTTACCAGCTTGTATAGCACTCGTCAGAGGGGGCCTGGGATTATAGGGGGAAGGACATTGTTGTATCACACCTAGGTGTACATATTATTGGATTTATTCATGTATTGATTTATATTATGGGATGTATTAATGTATTAAATGTATTCATGTATTGAATCTATATTATTGAATGTATCCATGCATTAGTTTATCAGAAAGAATGTTTTGCAAGTAGACACCTGTCTTGTCTCGCTATTGCTAAATCATACTGAGCCATGTTGTCATTCATCCCACATGCAGACACTGAGACACGCTCATATCATATACAATAGAAATAGGTGGGCTTGAGGACATAAATTAGCCCCTATTTTTCCTTGTTACAGGTTTCATTTGTGTCCTAAAAACCTGAGGTCGTATGTTCGAGTCAATCCCGCTGCCTGGAACTTCGCAGGAGCATAGAGATTGTACAGAAGCTCAGTCTTGGGTGGGCTAAAGTAACGAGCCTCAGCAGGAGTTGTGCGAACCAAACTAGGGAGAACAGAACGTTTTAAGAGATGAGTACACATTAGTACCATTTCTGTCAGCATTGTGAGCATAGAAACTGTCAGTGATGAGAAAGTGAAATTAGCATAGCAAGAGACAAAAATAACAACATAGCTGATAAGTGTTATATCCTTAATTAACAGCACAGCTGATATAATTTTTGTTCCTATAATTGGAAAACTTGTTGTAATATTTATTTACATATATATATATATATATATATATATATATATATATATATATATATATATATATATATATATATATATATATATATATATATATATATATATCTATAGATATATCTATATATATATATATATATATTTGTAAATCATATGTAAACTTACAAATTCATTACATTCCATTTTTCAACATTCACCCTTCAGCACAAGAGTAGATAGTGTATATACTAAATAAATAAGAAGGAAATTGTATTTGAACGACTTGTCAATTTTATCTTAGTTAAGTAAAATCTGTTTCCTTGTTTATTAATATCACAGTTAGTTACACAGCGGAGGTGGCGCTTTATGTCGGTCTCCTCTCTACTATTGTTTCGAGATCAGAACATTCACGGCCGTAACTAATGTGTGATACCAGTAGTCCTCTCAGACATTTTCTGCAGAAATTCTATTTCTGTAATTGTCAGTACTATACTGATCCAGGAGCCAAACAAAACCTCTCGCCACAACCGTCAAAGCAGTCAATAGACATCACGCCTAGTGGCGTCTTGTAGGGTGATAAAGTTGTTATTTTATTCCCGTTAATGATGTCCACCAAAAGATAATTATAAGTGGATGGAAGCAGACATCATCATCATCATCAGTTGATGAACTCTTAATACAAGACCCTTGCCCTGAGCAAGAGTTGATAAAGTCCTCTGGTGTTCTGATTACTGAAGCTCGCTCGAACATCACCAGAGTTAAATACTGTGTTGTTGTGTTGCTCGTGGTTCGAGTATGGAATGTCAACTTGACCTACGCAGTGGTGTGTAGACATAGATGGAGTGTATAATGTGCGAATGATAGGAAGGGTTCGTGGTGTTGACAAATGTTCTTTTCTTACACTCATGTATGGCTGGAAGTCATCGACACCAACGACTGTGTACCTTTACTAAAGTTTAATTGGACGTACACACTCGACAGCACAGATAGTGACAAATCACAGGTTGGCATAATACATCATGGTACAGTGGATAACTGGTCTTGCAATGTTATGTTACATGGGCACTCATGTAGAATAATATTATAATGGACTGTCAGTAGCCAAGCATTCAGTATTGCCCATATATATATATCAACTGAGTTTACTGACAAAGCACGTCAGATTATAAACAATATCCAAGATGACTTCTACCTCATCTCGTCTAGCGAAGATTCTTTAACATAAGGTTCAGCACAGTTTTTTCATATAATAATATTGAACCGCTAGCAATGGGTTCTCATGTGTAGCAGTGATCTCTGGACTAATCAAGCGATAATACGGGCATCCCTTTTCTCTTCTTGAAAGTCACTACATGTTTTGGTTCCAAGATGGCTTCACTCGTGAGCTGTCACTCACGTTTGGATACAGATAATGAATCTGTCCTAAAGTTAGTCATTCATTAAATCTTTCATTGCTCTGTAGATTTGATCATGAACACTTGACTGCAATCTACAGGATATAGTGCTGCTAGGAATCGAAGTCGTTTTCATCGAGTCAAATATATTCTCTTAGACATTCAAATCGTACCTATCGAAAATGGTGGCTTCGTACGAGAGTTCATAAGAGTGTCTATTATTACCTTGGTATCAGAAATATGATTCTGCCATTCCTTGGCAATACGAATAAACACTGGGGTAAAGCATACACGATAGATCTAGACGACTATCACTTTCCCCACAAATACTGAGATCACTTTTTCCCCGGCGACAAGCCGACATAGAAAACACAGTCCCTATCAGGACGAAGCCAAATCACACCACCCTCTAGCGACACATCCGCCGAATAGCCTTTGACCTCCCTAGAGACAACAGAACATATAGTTCGACTTAGATATGTAAAGATATACAAATATAAGACAGACTCGTCCTACTCAGACAAACAATACACATAAATTCAGGCCATAGATATTCTGAAGCAAGAACAATCTATTACTACCCAAACAAAGAATAAATCGCAGAAAACTGGATTTATCCGCGGAGTTCGATCGAAAGAGCCGACACAACTTTCAAGGGAAGTAACTCAATAATGACTTTTCCTTAAGCACTATTTTGTTTACAAAATATTTGCGAACATAACAAGTATACCAATGTATAATATTGTAAGATATCAAAGACTGCACGTAACAGTCTTACCACACCTCCCGGGAAAAAAATGGAACATTTTTTTTTTTTTGAAATACATCTAGGAGCAACGTACAATAGGCTCACAACGCATGAATAATGCGCAGATGAAAATATCAGGAATACCTATAACGCCTAATATGAGGCTAAGTCGACTTATGGAGCGACTGGTGAGAATGTGTCTCATAAACTGAGAGAAATTATTTCTCTACAAGTATATTTTTCCAGGAAGGTGTCATCAAAGTATAATACAATTCTGGCAATTACACAATGCCTAAAAAATTCATATCATCATTTCGTATTAGATATCTTAAATTTATGATTTATGAAGAAAAAAATCATCAAAGCACAGCGGTGAATAAACATCAATGAACCGCTATGTAGTGATACAATCATTATATTATTAAATTACGAATGTGTATCTATCATGATATAGAAAAGGAACTACTATAGAACTAGACATATCAAGAAGTCTAAGCCCTAATAGTTATGTGGAATCATGTGGGCATCTTGACAGAATGTCTGCCATCACATTATCTGATCCACGAATAGCTCGCACAGAGAAATGAAAAGGTTGAAGAGCAATTGCATATCGAGTAGACCTCGAGCTCCTCAAATTCTTACTCTGTATAGCAGTAAGAGCTTTTTGGTCGGTTTCTACTATGAAATGTGCGCCTAGAAGGAATCTCTGTAGTTTGAGGATCGACCAAACCATAGCTAATAGCTCACGGTCTAAAACCGAATAATTCCCTTCTGCCGCATTAAGTTTTCTGGAAATATACATTACAGGATGCAGAGTTCCAGAGTACTCTTGTATTAGTGCCGCTCCAATCCCAGTGGATGAAGCGTCACTACGAAGAACGAATGTCTTATCTTTAGTGGGTAGCACTAAAATAGGTGGTGTTGAAAACAGTGTTTTAATCTTATCCAGAGAGCATTGGCATTCCTGAGACCAGTGGACCACATTAGGCGAACCTTTCTTTAGAAGTGTTGAAAGAGGTGCCATGATAGAGGATAGATTCTGAATAAATCTGCCATAAAATTGAATAAGACCTAACAGACTTCTCACCTGTTTTTTAGTCTTAGGGATTGAGATGTTAAGTATCTTACTAGTATTATGGTCCTCTGTCTTTAGGAAACCATGACCAACTCGGTGGCCTAGGAAAGAAATTTCGCTAAAACCAATATAGGCTTTAGAGGGTTTCGCTGTCAGGTTGTGCTCACGCAAAGTAGACAGCAATTCATCTAACCCTGAATAGTGATCTTCCCAAGTATCGCTGAAAAGACAGATGTCGTCTAGATATGCAATGACATCTGACCGATAAGATAGGATTCGGCGCATCATGCGTACGAATGTAGCTGGTGCGTTCATAAGACCGAAAGGCATAAAATTCCATTGGAACAAACCTCTAGGTGTTGAAAAAGCCGTGAGAGGTTTGGCGCGTTCAGATAAAGGAACTTGCCAATATCCTTTAGACAAATCAAGTTTAGTGAAAAAATGAGATTTGGAGAGTCGAGTAAGTAGCTCTTCCAGTAAAGGCATAGGTTCGGCATCGAACTTCGTTACTTGATTCAATTTTCGATAGCCAACGCAAAGACGTATGTTATTGTCTTTTTTACGCACAATAACCATCGGCGAAGAATATGCAGAGGTGGATGGTTCGATTGTTTTCAAATCTATCATCTCATCCAACTCTTTCTCGACCTCCGCTTGAAAATGTATAGGTATAGGATAAGGTCTAACCCTAATAGGAGTATGGTCAGTTAGAACAATGTCATGTTCAATGACATGCGTTTGTCCAGGGATGTCAGTGAGTACATCCTGAAATGTTTGCAACATAGTTGAAACTTGTCGCTGTTCTCCTAGAGACAAATCAGGAGAGACAGTAACGTTCTTCCATGATTCACTAGAATGAAGTGGGATCATTGGAAGAGGAAGATTTACATCTGAAAAACTTGTTTCCTCATCCTGTATCACGGACAGTGATGAGTAATGACCATGTTGTACTGGAGAATTGTCCGTTGCTTGGAAAATGGGTTGCAAATAATCCGGACGTTCATGGAATTCAGTAAGCATATTGATGTGGAAGGTTTTATGCTTCCCATCAATATCGACAATATAGTCGACATCGGAAATTTTCGATATTATATCGTACGGACCTTTCCAAGAAATAAGTAATCTATTTTCCCTACAAGGTAGTAATACAAATGCTTTGTCACCAGGACAAAGTTGTCGTAAGCATCTCTTCTTATTGGCAAATTGCCTTGCCTTCTGTTTCGCAAATTCAGAAGAAGCAGTTGCTAATTTGCATGCTTCGATAATTTTCTGTCTCAACGCGATGACATATTCATAGGATGACTTTGTGTCATCGTCAATATTGTCAGATGTTATGAGATCGTGAAGCAACGACATAGGGCCACGCGGACGCGCGCCAAAGACGAGTTCAAAGGGAGAAAATTTTGTATGTTCATTGGGTAGTAATGCTCTTCAGAGGAATAGCCTCTGGCCAACGTGTGCACATATCAACACACGTCAAGATAAACTGATGTCCTCTGGCAGACTTGATCTTAAATGGACCAATTATGTATATGGCCATTTTTTGGAACGGCCGAATAGGAATGTCCGCCGCCTGAATGGGTGCAGCATGCCGTGGACCTTTGGATTTAACTTCCTGACATACTTTACAAGATCGACAATAAATCCGTATGTCCTTGTTTACCAATGGCCAAAAGAAAGCCGCAAGGACTCTTGACTTAGTACGGGAAAAACCCATGTGTCCAGCACACTGAGAGTCGTGAGCGTGCTGCAAAATTTTAACTCTCAAATTCTTGGGAACCAGGATTTGAGAATGACTTGACGTAATGGAGTCTTGAACCATACGTACAAGTACGCCATTCTTCTTTGTAATCCACGATTTACGACTTGTGTCTTTATTCGGATCACCTTTAGTTGCAAGAATGAAGAATTTCTTCAGAGTGGGATCATCTTCTTGCTGTTTTATAAACGAGTCACGAGAAATTACCAAGGGATTATCTTGGTTATGCACTTCATTATCTTCAGTAGATGAAGTTTGAGGCATATTAAGAGCCTGAGCTCTATTGACTACAGCGTTAGCAATCTGCATGTTTTGCCTTTCCCACGTGGAAATTCGTTGCGGAGTGCATTCTCTGACTAGGAAGAGGATGGCCACAGCTTAAAGTAGACACTGTGGTTGGCTCAAATAACGTTTTGCATTGGGGGCACTGAGATGCTCTCCCAAAATCAAAAGCGGCACATGCCATATTACTAGCATCATTATTATCTTTACTCTGTTTATAGGCTTCATGGGACTCTTGTTGTACAGAGTTTGCCTGAAAATGTGGTTTATGTCTTTTGTTTTGAGATCTACCTCGGTTATTATCACCTCTGTAGTTATTGTTACCTCTATTGTAACCCCTATTTGGGTTTGAGTCATAGTTCCCTTGGTTACCATTATCATATTCATTATAATGAGTATCTCTGTAATTATGATCTTGTTGACTCCAAGACGGATAACCCTGATAGTTTCTATAATTACTTCCTCTACGGAAATTCCTATAATTATGACCACCCCTGTGTCGAGAGCTATCAGCTCGTCTCCAGTTCTTTGAAGAAGAACCCTGAAATGATTGGTTACCTTGGTTGTGATAACTATTATGGTTACCTTTTTTATCAAATCTGTTTTGAGGTCCCTGAAATCTGTGTGAATAATTGGGATTGTATGGTGTTGCTGAAGCAACTGGCATACTCTCCTTAATCTTAGTGTTGCCAAAAGTCACGTCGGGGTGTGCAGTGACATATTGGGAACAATATTCTTCCATTTCTTTTAGAGATTTGGGTTTACGCTCATGTATAAATTCAAGGAAAGGTTTGTTCACACATGACATAATCTTATCTCTGAGCAACAAATCCATAAGTCCTTCATACGTTTTTTCTGTTTTGGAAAGCTCAATCCAACGATCAACTGTGAGACGTGCCTTTGCAGTGAATTCTGAGAATTCTACACCCGTCTCAGGCACCATCGTTTTAAATAAAAGGCGATAGCCTTCCTCACTTAGCTGATATTTTTTTATCAAAGCCGCCCTAATGACATCATAATTATCCTTATCTGCTTCTCCTACAAGGCATAATCTAGTCAAAGATTCACCTTTCAAGTTTTCTGATAATTGATTAGCGTATTGTGATTTATCCACATTATGTGTACGACAAGAACGTTCAAATCTATCCAGCCAGAATGTAATATCGTCACTGGACTGATTGAACGGTGGAACCGTAACCTTGTAAGTAGAAGGTTTACCATTACCACTAGATGCCTGATTAACATTACTCATACTTGTCAATCTCAATTTCTCTAACTCAAATTCATGTTCTCTTATTGCTTTTTTCTCTTCAGCATCTAATCTTTTTTTTGTTCAGCCTCCCTGTCTAATCTTTTTTGTTCAGCTTCCCTGTCTAATCTTTTTTGTTCCGCAGCAGCTTCACTGTCTAATCTTTTTTGTTCCGCAACAGCTTCTCTTTCTAATTTTTTTTGTTCAGCTTCAAATCTCCTTTCCTCCACCTGCATCTGCAATTTCTTTTGTTCAGCAGCAGCCTCAGCTTCTCTTTCTAATCTTTTCTCTTCAGCCATGGCTTTTCTCTCTTCTGCAGCAGCTTTTTTTCTCTTCTGCAGCTAATGCTTTGTCATATTGAGCAACAGCCCATTGTTCTAATTGTTGACCAGTCTTATCAAGGGCTTTCCCTTGTGTAATGAAGTATTCTAATGTAGACATGATGTCTAACAATAATACTAATCACCTGAACCAATAATAATACCACAAGTTCTTACTGACTTGATTAATCAGTATACTATCCCAATATCTGTGGGTCACAAGCCTTAATAAGGTCTTGTATAATAGTAATAATAATCAGGTACTGGTTTATACCATAATCCAAGTGCAGTGCACAGGCAATTGTGTCTTATGAAATATACCTATATAAAACATATGTCAACCAACAGAATACATAAAGTACAAATAGGACTGACAATACAAGAACGTTTGCAGAAATCAAAATAAATCAAATAGGGAAATCAATGAAAATAATCACTGAATCTGCAAAGAATAACAACACAAATGACGTCACAATATATGAATATAAATTGTGAATAGAACAGAAAGATAGAAAAGGTTAGACCAACAAATTACAAACAAATCAAAACAAAACTAAAGAACAAAGAAATATTACAAAAATAACAATAATTACAGTCTTCACAGCTAACACAAAAGCAACAGTTGTCGCAGCAAATTTTCAATCAAGAAAATTGCACCTATAGAAAACGCCCACAACGGACCCTCTATGACGTGGGATATTCTGTTGTGAGGACGCCGCCCAACCTTAAACACAACCCGCTGACATAGGAACTAACATACTATACAAACAAATAACATGTAAACATAAATATATATAAATTATGTGTATGATAGTATGTGTTGCAAAATAGGCTCAGTTTTACAGTAATGGCAAAGTTATTTTTATGAAAATAAACAAACTGCCACTTTATTCAATTAAACATTCTGGCCTTAAATATTAAAGTTCATATACAGAAAACAAGAAGATCCATCGATGAAAATAGGACTTCTTAGTTCACTAATACTGTCTTCCTGTTAATATTGACAAGAATTGATCCAACTGTTCTGTGAAACTCTGTAATGTCTAATGTAAAAATGTCAACAACGCTGACCTACATACTGCATTCACTTGACAGGTCACGTGACGAAGTGTTGACAAATAGCAAACCAATACTGCAAGTATGTCGTATCAGCCACAGGAAACGGTCTGGTATCGGTAATCTGTTGACTTCTGAACTTCTGCGAGGTCAAACCCAGAAAGCTGGTCCACCAGTTGATAAAGTTGTTATTTTATTCCCGTTAATGATGTCCACCAAAAGATAATTATAAGTGGATGGAAGCAGACATCATCATCATCATCAGTTGATAAACTCTTAATACAAGACCCTTGCCCTGAGCAAGAGTTGATAAAGTCCTCTGGTGTTCTGATTACTGAAGCTCGCTCGAACATCACCAGAGTTAAATACTGTGTTGTTGTGTTGCTCGTGGTTCGAGTATGGAATGTCAACTTGACCTACGCAGTGGTGTGTAGACATAGATGGAGTGTATAATGTGCGAATGATAGGAAGGGTTCGTGGTGTTGACAAATGTTCTTTTCTTACACTCATGTATGGCTGGAAGTCATCGACACCAACGACTGTGTACCTTTACTAAAGTTTAATTGGACGTACACACTCGACAGCACAGATAGTGACAAATCACAGGTTGGCATAATACATCATGGTACAGTGGATAACTGGTCTTGCAATGTTATGTTACATGGGCACTCATGTAGAATAATATTATAATGGACTGTCAGTAGCCAAGCATTCAGTATTGCCCATATATATATATCAACTGAGTTTACTGACAAAGCACGTCAGATTATAAACAATATCCAAGATGACTTCTACCTCATCTCGTCTAGCGAAGATTCTTTAACATAAGGTTCAGCACAGTTTTTTTCATATAATAATATTGAACCGCTAGCAATGGGTTCTCATGTGTAGCAGTGATCTCTGGACTAATCAAGCGATAATACGGGCATCCTTTTTCTCTTCTTGAAAGTCACTACATGTTTTGGTTCCAAGATGGCTTCACTCGTGAGCTGTCACTCACGTTTGGATACAGATAATGAATCTGTCCTAAAGTTAGTCATTCATTAAATCTTTCATTGCTCTGTAGATTTGATCATGAACACTTGACTGCAATCTACAGGATATAGTGCTGCTAGGAATCGAAGTCGTTTTCATCGAGTCAAATATATTCTCTTAGACATTCAAATCGTACCTATCGAAAATGGTGGCTTCGTACGAGAGTTCATAAGAGTGTCTATTATTACCTTGGTATCAGAAATATGATTCTGCCATTCCTTGGCAATACGAAATAAACACTGGGGTAAAGCATACACGATAGATCTAGACGACTATCACTTTCCCCACAAATACTGAGATCACTTTTTCCCCGGCGACAGGCCGACATAGAAAACACAGTCCCTATCAGGACGAAGCCAAATCACACCACCACCTCTAGCGACACATCCGCCGAATAGCCTTTGACCTCCCTAGAGACAACAGAACATATAGTTCGACTTAGATATGTAAAGATATACAAATATAAGACAGACTCGTCCTACTCAGACAAACAATACACATAAATTCAGGCCATAGATATTCTGAAGCAAGAACAATCTATTACTACCCAAACAAAGAATAAATCGCAGAAAACTGGATTTATCCGCGGAGTTCGATCGAAAGAGCCGACACAACTTTCAAGGGAAGTAACTCAATAATGACTTTTCCTTAAGCACTATTTTGTTTACAAAATATTTGCGAACATAACAAGTATACCAATGTATAATATTGTAAGATATCAAAGACTGCACGTAACATAGGGCAACAACAAATTTATTCCACTTTGCTCGGTCGGTGGCCATCCTTCGTACAGTTCCCCAACTCTGGTTCATTCTTTGCATCTCAGCCTCCACAGTCCTCCGCCAAGTTGTTTTTAGTCGGCCTCTCTTTCGTTTTCCTTCAGGGGTCCATAGCATAGCTGTTCTTGCGATGGCATAGGGGTCTCTTCTGAGGACATGGCCAACTCAGCTCCAGCGTCTGCCAGCTATGATGGTGTGCATGTCCTCTTGCTTGCTCCGAGTAAGCAGATCTTGGTTGGTGATGGTATTCGGCCAAAAGATTCGGTGAATTATTCTTAGGCATGTTGTGTGAAAAGAGGACAATTTCGACATTTCCTTCTCTGTAACTCTCCAGCATTCCGCACCATAGAGAAGGACAGAAAGCACACATCTCTGATATATTTTAATTTTGTCCTTGTGCTGTACAGGAATTCCTCTCAGTACAGCACATGAAGACATGAGTAACCCAACCTAAATGACATGTAGAGCAGCGATAACGGTCTAATGGACCATAAATTGACTAAATAACTAACATTTCTTTTATGACAGCATGTCTCGTAATTGTTCGTGCATCTTTTAAAATCTTGCCCTGGTCAACTGTGGTAAAGTGGGATGTTATAAATATTTATAGGGGACTTAGTGTACTGACTGAGATCAGCTGTGAAGGTATCTGTATCTAATAAGAGTGGTGTATTACAGATAACCTTACTTGCTACCACATTTATACCTCAGTCAGAATTATTCTGGAATATTGTGATGACTACGTTGAATGTCTAGGGTATTGAAAATGATGAAGTGTAAGTCACAACAACAACAGACAGATAAACAATTTAATTTATTCCACAACCCTTTACAACACTGTGACACTCACACACATATAACACTCTATAAGACTATCTTAAATGAGTCAAGTGTTTAAGTTTAAAAATAGATGTATTAATTCTTGTCAATAATGGATATCCTGATTCAACTACACAGTGAACCAGGAATCACAATCAAATGTAATTACAAGTATTATGTACACAGGTTATATATATGAACTTTGTATTGACATAGTTTATTAGTATTATTCTATGTGTGTAATTTGTGCAGTAGTAATATGAGGTAATACTGGTTTTGTTCAAGCTTGGTTGTTGTTTTTCATCATGACTTCAAGTGTTTGATTATCGGGGAAATAGTATTGGGAAAAGTTCACAGTTCCTGTCATTTGAACCAATTAATTGTCCCTCTGTGTTTAACAAAATGTCAATTTTTGAGAGGGCACATAATGTTGAGCTATCTGGCCACAGAAGCTTATCTTTCGTGATGGCGGCAGGAAAAGACTCCTCTGCTCGATCGCTTCACTGTGTTCTGTCGACATCTCACTGGTCGCTATCTGGACCAAGGAGTATGCTGTCAGCCTCTGGATTCAGCAAAACTCAGACCAGGTGCTGCTTCAATAACTAGGACCACAGTCCCAATATTCATGGAAATAATACACAGATACGTTGACTGGCGATGAATAATGGCACAAATTCCGATCTGCCTCTGTCCCAGACTTTTATTTAGAAAATTATGATCTGGATCTCAACGCACTGTTTCTTAGTAAGTTTATTTTAAAATGTGGCACTGAACTGACGCTCCTAATTGTCTATATTGGCGGGTCTAACCAATCCAGCCATGTTTACACAAGCGTTTGAAAAAAGTAACGTTCCTTCCGTCTCCCCTAACAACAAAAAATAGTATTTGCAGACCGACTAATCATGTTTAGCCTTACATATACTTTCCGCCAATCAAATAGGAGGTAACATGTTGGCCTATTTCCCGTACAATGGTGGTTTCAAAACCTGCCACTGCGCAATTCTGATTTTGGTGTTGTCTGACAGCACCACCATTTTATTTTGGCTATAATTTGTTAATTCCTAGACTATTTGCGTAACGTTAAACATATTCTTTGTCAGCAAGTCCTAAGGAACCCAATTATATAAATTTAAGGGAGCTAGGTGGCTGCGTTCAAAATGTGCATTTTCTTCTACCTCCTGTTCACTTCGATACGATGTGGTGTCTGGGTACTGTCAGGCTTTCAAACGTAAACCAGTATAATGTCATGTTTCCCAATAAGCATTTTTCAGGTTTTTAAACCTAACTCTCGTATGGGTAGTATTTTTTATCACTGTCGATTTGAAAAAAGTTAGTGCTTCTGGCCTTTCGCGCGGGGAGGGTATTAATTTTGTATCGCGAGACGCGTGTATGCTGCTATAGGCTTTACTATCAACGTGGAAACGTTACAATTTGCAGACGAAGTAGAAAACAAGGAGATTTTTGTACGCCATTGTGACAGCACTGTACTTTTACCATTCTTCTTTCCTTTTATTGAATTTATTTGTTAGGCTTTACATTTACCTTTTAATTTATATATGTGGATTTAGAATGTTTCACGACATCGACTTACCGCCTCTGAGACGCCTTGGTCGACTTACTGCCTCTGAGAACAACGTTTGAAGTTTGACGAAACTCCAGTTCATGTACTGTTTATCAATCGTGTTGTTGGCTTCTTTCCATAATCAAATTGTTCATGTACACCTTCATTTGCGCACTTTTTTCTATTTTCGCGAGAGTACATATAAGGGGAAACAATACAATTATTGTCTAACTTTCAACCACAGTTGCACCCCCTTAGCTGTGGTTGAAAGTTAATGCACTCCCTCGAAAATAGAAAAAAGTTCGCAAATGACGGTGTGCAAAAATGTGACTGACCTACCGACCGACCGACCAAGTACTTACGGCGGTAATTATGTATTTTGATGATGATACTTCCAGTAAAAGTTTGTCACTGAAATAAGAAAATAACAAACTTTTCCACGCGAATTTAAACCAATTTTTTAATGCATAACTTTGCACGTTTTTCACAATTAATTGCTATTTCCTGATTTCAATAGATGTAACACTAAAGTATACTTCTTATCTGCCGTAAGCCTTACCTCCCACCTCTCACGTGACTAGCTCAAGTGACTCGACTTTCAAGCCAATCTGCAGACAAAAACAAGGACACATTTACGAGTACTGTAATTCCTGTTTGCATGCAAGCAATCACTACCACTAACTGCCAATCACATGCCAGGGACTTGTTATTTGTGTCAGACCAAAAAGAATAATAATGTGAATCGCGGGAGAATAAGCCTACTGGGCTTTATCTCAACAGTATTTTAAAACGTCACAACGGAGGGTTGGTTATGGTTACTGGACCGGCCTTGGGGAGCTAAAGACAACGGGATCCGTAGCAGTATTTTGTCGTTCAGAATCTCAACCTATCTTCAGCTGTGACGCTATTCGCCCTGGCTAAAGTACGCAATGTAAATCTTTTATAACGAAACCACTGAAACCAAAGTGTGACATTTTGATATGAGACAAACATAAAGGTATGTTTTCAGGCACTCGTAAGAAATAAAGAAGTAGAACACTAGACAACAGAAAAACAACAGACATGAGTGGCTTACCTAGGATTCGAACCCTGGACCTTCCGTGCGACAACCCCGCCTAGCTATGCAAGTGATTGCGTCATTAATAGGCTGAACTGCCCACGGTAAACTTCCGGTGTTATGTCTTGCGGTTCGCACTAATGACCTGTCATCGAAGCATCATTTTTTGGTGATGCGTAGATGGCAGGAAGGATAGTGTGATTCGCTTGCATAGCTAGGCGGGGTTGTAGCACGGAAGGTCCATTGTTCGAATCCTGGGTAAGCCACTCATGTCTGTTGTTTTTCTGTTGTCTAGTGTTCTACTTCTTTATTTCTTACGAGTGCCTGAAAACATTCCTTCATGTTTGTCTCATATTAATTTACTGTTTAAGGCCTCGGGTTTCCCTTCCTTATGTGTTATAAATGTTTATACAATACCAAACCTACCCTCTGTCCTGTTCTTACTGTTCTAAGTCTACTATCATTTACTAGACACAGTATTAAGGTCTTTGTCTTGTGTGGACTGGCCTATACTGTATCATAGGGGAACAACAGAAGTGATTACGTCATTAATAGGCTGAACTGCCCATGGTAAACTTCCGGTGTTATGTCTTGCGGTTCGCACTAATGACCTGTCATCGAAGCATCATTTTTTGGTGATGCGTAGATGGCAGGGAGGATAGTGTAATTCGCTTGCATAGCTAGGCGGGGTTGTCGCACGGAAGGTCTATTGTTCGAATCCTGGGTAAGCCACTCATGTCTGTTGTTTTTCTGTTGTCTAGTGTTCTACTTCTTTATTTCTTACGAGTGCCTGAAAACATACCTTTATGTTTGTCTCATATTAATTTACTGTGACATTTTGAACATACTGTTTTCGGTTGTCATCGTGTTTTGTTTTGTTTTTTTCCTTGTAAGCACTAACTATATTTTACTCTTCTTAGTCAACTTGTTCAAAGAAAGTAGTGGTTAGCTTGAGGCTTTTGGTATCTCCGTAAAGTTTTCCCAGAAATGGAACTGATGACTGCCATATGCGCTTTCTCTGTTTCTCATATGTTGGGTACCTTTGAAGGAGATGTTCAGGAGTCATTTTATCGGTGCCACAGTTAGACGCATCAGGATAATCAGCAATTTTATTAACGAATCTGGTTAATTTTCAAGTAAAGTTTAATTAACTTTTGCTGCTAGAAGTGCTGGGGATGTCAAACCACTCGCAACGGACGTCGAATGCTCGAAGGCCAGCTATAGGGTATCGAGGCCAGCTCTTGGTATGGAGGATGGCTCTGGAGGCCGGCTAAATCATCCTCTAAAAAAAGTAAAAGAAGGTAAAGGAAGTCCCATAGCAGATACTACCGTAGGGGGTGAATTGTTAGAGACTTTACTATACTAGGTCCAGCATCGAGAGGTGGGGTGACTAGTTCCCTTCCTCGCTGCCTTTTCCCTCCCTAACTCAACAGCAGAGTCGAGTATCTATTTACAGCTGGGTAAATTGGATCGTGCCGGTTCCGTGAATCGAAGCGACATTTTGGTCGCGAGAGACCAGTGCCCTAACCACACTGTCAACCTAACACTCCTTAAAACGAATATATATATATATATATACCTTGTATATATTATATATATATATATATATATATATATATATATATATATATATATATATATAATATATATATATATATATATTATATATATATATATATATATATATATATATATATATATATATATATAAGTATAAAAGCTAGGGTGAATTCAGAGTAGACATCAGAAATCGAAGCCCCAGTATAGTTCCCGGGGAAGGGGGCTGTCATCAGACGTAGAAAGAATAAGACTACTGTGAGTCGTAAGAGACGACTAATATCATGTTGTACATTGGGCTGAAACTTCATCATGTAAAAAAGATTGCTACCGAAACCACAGCTGCAAGAGTGTATGAATTATTTGGTGTATGCTTCCTTCAAGGGGAACAGCTGCAGTGATAGCTTCTTGCTCCACAGGGAGCGGAAAAGAAAATGATGGTGATTATAATAGTAGGGATGAAGATGGTGATCTGGAATCGAATAATGGCTTCTGGCACTGAGAATTTTGATTAATATTGAGTGAAATGGAATATCAATCAATCAATCAATCAATCCCCTTTAGCTCCCCAAGGAGCATAGGCCTTCAACAAAAACATGCCAAGTCCTCCTATCACGTGCCATCCGCTCAAGTTCTTTCCATGTTTTCCTCATCATTTTCACCTCTGTATCCAGTTCTCTTCTCCGTGTGTTTTTTGGTCTACCTCTGCCTCTCTTTCCCTGTGGATTCCAGAACAAGGACTGCCTTGTAATGCTATCCATAGGTTTCCTCAATATGTGTCCTATCCATCGCCAGCGTCTTCTTCTCAACTCTTGTTCCACTGGCACTTGTCTGGTTCTTGTCATCAATTCCACATTTGTGACTTTGTTATACCATTTCAGTCCCTCTATTCTACGCAAGCACCCGTTTATAAAAGTCTGTAGCTTTTTGGTTGTTGTTTTTGTTGTTCTCCATGTCTCAGAGACATACAATAGGACTGACTTGACATTTGAGTTGAAGATTCTTATTTTCGTGTTGGAAGAGGAATATAGAGAAGGAAAAACTTGGAATATCAGGTTCAAGGACTATGCCCCACGGGGAACTTAGAGCAGAATAATAAAAGTGAGCGAAAATGAATAATAAATATCAATGACAGACAAACATAGCCATAAAAATTTTAGCGCCTCGCAAACAACCTCTACAGACATACTTCTGTTTATTATCTGTAAATATTTTGACGCCCAGTTATGGGTAAGAATGAAAGCATTAAAAACAACAGGTCAGCTAAATATAATACATATTTTTTCCGTGATAAGATCCGCATTTTTATTGCTATACCATATTTTTTTTTAACGCTGCAACATGTGTCAGCTAATTCTTCTAAGCTTCAGTTGAATATGTTAGACTTTTTCTGGGGTTGCAAGGTAGTGTTTCTTTCTAAAGCTTCTTTCGTTGAGGTTTTTGTCTTCTTCGGGCGATGCACGTATCTTTCAACCTAGACCGAAGTCTATCGTTTATATCAGAGCGATGTTGCCAGTAAGTGAACTATGTCAACCCCAGTACAGTGTCAAATCTCAGTAGCCTTAACTATATTAGTCTCTCTCATATCTAACAAACTATTACTTTGGAGGTGCTCGAGACAGATCTTCAGAACTTTCCTGTGTTCTTCTATTCACATCTGAGAGGTATACAGTCGGCCCTCCGTATCCGCTGGAGATTGGTTCCAGGACCTCCCGCGGATACCAAAATACAGTGTAAATGCTATGTAAATAGTTGTTATACTGTATTGTTTAAGGAATAATGACAAGAAAAAAGTATGTACATGTTCAGTACAGACGCAACCATCGTAGGCCTAACTACATAGTACACGTCAGCAACAAAGGTGGCTGCAGTTTTGCCAATGCGGCTGTCAATTTCTCATCTATCACATCCACGAAACAGGGCGACAAAGACAGAAAGAAAGAAAAAGTGAAGGAAGAGACTAAGAAAGGAAAGTGAATGAGAAATCATTTTTTTTTTTAAATAGTAATAAGAAACGGTTTTTATTAAAGTTTAATCAAAGGATTTTACCAAGAAGCACATCGACCTACTGTGAGATCACTCGAATCGATTACTTTGTGTCGCCCATGCCAACAGTATAAAACATTTATTTAGTACAACAGAGCACTGATGATGTGCCCTTTCTGTCGTGTGATAAAAAAAAAAAGAAAAATACACGCAGCGTGCATGACAAGTCATTTTATTAACATTTTAAATCCCTTCTTCTTTTTTGCTTTTTTGTTAAATAAATAGGAACGGAAAAACCATAGCGTTTTCTTTTGTTGACTGAGTTACACCATCTAAGATTTGTTACTATTTTTTTTAGTTATCTACGTGTAAGTCACACACCAAAACGGGGGGGGGGGGGGGTAATTATGTTGTGCTTTTTTTGCTGTATGTACTGATGGCACTAAATTCCACTGTGTTCTCTTCATACTTTCCACTTTACTTCAGAAGTACGGAACCACGGAAACAGTGGCATGGAAGCCACTATAATGCGTCATCTATAATGAGTAATGATGCTTGACTGGCTAAATATATAATGTAGACATTTATTCCTTATCAGAAATATTGTCATCGAATGTCGTAAATTTGATAGGTAGTAGATATAGATTTGGTACTTCTGGGTAGAACTGGGAAAAGTGGTAACTCAGTGAGAATTAAGTATGAGAAATAGAGTTCACGAGTGAATAGTTTAAGGGTAGAAACTGTCACTGGATTGAGAAGTTACTCTAGTCCAGCTTATCTTTACGACTGAAATTTATTAACAGACAATACTACTCTCAGAACACAAAAACATATACTTTTAACTACTCACACACACACAGTCATGTGACAACAAGACGCACAAACGTGAAAACTATGGTAAATGGAATATGCGTTTGGGCTGAGCTAACCAACACAAGTAATTAAGTTTTTGTTAAGTTTATTATCATATAAACTGTTTGCGACATCCAACATCTATAAATCAAATAAAAAATCATAGGTTACAGAGTTTAGAAAAATACCCTCAGTAAGTGCCTTCCCCTCTGTTGAGACAAGATCCCGCCAGAAGATAAGAACACCAAAAGGTCAAAGATTCACGCTAGGGTATAGTAATAGACTATACAGTAAAGAACAAAGTTCCTCGTTAAGCTATCCTGAAAAAATCAACAGTATTCGCAAAAAAAAAATTAGAAGTGAGTTCAATGATTATACAAAAGAAGAATATTCACTCTGCTTTCTCTCACTCTTGTCAGATCTGTGGCCACATTCAATCTCGCTTACCTATTAGTTGCTCACCAACTTACTGAACATACACATCAGTTGACAGATATATCATAGTCCAGGGAATGTGCGTCTCCGAAAATACGCCACAGTTCCTCCACGAATTGTTAATTTCCCAAAGGGGGAACGCTTACTTTGTGTTGCAACACCGTATGCAACACAATACTGCCCCGGTCAAACTTCACGCGAAAATACCAATCGTGGGTATGCTACAGCATCTAGTCGCCCCATCACCATAGGCAGTCATATAACGAATAGCAAGATTAACCAGGAAATGCAATGCATCGCGCACAACGGCCAACTGGGCAATACGTAATGTCCATAGTTGTTATATAAAAATCAACATATTTATTTCCAATACTTCAGGTACAATACGTAGCGAAGGTCATTATAATTCTATGTCACGTCAGTCTTCATATAAGCACAAAGGCACGCTGTTCAATAAGATTGTCAATCTTGGACCGTAGTAGTATTCAATTCATAAACAGTGAATCCTCTCTTCTCCACAATGACCCTTCGCACCCTTCGTAACGGGTAAGGTTATAAAAACTCTAATTTAACTGTGTATGAACCTCCCAGGCCACGAAGGCGCAAGACATTACTATTTACGTAGTCCATGATTCCCTCCATGACTAGTATAAATCACAGCCGCAACATCATTCCATGTTTGGTTTTTTTTTGAGTTATTGAACTCAGAACCAAAAATGTTAGCCTTTACTTCAGGCATCCGTATTCAATTATCTGTTTACAACCATCTACGTTTAACACACGTGCACCTAAGTGCACTCTTCAAAAAATATCATCATCTCCCCGAAATACTAGTGCCATTTTTTCCTGCGCAACTACATTGTTGCCACATTCATCATTCTTCATACAGGACAAATTCGTAGATCCACACATGGGAATAACGACGTTTGGATCTTCATCACGAACACTAGTTATTTAAATACGTATTTTATTAATAAAATATTGGCGACATGATCAGATTGAAACTAATCTTAAGAAAACTGTTGAGGTGGTCAACAGTAAAGATAACTTTACTAAAAATAGAAATACTCTTAAGGTTAACATGAACCAAGATAATAAAATTAAGACAAATCAATTTGTTTGCAAAGTATTACCTTTGCCTAACAAGCAGTCATATACGACATGCATGAAACCTACTGCCTTATATACTGATAGTTACCATCCTAAGTTCAATCAGGATGATACATCAGCTAATGAGAATACTACGTATATGGGAAAAGGAAAAGTCAATTCTTCTTATATGACTAGAAATACATATCTTCATTGTTCACAGTTTCGTGACAATGAGACTACCTATATTGGGAAAGGTGCATATTCTCGCACCATTCTAGTGCCACAAGATACTACATGGCAGGCACTCGGTAAGTTCTTTAATTACACAGCAGACGTTAGGTTCGTGCGTCTGTTGCCACCTACCAATAACAGGTATGGTGAAGCTCTGGTTACATTTCGTAACAATAGAGATGCTCGAATGGTTATCGAGCGTGACAATGGTGTTTATTTTCACCACCATTCTTTGAGATTGCAATTAGTACCTGATTCTGCGTCACGCATATAACATGTTGCAGTAACACTGTTTGTCACATTCTTGATGACTCAGCATGGTCAGTCATCATTTCTTGTCTTTCATATTCATCTATCCTAATATAGATTGATTTAGTGATTTTTTCTTCTAGAAAACATTTTTTGTGACATCTTTAATTTTGTACACATGTTTTCTGTCTTTATTTGTTTTTACCATGCCTACAATAGACAGTAACGTGGTTGATTGTTCTAACTATGCTCAGCCAATGCAGCATAAGTTCGTATATCGTATATTTGTCTTGACAAAAGACATGCTTATGAAAGCGACAGGGACTGCATAAGCTAACATTGCGTCCACTAAATTTCTAGGGAATCTTTTTATTAAATATCTTCTAAATTTGAGGTAATCATGTACTACTAAATTTTACGTAAATATATCTCCTTTAGATGTCAGCAATTACGGACTGAGAGTGAGTTTATTTCAAGATCACGAGGGAATACTTCACCCAACCCTCTATATTTCGAGAAAGCTCACGATGGCAGAAACTAAATATTCAACTGTTGATAAAGAGCTGTTGGCTGTCGTTTGGGCGATCCAGAAGTTGGAAAAGTTCTTGTTAGGCGCACTGTTTGTAATACAGACCGATCAAAAGGCGGTCGCATCACTACGTCGCTCAAATCATAAAAGCCCTAAATTAGCCAGATTTTCTATCCTGCTGCAGCCTTTTGACTTTGTCATTGAGTCAATACCTGGGACTGAAAATGTTATGGCTGACGCACTCTCGCGAAATCCTGCTGAAGTCAAGTGAAAAGAAACTAGAATTCATGGGTTCAAGAATGAAATTGAACTATACTTCATGTTACACGGCTGATGGTTTATGAACTTGAGTCATACGAATAACACGTCGACGAATCTTGTATTGAACAAACGAATCTTTACCTTCGAATCAAAAACGTTACGATGTTCCACGAAACTGATTTCTTGTTGGAAATTATTAACGTTTGGACTTTGGTTTGTGTCCATCCGTTCTCCTAATCGTTCTGACACAGGCGAATATGAATATTCGAGTCATTTTTGGACTTATCGTTCGGAATCAGATTGACTGAATGAACTCTGTGAAATTCTTGATCCAGCCTTACACGAAATACAGATTGAAACTATTAACTCAGTCTTCATTAGGAACAATGTATATCAAGCTTGTCAAATGCAAATCATCCTTCATATGAGACAAACTCGTAGATCCACACATGGGAATAACGACGTTTGGATCTTCATCACGAACACTAGTTAACTTATGCTTTATTCTCTTCTTTACTTCACTTGTCTTTACTTTTCGTTACCTTCTTTACTATGACACGATAATTTAGTTTAGGTAATTAAATTTTAATTTTACTATTTCAAACACCTATTACACTGATTAATTATTTAATTTTTAATTAGTTAGGATAATTTTAGTACACAACACATTATTATTTTGGTGAAAACATACTGTTAGTTAATTATTTACTGACAGTAGACATTATCTTTAGTTACTTTAATATAATGTCCATGTATTACATGACTGATATTATATCGACATGACTTACGACAATGTTCTACACAGAACATCGTAGGCCGTATGTTGGTTTTTGTTAAATTTTTCAGATGATTAATTAGGATATTTCAAAACAATCTATAGAATAGATTTTTTCCCCCGTCGGGCAGGGAATTGTTACGACATGTTTTAACGATGTCGTCTGCTACAGTTGGCAGCGCGTTTGGAGTACGCATTTTGAGGTTGAGAGATTTTTAATATAGAATACTTTTATGCTTCATGGTTTTTTAGTGAACACAAATCGCATGGTTCGATTGTGACGTGGTAGCGTTGATATGGTCACGCTTGGTGACTATAGTAGTTCACCCTTTTTATTCTGACCGTCAAACCATGAAGACGTGTTTTTATTCCTTCCAGTATTAGGCTTCATATTTGCCGAATTTTATATTGAGATGAGGACAGAGGGTCAGCCCATATTATTATAATGAATTGAAGGAATGTATGGTTGTTGGAGAACCATTATGGAAGGATTGTTGGTCAATTTTTATGAGCTATATTCGCCAAACTAATGGGTATCATTTCTGACTGTCTGCATAGCAGCAGTGCACGTACACAGCCCATGATGTTCTGACGACAACTAATTAATTGGAAATGACGGTAATATTGTGTTTGAACTATGATGAAATGTCTGAATTGCCGTAACTATGCTGTCTTCATGTATCGTATTAAAATTGTATTAATTGGACTCAGAACCCAAGGACTTATCAAATCGATCAAGTTGAAGTTGGCGCACATATTAAGCCACACATATACATTAATTGATTATTAAATTATGCACGATTGCTCTTATAATGAAGAACATTAATAAAACCACTGCGACAACTTCAACTTGATCGATTTGATAAGTCCTTGGGTTTTGAGTTCAATTAATACAATTTTAATACGATACATGAAGACAGCATAGTTACTGCAATTCAGACATTTCATCATAGTTCAAACACAATATTACCGTCAGTTCCAATTAATTAGTTGTCGTCAGAACATCATGGGCTGTGTACGTGCACTGCTGCTATGCAGACAGTCAGAAATGATACCCATTAGTTTGGCGAATATAGCTCATAAAAATTGACCAACAATCCTTCCATAATGGTTCTCCAACAACCATAAATTCCTTCAATTCATTATAATAATATGGACTGACAATCTGTCCTCATCTCAATATAAAATTCGGCAAATATGAAGCCTAATACTGGAAGGAATAAAAACACGTCTTCATGGTTTGATGGTCAGAATAAAAAGGTTGAACTACTATAGTCACCAAGCGTGACCATATCAACGCTACCACGTCACAATCGAACCATGCGATTTGTGTTCACTAAAAAACCATGAAGTATAAAAGTATTCTATATTAAAAATCTCTCAACCTCAAAAAGCGTACTCCAAACGCGCATATCGCAACAATTACCCCTACCGTCCTTAAGAAAACAAGACACGCAGTTTTTTTTTTCTTACAAGATCCACCACTGCAGGCAATAATCACTAACAGATCATACAGCATATACCGTCTCAGTAACGTCTAAGTCATCTAACCAATCTCAATGGTAGGGAACAACCAATACAAAAAAAATATAGCAATAAAAGACTACATATCATCTGTCAGCCGTCAACAAGAATCAAAAGAATCCCAACCCCTAGATAAATCCACTAATTTATGTAAGCGTCAGAAATAGGACACCAAACATTAGCAATGTCTCGAATAGCGCACAATTCCTTCGAAAATATCACGAGTTCATAACATCACGAAAGTTAAGACCGTAAAAATACCATATGTTCGTGCCATAAATTTCCAATACTAATCTATAAAGAGCCATGGTCGCACTAATTCACCAAGTCCATTTCTACTGTCCCAATCCCATGCGCAAGTGGAAAAATTATTGATCATCTAACACAATGTGTGAAACCATTCACATCTTCCTGGTCAATATGTACACGAAGTCTCGTATACTGGCTGTCTATAGTTCATAGCATGATTATAGCTATTACCGTACGAAATATCACTCGGAACATGGAGTAATGTATTCCTGCGGACATCTGGAAAGAACGTCCTCGACCACATTCTCCTAACCACGAATTGCCTGTATTTGGTAACTATAAGGTTGCATGAGGATAGAGTACCGTGCGGCTCTGGCACGTTTGTGATTCTTTGACTTTAAATATGCAAGGGCCTTCTGATCTGATTGGATCACAAAAGGTACCCCCAGCAAATATCTTTCCAGCTTGGTCACCGCCAAACTACAGCTAATAATTCCTTCTCCAGTACAGAATAATTCAGTTCTGCCTTGTTCAACTTTCTTGAAATGTAGGTAATTGGATGAAGATGTCCATCAAATTCTTGTAGTAATACTGCTCCAACTCCTTTGGATGAAGCGTCTGTACGAAGAGTATAAAGATTATCACTTATAGGTAACTTCAAAATTGGAGGGGAAGAAAATAATTCTTTTATCCTATTAAAAGCAGAATTGCATTCTGGTGTCCATCTAATTATATTAGGAGCACCTTTCTTAAGAAGAGTAGACAGATCAGCCGTTATCGACGATTGATTATGGATGAATCTCCCATAATACTGAACCACACCCAACAAACTACGAATTTGTTTCTTAGTTTTAGGAATGGAAATATGAAGAATTTTAGACACGTTTTGATCTAACGTCTGAAGTTTCATCATCATCTCATCCCGTAACCCGTCATGGGTCGTAGGGGTGCCATGGTGGAAGCATCAGCAGACAGGGTCCTCCACTGCTCTCTATCCTCAGCAATGCGTACAAGTGTGGAAAAACCGTGTCCTGCCCATTCTTTGATGTTATCAGCCCAGGATTTTCTCTGCCTTCCTCTTCTCCGTTTACCTTCGACTGTTCCCTGAAGGATCGTTTTCGAAAGGGAGTCATGACGAGTTACATGCCCAAACCAGGCAAGCTGTCGACGTTTCACTGTTGACAAAAGTGGTTCTTGGTGGCCTGCATAGGTGTTTATCTTCTCTCTAACATAGACATTTGTTTTGTGCTCTTTATAGCAAATGCGCAAAATTCTTCTATAACATTTATGCTCGAAAGCCTGAATCCTTCGCTCCGTATCTGCAGTGAGTGTCCAGCTCTCACACCCATACAAGAGAATAGATAATACAAGTGATTTGTATAATTTGATCTTCACAGGAAAACTGATGTTACTTTTCCAGATCACATTCAACCTTGTCATGGCAGCTGAGGCCATCTCAAGTCTTGTCTTGATTTCTTTAATTGATCTTCCATCACTGCATATAGTGGACCCGAGATATTTAAAGGTGTTAACTTCTTCTAACGTTTGCCCATTTAACGTAATGTTGGTTGGAACATGTTTCTTATGGCTATTCACCAATATCTTGCTTTTTTCTATATTAATTTCCATCCCATACGTTCTTGTTACTTTCTCCAGTCTAGAGGTAAGGTCTTGAAGTTCTGATTCTGATCCAGCTATCAGATCAATATCATCAGCAAAACGTAGGTTGCACAGAGGTCGGCCTCCAATCGATATGGTTGATTTATAATCGTAGAGAGCCTCTTGCATAATATGTTCTAGATAAATATTAAAGAGCACTGGGGAAAGGATACATCCCTGCCGAACTCCTACAGTTGTTTTGAAAAATTCTCCAATGTCGTTGCTTGCAAAAACAGCACTGCTTGCGTCCTTGTATAGTGCTTCAATGATATCTATGATGTTGGTATCAAAATTGAATTTTTTCATTACTTGCCATAAGCCTTCATGCCAGACTCGATCGAAGGCTTTTGTGAAATCGATGAAGTTATGGTATAAATCGTGTTGATGTTGGAGATGTTTTTCGATAAGTAATCTAATATTGAAGATTTGTTCTGAGGTACTTCTTTTTGGTCTAAAGCCAGCCTGTTCCTCTGACAAGATTGCTTCTGATTTCTGTTTTATTCTGTTCAAAAGTATCCTTAACATCACCTTACTTGGATGACTAATAAGGCTAATGGTTCTGTAGTTCTTGCACATTTTTAGATTTCCTTTCTTTGGAAGCGGTATTACTAATGACTGCGTCCATTCCTTTGGCCATTTTTTTGTACTCCATATCTTCTGGCAAATTGTTGTCATGATTTTTACTATATCTGGTCCTCCATATTTCAAGAGCTCTGCTGGGATATTATCCACACCCGGTGACTTCCCTCCTTTCATCGAACATATAGCCTCTTCCACTTCTTCCCGTAATATTGCTGCATTTCCGAGTTCCCTGTTTTCGCACTTAATGTTGTTTAATATGCCTAAGTTAGTGTCAAGTTTACAGTTATATAATTCTTTACAATATTCTGTCCATCTTCTCATTACAGCTGTTTTTTCATTGAGCAGAGCCCCATTGCTATCTTCTATGAAGATTACCATGTCCAATTTTATGACCCAAAAATGTGATTTCCAAAAATCCAATATAAACCTTAGATGGTCGAGCAGTAGGTCCTGCGGAACGTAAAGTAGACAAAAGTGAGTGAAGTCCTAAGAAATGTTCCTGCCAAGTGTTGCTGAACAAACAAATTTCGTCAATATATGTGATGACATCCCGCCTATGGGAGAATAACATTCTCATCATTCTAGTAAAAGTCGCAGGCGCGTTCACAAGACCAAAACACATAAAGTTGAACTGGAACAACCCTTTAGAAGTAGAAAATGCCGTGTAATGTTTACATCTATCGGCTAAAGGAACCGGCCAATAGTCTTTTGACAGATCAAGTTTACTGAAAAAGACGGCCGTAGATAACTTGGGTAACAGATCGTCCAATAATGACATTGGTTCGGCGTCAAAATTTGTGACATGATTGAGTTTTCTAAAATATATGCACAAACGAATGTTATTATCTTTTTTTCTAATTATTACCATCGGGACTGCAAAGCTACTGATGGATGGACTGATTATTCCCAATCGAATCATGTCTTGTAGTTCCTTGTCCACTTTGTCCTGGAAATGTATCTGTATTGGGTACGGACGTATTCTTATTGGGTTTTCATCATGTAAATGGATATCATGTGTTATTACATTTGTCCTACCCGGTATGTCTGTGAGCACATCTTGAAACGAGTATAATAATTCTGAAACATGTCGTTTGTTATCAGGTAACAAGTCATGACAAATCGTTACGTCTTCCCAAGTCTCTGTAGACTGTACAGGTAAAATCGGAAAAGACATAGATACCTCAGGGAAAGAAGGTTCTTCCTCCTGGATAACCGATAATGATGAACAACGAGTAGGACGTGACACAATGTCCTCCACCGCGTGAAAAAACTGCCTGAAGATGTTCAGGTCTTGAGTGAAATTCTTTTAACATGTTGATGTGAAACGTTTTTCTATTACCTTTCACATCAAGAATGTAATCCACGTCGGAAATACACGAAAGAACTTTAAATGGACCACACCATGTAATAAGTAATCGATTCTGTTTGCTAGGTAAGAGCACAAACGCCTCATCACCTGGCACCAGATGACGCGAATGTCTAGACTGATTTTGTAACAAGCGAGCTTTGTCTTTAGCTCTCTCTGAAGCAGATGTTGCCAACTGGCATGCATTCATAATTGTCTGTCTTAAATTCACCACATACTCATATGAAGATTGAGTTTCTTGAGATAATGTAGCATCAAGCAGTAAGTCTTTGATCAATGACAAAGGATCTCTAGGTTGAGCCCCGGAAACAAGTTAAAACGGAGAAAATCATGTTTGCTCATTAGGTATTTCTCGGTATGCAAAAAGTACGGCTGGTAAAACACGGTCCCAATCTTTAGGAAATTGAGTGGTAACCTTTCCTAGAATCTGTTTTATTGACCTATTTAACCGCTCAACCCTACCATTTGAGGCGGCGTGATAAACACTGGTCAAGGACCGATCAATGCGAAACATTTTCATGATCTCCGTCGTGGCTTGTGACACAGACTGAGAACCTCTGTCAGATAACAGTTTTCTCGGAAACCTTATTCTAGTCCATTTTTAAAATAACGCATCAGCCACATCTTGAGTTGAAATATTCTTGAGGGATATGGCTTCTGGCCAACGCGTGCACATGTCAATACATGTTAACACATATCTATGTCCTCGAGATGACATAATAGGAAGTGGACTAATAATATCCACTGCCATCTTTTCGAATTGACGCACTGGTATATCAGCCGCCTGAATAGGAGCTAAATGACGTGCCCCTCGAGCCTTAACTTCTTGACATGTAATACATGACCGGCAATACACACTAATGTCCCTCGACAACCCAGGCCAGAAAAAAGATGAAAGGACTCTAGCTCGAGTTCTGGGGTAACATATATGACCAGAACAACGCGAGTCGTGTGCATGATTTTAAATGTAAGATTTTAGTTCTCTGGGAACCATTATTTGTGTAATAATAGTAGAAGATTTATCATCTTGAAATCTCTGCACTAATATATCATTTATGATAGTATACCATTGCTTTTGAGAATCACGAACCTCCACAGTACCTTTTTGAACTAGAGCAAAAAAATGTCTTTAAGGAATCATCATTCTTTTGTAGTGTAACAAAAATTTCCTTGTTGATGCTGCTCTGCAACCCATCTTCATAACATTGTGGTACCACATTAGCTTGAGCATGCTCCTGTGCTCGTATAACAACTGCATTCGCCATAAGTAAATATTTACGTTCCCAATCCTGTATTTGTTCTGGGGTACATTCTTTAAAACCGTGTATCCGTCCGATCAACAGATCGCACACAAGATTAGGCAACAAACACACTTTTATCCTTCCGGTGAAGAAAGGTGTCGAAATGTTCACCAAAGCAGTTTCATATAATTTGACACTACCACCAAAAGTGACACATTTAACATTGTGCCTGTAGAATACCTAGGATCATTTAAAGAACGGCGCACGCCTACCGTCATGCATCCTGTATCCATTAATACCGATACTGGCATGCCATTTAGTAGCCCCCCTATGAAATTGTACAGCATCTGTTCCTTCGTGTGCTGACAACGCAGGTAAGGCAGGTAGAGGATGACCACAACTCAGTCTGGATACCACCTCAGGCTGAAATAAACTTCTACATTCCACACAATTCTCAGCATTAAGAAAATCAAAAGAAGAGCAAGCATTCGCTTGATTAATAACATTGTTATTATTTGACCCCTCATTTTCCGCCATCTGCGCGGCATTTCCCTGATGAGCCGAACGATGTGAACTATTTGTCCGCAATGCTCTGTCATTACCTTGGTCATTGATATAGGCATGTCTGCCACTGTTTTGGGAGTAACGTGACCTATTATAAGAATGAAATTGATGATTATTGTTAGACCCTCTCCCTCTATCTCTGTTTCTGAAATCATCCCTTGGAAATCTGACAAACTGGTTACTGTTCCTGTTACAGAAACCAGATAAGACACTGCCATCTACACCTGAAAATCGAGAACAATTTCTCTGATGATCATTGTTCCTGTCATAACTGACACTTCTTTGTCGACCGAAATTTCTGTCAACACTGTTAGAACGAAATCTTCCGTGGCTGTCATGAGCAGCCGCAGCACTTGCTGACTGTACCGATACATGAAGTTGCGTGTTCCGAATGTTATCCCCTGGATGGGCCATGGTATATTGACGCCCCAACACCTCGACCTCCGTTAACGTTTTAGGATTCCGCTCCTGCAAAAACGCCAAAAATTCCTTGCTTACTGAGGATAAGACTTTATCTCTCAGTATTAAATCAGTAAGATCATCAAAAGTCCGGTTGATTTTTTTCAAGTTCTACCCATCTATTAAAGGCTAATCGAATATCAGCAATAAATTGTGAAAAATCGCTGCCTGTTTCGGGTAACATATTCTTTAGGCGCATCCTCTACCCATTAGCGTCCATTTGGAATTTCTTCAAAAGAATTGCTCTTGCCTCATCATAAGTTTGTTTATCTCCTTCTAAGGGAGAGACCGCATTAGTTGCCCTCCCCCCCCCCCCCCCCCCCCCCCCCCCCCCCCCCCCCCCCCCCCCCCCCCCCCCCCCCCCCCCCCCCCCCCCCCCCCCCCCCCCCCCCCCCCCCCCCCCCCCCCCCCCCCCCCCCCCCCCCCCCCCCCCCCCCCCCCCCCCCCCCCCCCCCCCCCCCCCCCCCCCCCCCCCCCCCCCCCCCCCCCCCCCCCCCCCCCCCCCCCCCCCCCCCCCCCCCCCCCCCCCCCCCCCCCCCCCCCCCCCCCCCCCCCCCCCCCCCCCCCCCCGCCTCCCCTGACAAAATATAAGTTTGCTGCACCACATACTTTTATCAGCCCCACGCTCCGTGCACACAACTTGAAATCTATTCAAGAAGAATACTATGTCATCGACGTTTGGTTTAAATATAGGTAAGTGTATTTTAACGTCACCAGTATGAAGATTATTGTGATATTGTGATTGACCCTCACCTGACATATCCTTATTCAAATTCATAACTTTAATATGTTCAATTTCAATCTGAGCAATTCTCTATTCATGAGCTCTTTTTTCTGACTCGACTACCAGCTAGCTTTTTCTTCTTGCCTCCTTTTATCATTCTCTTCCAACTCTAAAAGTTTCAATCTTTCCTGATTAGATCATTCTTTCTCCTTTAATTCTAATTGTCGTCTTTCTCTCTCCTATGCTTCTTTATATTCTGTCTGCGCAAACTCTTGTAGCTTGTCACCTTGTAGACCTAGAATTTTCCCCTGCTTAATAAAATATTCAGCTGTTGCCATTTATGACAATAAATACTAATACCTAATTAGTCAAAACAAACGTGGTACAACAATTAATATATTGTATTCGTCGCTTTATCAATGCTCGTTACTGGCGATCGATATAAATTTACCGAGATAACTTAGCAGTCATCAAATCAATTGAATAAATTAAGACATATGTTATGGCCAAGGAAATAAGATGAGCTATGAACAAAGTATCACATACAAAAAGAAAAAAAAACACTGAAGCAGTGACAATAAAACTGCGACAGAAAACTCAAGATAAAAAATCTGATAGAACTAATTATATATATATATATATATATATATATATATATATATATATATATATATATATATATATATATTTATATATATATATATATATATATATATATATATAGAATATATATATATATGTATATATCTTCTTCTTCTTCCGTCCTTAGCCACCGACCGTCAAAGCAGTCAGTAGCCATTACGCCTAGTGGCGTCTTAGGGCAACAGCAGATAGGCTTTCTTTGCCATTGTTTCCCATCACGCCTATTGGCGTCTTTAGGGCAACGGCAAATCAATCCATCTGCTGTTGTTTCCGTAATCGAAGTGACTGGCAAACGGGTGATCAGCCCGTTGGTATATATATATATATATATATATATATATATATATATATATATATATATATATATATATATATATAAGTAACGACTTATGTCACCACCATAAAGACCAAACATTATACCGAAACACTCAATACAAGCAAAATCACAGAGTGGACCCCAATCAACAGCTAATATAAGTTTGACATTATATCAATGAGAATTTACCATGACATCGAAAGACACGAATTTAAAATGCATTAAGTCAACTGTTATATATTAATGAAATAGCCCCTTCCCGCTTGATGTAGACAAATGTAACAACCATAGTAAGCCAAATAATATATAGATAAAGAAAGCGACAGGATGTGCTCCGTAATAATAATATGACATGAACACCAGACTGACAATGTCTACTTATCTGTACGGCGCATCCATCCACTCCTCGCACAGACGATCCGCAATGAGCTGTGTCCTACGCACGACTTTATATGTATATGAGTAATTTGATAATGTTGACACTAGATGCCGAAACGTAGTTCATCATCCCATAAACCGAACAGGACACCTTGACAACGGCTGCACGATTACCCTAAGGTATGGCTACGATATCTCCACGTGACGTGAGTCCGGCCTCCAACCGACTGTTTATCTTGATATTCTGGTTACTTTCGGGCAAATGTCTCTTTTGATCTGGCAACACGTTGATAATGCGATTGACAAACGTTGGGCGCAATCAGGATCGAAAGTAAAAATCACAACCTGTATGTAACGGTGTAAACTCTGGCCACCATGATTACTGTTGCAACACCGTATGCAACACAATACTGCCCCGGTCAAACTTCACGCGAAAATACCAATCGCGGGTATGCTACAGCATCTAGTCGTCCCATAACCATAGGCAGTCATATAACGAGCAGCAAGATTAACCAGGAAATGCAATGCATCGCGCACAACGGCCAGCTGGGCAATACGTAATGTCCATAGTGGTTATATAAAAATCAACATATTTATTTCCAATACTTCAGGTACAATACGTAGCGAAGGTCATTATAATTCTATGTCACGTCAGTCTTCATATAAGCACAAAGGCACGCTATTCAGTAAGATTGTCAATCTTGGACCGTAGTAGTATTCAATTCATAAACAGTGAATCCACTCTTCTCCACAATGACCCTTCGGACCCTACGTAACGGGTAAGGTTATAAAAACTCTGATTTAACAGTGTATGAACCTCCCAGGCCACGAAGGCGCAAGACATTACTATTTACGTAGTCCATGATTCCCTCCATGACTAGTATAAATCACAACCGCAACATCATTTCATGTTTTTTTTTTTTTTTGTTATTGAACTCAGAACCAAAAATGTTAGCCTTTACTTCAGGCATCCGTATTCAATCATCTGTTTACAACCATCTACGTTTAACAAACGTGCACCTAAGTGCACTCTTCAAAAAATATCACCTCCCCGAAATACTAGTGCCATTTTCTCCTGCGCAACTACATTGTTGATAAATTCATATCGCAACACTTTGGTAATGCTTATTAAATATGATACTGTCCCATCAGGTATTTCATGTAGCAAAATATAATCCGCGATCTAGTGGTCACAGTAGACAATACACAGTACTTCCACTGGTTAAGGCGACCTATGGTTGGTAAACTGTTAGTAAGAAATGGACGCTGCTGAAAGTATCTCATATCGGCTTTTCTCTCTGGTGTTGATGCCGATCCTGAAAAAAATGTATTCTACGGGATAAATCCACTTTGAACCACAATTGTCAGTAGTCAGAAAAAAATATGTTATGGTTTGATCTTTGGCCACTGCAAGCTGATAAGAATAGATTGAAAAATCTGGGTATTATTTTGTCGTTAAAATTATCTATTATTGTTCAAATGCTTAGACTCTCTCTGTATGACAACAAGAGGACCGAGAAGGTCAACATCACTGACCAGAATAATAATGAGAATTGTTTACTGGTGCTAACTCGACCGCTGGTAGCTGGTTTGTGATCCGTGCTAAATTATGGAGAAACAAAACACATAATCACAATATCAATAACCTATCCTATCCCGCGCAAATGAAAGATCTCTTATCCTCTCCGTCATTAAATTAAATTTTAAACCGCAAGTGTCTAGCTTATCTGATTGCTTTTTAACACTTGATATAAACACTTAGTCATTTACAAAATTACGCAAAATGAATAGAAGTAAATTGTATTCCGTCAATTATCAATCGCCAAGCGTCTTGTTAGTTAATTAAAACATCTCTTACTAGGGAATAGCGAGTAATTAAATTTACGTTACAGCTGGAAAAAAATAGCTATATGTTATTGAATACGCTAGTCAATTAAAACAAAAAAAAATTCCAGTGAAATAAAATGAAACTTTACACACAAAATCACTTAATGCTAATATATATTATTTACTGCAACACAGAAAAAGGAATTATCTCCACGTATATATGGAATCTAATAGTAATATGGCTCTTATAATAACGAGCTAGAATATTTCAAAAATTCCAGAGCAACTGGTAACTGAGTTTTGGGTAGATGGCATATATACTGAAATGGCGTTATTTTGCTCATAGGTGTCAGAAATCGTGCCTTCGGCAAATCTACGGATTGATTCCTGAATCAGAGATTTTTTTCCCACCGTTGCCGACATTTAGCCGTCTGCTAGCGAGCAGACCCTCTTTGATCTCGTTTCTTCTCTGTAGCTAATTACGTCCCCTGCGAACACGAACAAACGGATGTGGTCGGTAACCGTGGTTATCGCCCCTTTTTCCATTCGCTTAAGTCCCCTTTTTGAAGGAATGTCAGTTATGGATCTGAATAGCTGCTTTGATAGCACGTGAAAGAAAACCTTGCAACCTTCGAAAGACTGATGGATGATGATGATAAACATGCATGGATATGCTATCTCACGGTACGTTGACGTGATCAGTAAGTTGTGTAACTTTAGCACTGATAAATGACTGTTGAACATCTGCTTCAAAGTTGCCTCTTATATGCGGTACAGAGAAAGATTCAAATAGCCCCAAACTGACTACTTTTATAACACATAAGGAAGGGAAACCCGAGGTCTGTAAACAGTAAATAAATATTAGGCAAACATAAAGGTATGTTTTCAGGCACTCGTAAGAAATAAAGAAGTAGAACACTAGACAACAGAAAAACAACAGACGTGAGTGGCTTACCCAGGATTCGAACCCTGGACCTTCCGTGCGACAACACCGCCTAGCTATGCAAGCGAATCACACTATCCTCGCGGCCAGCTAGGCATCACCAAGAAATGATGCTTCGATGACCGGTCATTAGTGCGAAACGCAAAGACACAACACCGGAAGTTTACAATGGGCACCTAAGCCTATTAATGACGCAATAACTTATGTCGTTCCCCTATTAAACAGTATATGTCAGTCCACACAAGACAAAGACCTTGATACTGTGTCTAGTAAATGATAGAAGACTTAACAACAGTAGTATAGAACAGAGGGTAGGTTTCTGGTATTGTATAAACATTTATAACACATAAGGAAGGGAAACCCGAGGCCTGTAAACAGTAAATAATTATTAGACAAACATAAAGGTATGTTTTCAGGCACTCGTAAGAATTAAAGAAGTAGAACACTAGACAAAAAACAAAAACAGACGTGAGTGGCTTACCCAGGATTCGAACCCTGGACCTCCCGTGCGACAACGCCGCCTAGCTATGCAAGCGAATCACACTATCGAATCCTGGGTAAGCCACTCACGTCTGTTGTTTTTCTGTTGTCTGGTGTTCTACTTCTTTATTTCTTACAAGTGCCTGAAAACGTACCTTTATGTTTGTCTAATATTTATCAAACTGACTACTGCTTTCTTTGAGAACATTCAAGTGGACATCTGAGAGTGTACGGAGAAGAAGAAGAAGATAATCCAATAATATTTGTCAAAGCATCTTTTGAGTAGCGAAAGTTTTTTTTCTGTGAATGTTTATTTTGGCCAACTTATTAGTCTACTCTGTTTGTCTCGTTTCTCTCCCCACAAAGGATATCAACTCTAAAAAATGTTAGTTAGTCGTGTAGGTAGAAGAAAGTTCAGTTTCTCCTTTTTTTTAAAATTTCCTACTTGATTAATTTTTTTTTTTAAAACCTGATTCAAGTAGACCTAAAAGTCTTATCACCAGTTTCTACTCAACAAGATGCTATGAAATATGGAATGTGCAAGAGTAGATTTCTTTCATATTTAAAATTAAAAATGACTTTTGGGCTAACCTTTCTTTAAAAAATTAATAATAATAAGGTAGTTATGTTTAGCTTACCTTTCTTGAAATTAATCTCTTTCTTTCCGTTTCATAAATTTTTTTAACTAATTAGGTAAACATATTAAATTTCTGTTAAATAACTGGCTTAACGCCTAAATGTAGGATTTTCTAATGTAGGCTCGGTACATTTAATTTGTAAAATGTGTAAATTGATTTAATTATGTTATTTAAAACATGAAAATTTATTGACAATGTTGAATAGTAAAGCTAATAAAAACCATTGGCCAGAGCAATATGAATAAAAATATAGCCTGCTTAGTTACTGCCCACCTGGCACGCAAAGTTTAAAGAAAAAACGTTAACGTTTTTTTCAATCCCGATCTCTCGCGGAACACCGGTTGAGAAACCCTGCTCCGAATCTCATGTTTATTTATTTGTTATCGTGTCCACGTACGATATTCTGAGGGCCTTTTTTATAACATCTTGTTTCAAATGCTTGTATTCTTCTCTTTAAATCTGCTGTTATGATGAGTCCAGATTTCGCATGCATTTGTCAGCGCAGAAGTCTAAGTTTGGTTCGAAGAGAGATAATGTTCGATTTCCATATTGATCTCCGTTTTGCTAGGGCCACCTTTGTTCAAGCTGCTCTTTATGTTATGGATTTTTCATAGTTTATGATTTACTCTAGATATTTAAACTAGGACACAGTTTTCAGTTGGTGTCCATTTATCATGATATTTGATTGTACTCTATAGATTATTTTAAAATGTCAATTTAGGTTTTATTTTCGGCATTTATCTCCATGCCGTATCTTTTGGGAGATGATGTCGAGACAAGTAATAATGTTGACAAGCTCTATCTTTTCCAGCTAGTCCATCTATATAATTTACCCCACCTCAGGAGGATGGGCGTAGGATAGTGAAGTCTCTAACAATGCTACAACCCTACGGAAGTATCTGCTATGGGACTACATAAACCGTACCATCGATATCATTGGTCGACCTGTATTACAAACCTGCTTATGTTTTCCAATTGCGTCTGACATGCGTTTCAGAAACAACTTGGCAGTGTATGTAGAGTTGGCATAGCTTTTCAGGACTAGATGTTTTTAGGACTTCATCATGTTGGTAGATTTCTGGGATTAGTGGCTATCAACCCTGCAAGTTGCTATCAAAGCCTTGAATCTTCTGGAACTGGTGTGGATCTACTGTCCTGGTCATGCAGGGGTACGCGGCAATGAAAGAGCTGATAGACTAGCTTCAGGAGCACCTATAGCAGGTGCATTGGATATGGACAAGGGAGAGATACTGAGGACAATTAATGATCGCCTATTAGAGAATGACACCGCAATCGATGAATCATCAAGGCTAAAATTGCTGGAGTTTGTCATTAGGCGTAAGACTGACAGCGATGAACGTATGAGAGGATGCATCCGGCGAATATACAACCAGCGCGCAACAGGAACAATTAGCATTCATACCCTTCGACATTTGCTGAGGGAGACTGAGCACCTATGGTTTTGCCCAGAGTGCAGATACGTCAATTCTGATCAACAATAACATCAATCAACATCAGCAACGAGGTAATCAGAGTTTATCCTTATCTATCCATCCAACTAACATAATTATCGATGTATGTTACGTCGGTCGGTCACACTCAAATAGTAACTCGCGCTAGAAAAAAAAAGTGCGCAACGCACGGTGTGCAACTTGCGCGGCGTGGGTGTTATATAAAACAAAGAAAGAAACCAAAAACACTCTAAGAATGTACTTCTATCTGCTCATCCGGGAACGGAAACAGCACACTATAATTAAAAACCCGTCAAGTTTGACGGACTATCTGCAGTAGGGGCTTCATGCTATCCTAGGCTCAGCTTTATGAGGTGACATAACCAGTTCCCTTCCTCACTGTCTTTTGCCTTCCCTAACTCATGAGCAGAGTGAGGTACCCTTTTACAACTATGTAGAGTGGAGAGTGAGGCTACCTGGTTTCAAGCCCAGTAACTTTATATGTAGAAGCCCTCTGCCACTTGGCACTCCTTTCTGCTGTAAAAGGTAAAGGTAGTCCCATAGCAGATACTGCCTTAGGGGAATGAAGTGTTAAAGACTTCACTGCACTAGGTTCAGCATCGAGAGGTAAGGCGACCAGTTCCCTTCCACGATGCCTTTTCCTTCCCTAACTCAAAGTCAGGTATCCATTTACAGCTGGGTAGACTGGAGCTTGTCGATACCGTGAATAGAACTCATCACCTTTGCCACGAGAGACCAGCGCTCTAACCACTGTGTCAATCGAATGCTCCCTTTATGCAGTATTTTGTCTTAATAAAACAGCCATTTTTTTCATGTTATCTTTTTCTCGCATGAGAAATTTTGTTTCTTTACAATTTTGTCATCTTCTTGATTTCTTTTCTCAGCATGTTTCTTTTCTGGTTTGGCTTTTTTCTCATAAAGATACATTTTTCCTTTCAAGAACTTTCTCTAAAATGTTTTATCCTTCTCCTGTGTCTCTCTCAAATCATCTTGCTTCTGTATCACTTCTGTGTCACTTCTGTATCACTTTTATATCACTTCTGTGTCACTTCTGTGTCACTTCTGTGTCATACTTCTTCCTCGTTCGCCCTCAAATATCTACATTAATGACTAATAAAGGTAGTAGTCAGCTCAAGGTTCCTGACATCTCCAAACAGTATTTCTTTGAGAGAAGTGGGGTGTTGCCATATGCCACTCTGTTCACTGTTGTATGCTGGGCAGGACTGGCGTAGATGTTTGGCTGTCATGGAGCTGGTGCCACAAGAGCAGAGATCTGTTGGACCAATTCTGTACTTGTGATATAGATGGTACCTGAACCTAATGTGACCAGTGCGTACATGGAAAATGATGACCTGGTCTCACCTGGGTAGCTGGTGATAGGCATCATCTTTTATGTGACCTGAGTGTTCTCTGTCCCATTCTAAATTCAAACATAACATCTAACATCACTGCCTAATTCTGTTATCATTCTTTCCAATGTTGTATTGCTCCCACACCTTCTTTCTATATCTTAAGGTTATAGTCTATGAGTTGTATTTCTGGCAGATAAATAGAATAAGTCAAAGTGAGCATTATAAGAGATCATGCTGATAGGAAACTCTATACAGAGCGTGCAACAGGAAGCAATCTGATCATCAGAAGTAGTCCCCCCGTTGATCACATGTTTCGGCCCCTTAATCTTCTTTACACTCTAAGGGGAGGTGGGCCTATGTGGGTCAGGACTCCTAAATTTCAGCTTCCTGCTGTGCAGAGAATTTAACCCACTCCACCTTGGTTGCAGCTTTCAACTTCACTCCAGTTTTTCTGCCAGTTGGAGGCAATTGTACAAGTAACCCTTATGTTGAAAATAAATTACTGTCCTGAATTCCATAACCCGTTGCAGTTGTTCCACAGCCAGCATGATGATCTTTCCGCAGTTTCACCAAGTCTCTTAAGTGCCCTTGATCTTGAATGCCCTTTCAAACCCAACAGTTTCAGTATTATATTAAAGATCATATTAAAGTTAGATTATCAGTACTTAAGTTTAGTAGAGAAGTATTACAATAAATAATTTAAAAAACAAAACAAACAAACAAACAATTTCATGTAGAAAATTTTCACATGCAACTTAATTAGTTAAATCACTTTTAAACACACTGTTTACAGCAGATGTTTAAAATTTCCCAGCAGGTGTGTATCAAGAGAACATGAGGTGTGTCACAAGATTTCAATAAAGTTCCAGTACTATAACACTGTGTGTTATGTTACAGAATCAGCAGGTTTGGTTCCCTGTGTCGCTTTAAAAAAAAAAAAGAAAACGGGAAATGCAGAATACAATATGGAATATAGGACTTATGCAGTGATCAGAACCACCGCAAGTACACGATGATTACAAAAACGTTGAAGGTATACAATGCATTAAACAACAGAAAAGAAAAAAAATAGCAAAGAATTTCAGAGATTAAAACACCAGCATGTCTAAGTGTCAACACTGCTTTGCCAACAGAAACAGATGTGCAAGGCAAACCAGGCACCAAAAACATCCATTGCATGGATAGAAATTAAGTTCAGTGTTTCAAGATATTAAAATCTGGGTTGCCACACATTTTTTTTAAATCAGACTTGGTCCATAATAGTAGATTTGAGTTTGTTAAATAAGCTGTCCAAAGAAAATACTTCCTCGATTACTTGTTTGGCCCATTAGTTTATAAAGCATAAAATAAAGCAAGGTCTGTAGCCCAACAACAACATTGCACCATTTGTCACAATTGCTCCACTTTTCATATGAATGTAATTGTGTAACATATCTCAGTACTTTTTTTCACTCAATTTTCTAGCTAATGTTATCATCCAGAGACCCACATTATTCTTTGATATAATTATTTTTAATCTATAAAATCACAACATTTGGTTTTCATGTCAATGTTATCATACAAAAATCTGCACTATTCACTTTTCATGCCAATTTTATAATATAAAATTTAATATAATTCAGTTTTCATGTCAATATTATCATTTACAAATCTCCTCTCTCAGTTCTCGTATCAGCATACAAATTAAAGATCCAAATCTCTCATCTTTTCAAATCAGTGTTACTGTATTACAGATATGACTTGCCATGCATGTTTTTGTGCACCGTGCACAATTCATCTCTCATCTTTTGTTTTATTTTGCTTTTTTCCTTTCATTTTAAATTGAATCTACACTAACATAATTCTCGCCGTGTGTACGTTGGTCACAGCTGAGGAATGGAACCGTTTTGAAAAATTGTATTGTTTCCATTATATATACTCTCCCGAAAATAGTTTTCATCCATTTAGCTAAGCTGTATTTATTTATTTCCCCTGACGTAGCTCTCT
Source organism: Oreohelix idahoensis (assembly GCA_024509875.1). Classification (NCBI taxonomy): domain Eukaryota; kingdom Metazoa; phylum Mollusca; class Gastropoda; order Stylommatophora; family Oreohelicidae; genus Oreohelix; species Oreohelix idahoensis. Next base: position 155,081 of record JAMPIV010003301.1, read on the forward strand.
TGCTCGTCGGTCTTCTCTCCACTTCTGTATTAAGGTCATCATCTGGTCACTTGTGGTCTTCTTCTGTTGGCCATCCATTCTCTCAAATTCTCCAGGCTGTAGCCTATGTCCAAAAACTTCCATCTGAAATGAAGTAAACACTCATTTTGTGTGAATGTATTAAACAAATTACCAAATTTCCCGCTATATAAGATGCATCTAGATATAGTATGCACACATAATTTAGTGAGATTTTTGGGGGTAAAATATTTTACATAGTATATATAGTTTTCCAGCTCATTCGGTCATTCTTTCTGTTCGTAACGCTCCCAAAAATAGTAACACTCGCCAAAGAAAAATGCACAAAGGTTGGTGTTCAAGCGCCATGTGAACGGCATGCATGTTCAGACTTTGTTTAACATCGGATGTAAAACAAATATTTTGGTTTTTCAATACGGGAAATAAAAAAAAAATGTAAGACAATGTTGATAACTATTCTGTCACCACCTAAGTGAATTGTATCTGATGAAGAGACAATTGCAGCGAAATTGTTTAAATGTGCATTTTTGTATACAAGTGTTTAGAGATGTATAAATGTCAACAATTAATGTCTACAGACGTTTATTTCCTCCAACGAGTAATTTTCTGCACCAAGAATAAGGAGGCTTTAGATCTGAAGAGAGAAATTATAACAAAACTTCCAGGTGAGCTAAAGATCTATTATCTTCTTTGATCCATAACCGCCAACCGTCAAAGCAGTCAGCGGCCATCACGCCTGGTGGCGTTCTTGTAGGGCAGCAACAAATTGATTCAACCTTGCTCGGTCGGTGGCCATCCTTCGTACAGTGCCCCAACTGTGGTTCATTCTTTGCATCTCGGCTTCCACAGTTCTCCGCCAAGTTGTTTTTGGTCTGCCTCTCTTTCGCTTTCCCTCGGGGGTCCATAGCATAGCTGTTCTTGTGATGGTATCAGGGTCCCTTCTGAGGACATGGCCAACCCAGCTCCAGCGTCTGCCAGCTATGATGGTGTGCATGTCCTCCTGGTTACTCCGAATAAGTAGTTTTTGGTTGCTGATGGAGTTTGGCCAAAAGATTCAGAGAATTTTCGTTAGGCAGATTGTGTGGAAGAAGGACAGTTTCGACATATCCTTCTCTGTTACTCTCCAACATTCCGCACCATAGAGAAGCACAGAATGTACACAGCTCTCATACAGTCTTAATTTGGTGTTTGTGCTGTACTGAGAAGACTTCCAAATGTTGTTGAGAATAGCAAAGGCTGTTCTCGCTTTATTCTTCTTCTTCTTTGATCCATAACCGCCAACCGTCAAAGCAGTCAGCGGCCATCACGCCTGGTGGCGTCTTGTAGGGCAGCAACAAATTGATTCCACTTTGCTCGGTCGGCGGCCATCCTTCGTACAGTGCCCCAACTGTGGTTCATTCTTTGCATCTCAGCTTCCACAGTTCTCCGCCAAGTTGTTTTTGGTCGGCCTCTCTTTCGCTTTCCCTCAGGGGTCCATAGCATAGCTGTTCTTGCGATGGTATCAGGGTCCCTTCTGAGGACATGGCCAACCCAACTCCAGCGTCTGCCAGCTATGATGGTGTGCATGTCCTCCTGGTTACTCCGAATAAGTAGTTCTTGGTTGCTGATGGTGTTTGGCCAAAAGATTCGGAGAATTTTCCTTAGGCAGATTGTGTGGAAGGAGGACAGTTTCGACATTTCCTTCTCTGTTACTCTCCAACATTCCGCACCATAGAGAAGCACAGAAAGTATGCAGCTCTCATACAGTCTTAATTTGGTGTTTGTGCTGTACTGGGAAGACTTCCAAATGTTGTTGAGAATAGCAAAGGCTGTTCTCGCTTTATTCATTCTGTTGTTAATGTCCTTGCTTGTTCCGCCGTCAGGTGTTACTATGCTTCCTAGGTAAGTAAATGTGTCTGTCTGTTCTAACTTCTGGTTCCTTACTGTTATTGGCTCAGGATTGCCCACATTTAGTGTCATGACCTCCGTCTTCTTCAGATTGATGTTCAGGCCAACCTGCTGGCCATACTTATTCAGTCTATCAGTTTTGTCTTGAATGTGTTGGTGTGAATGCGCGAGCAGTGCAATGTCATCTGCATATTCCAAATCTTCCAGTGTAGAAAACATTGTCCATCTAATTCCTCTTGGACTGCCCTCTGTTGTCTGGCGCATCACCCAATCTATGACTGTCAAAAATAATGTTGTTGATAAGGGGCATCCCTGTCGTACTCCTGTTTTCACTTCGAAAGTTACATTACTCGATCCAACACTGCACGTAAAGTTAGAATAGAGGCTTTTTATAATGGAAACAATGCGGCTGGGAATTCCATAAGCCCTCAGAATTTTCCATAGGCTGTCCCTGTGTATCGCTTTATTCATTCTGTTGTTAATGTCCTTGCTTGTTCCGCCGTCAGGTGTTACTATGCTTCCTAGGTAAGTAAATGTGTCTGTCTGTTCTAACTTCTGGTTCCTTACTGTTATTGGCTCAGGATTGCCCACATTTAGATCCATTATAGTTCCAATCAAACAGCATCTGAAGTTCCCAGTGATGTTATGAACTATTCGGCTGATTAAAACAACAGAATCTCAAGGTGCTCTTCTGATGAACAATCGAATGTTTACACCTAACATTATTTTTCCATAAGTATTTGAATAAATCTATTCTCTTGTATGGGTGTGAGGGCTGGACACTCACTGCAGATACGGAGCGAAGGATTCAGGCTTTCGAGCATAAATGTTATAGAAGAATTTTGCGCATTTGCTATAAAGAGCACAAAACAAATGTCTATGTTAGAGAGAAGATAAACACCTATGCAGGCCACCAAGAACCACTTTTGTCAGTAGTGAAATGTCGAAAGCTTGACTGGTTTGGGCATGTAACTCGTCATGACTCCCTTTCGAAAACGATCCTTCAGGGAACAGTCGAAGGTAAACGGAGAAGAGGAAGGCAGAGAAAATCCTGGGCTGATAACATCAAAGAATGGGCAGGACACGGTTTTTCCACATTGTACGCATTGCTGAGGATAGAGAGCAGTGGAGGACCCTGTCTGCTGATGCTTCCACCATGGCACCCCTACGACCCATGACGGGTTACGGGCTGAGATGAGATGATGATTTGAATAAATAAAATTGCTGTTAATTATTTTTGTTTTTGAATTTAATTCCCGCCATGTGACCGAATTTTACTCTAGATATACAATGATACTTATTTCATTATATTAAACACAAAATATTTCTTTCAACATTTTTTTAAAAACCAAAGCATGTTATTGCACAGATCAGAAAATGTTGAATGATTTTTTGTTGTTGAAATAAAAGCATTTTATTACACATAAGACTGATTTATTATACTATATGTAGTTTGCTGGGTCTATGAAGAGATACAGAAAGAATTTGATAATTCTGATCCAGAAAGAATCAGACTACTGCCATGCTGCGGCACGTCGCACAGGATGAAGAATGTGGAATTGATGACAAGCAGTTTAACAAGAGATGAGAAAAAGATGCTGAAAGTGAATAAGACAAACACTGAGGAAACCTGTTCATAGCATTACAAGGCAGTCTTTGTTTGTTCTGGAATCCCTAGGGTGAGAGAGGTAGAGGGAAATAAAAAAACAGATGGAGAAGAGAACTAGAAATAGAAGTTAAAGTGATGAAGAAGGCATGGATAGACTTTGAGCTAACGGCACGGGATAGAAGGACTTGGCATACATTTATTGGAGGCCTATGCTCCTGGGTGATGATGATGATGGTAGTGTTTAACAGTCTTCTATACAACCACTGCTCTGTGGTCTGCAGAGATTTTGTTGTTTGTTTATAAACTGTTTACTAAGAAGATTATCCCAACTAACATAATTACCGATGTATGTTACGTCGGTTGGTCACACTCAAAATAGTAACTCGCACCAGAAAAAAAAGTGTGCAATGCACGGTGTGCAACTTGTGCGGCATGGGTGTTATATAAAACAAATACTTTGGTTTTATTTTTTTAAAATTTTTTTTTATTCTTTCACGAAATTAGTAGCGCTCGACAAAGAAAAAGTGCGTAAAAATTGGTGTGCATGAGCCCTCACCCGATGTACAAATCATGAAAACTTGAAAGTTTTTGTTAAAATACTTATTATCAGGGAACACTCTTTGAAAACAAGCCACGCACTTTCACACGAAATGTTGTCATCAAAGAACTTTTAAATTGAATCTAAAATAACATAATTCTTGCCGTGTGTACGTTGGTCACAGCTGAGGAATGAAACCGTGTTGAAAAATTGTACAGTTTCCATTATATATACTCTCCCGAAAATAGTTACAATCAACAAAGAAAAGCATTCAAATGACAGTGTTCATGAACAGTTTGATTACACTGTATAATGGGAAGAAACCAAAAAACACTCTAAGAATGTACTTGTATCTGCTCATCCGGGAACAGAAACAGCACACTATAATTAAAAACCCGTCAAGATTGACGGGTTACTGCTAGTATGTACCATCATTTCCTTTATAGTTTTACTTTTCTTCTTCTTTCACCTTTTAACTCCCCAAGGAGCATAGGCCTTCAATAAACTTATGCCAAGTATTTCTGTCCCGTGCCATCAGCTCCAGGTCCTTCCATGTCTTCTTTATCCTGTGCCTGTTCTCTTTTCCATGTTCTTTGGTCTTCTGCCTCTCTTACCATGGGGATTCCAGAAAAGGGACTACCTAGTAATGCTATCAACAGGTTTTAGGAGCCGAGCTGGTGTAATGGTTACCACATTGCGCTGGCAATCAGGTGTTCAAGGTTCAAGCCTGGGTGTGTGCATTTGAAGGAGTGTCATCAGCCAGGATTTTGACTGAATAACCTGAAAGGCTCCTAAGATAAACCCTCTGTGGATGGGAAGGAGTGAAGCTCCTGACCGGGTTGGAAGGAAAGTCCACAGGCTCCCCAGCCTCGCAATGACATATCATTGGGCCGAAGGGCTGAAAGCGCAAGTGCCGCTGGTTAAGAACAAAAAAACAAATCAACAGGTTTTCTAAATGTGTGTCCTATCCATCTCCATTATTTACTTTTCTTGGTTTATCTTTTTTTTTCTGTATTTTCTGCTGATAATAATAGTCATACTACTGTTGGGTCTGATGGTGATGATAACAATGAAGACATGATAACAATGATGATGTACCAATGTAATTTTTTTTTTTTAAACGCAAACAGACATGCTTTACCTGTGCCCTCTTAACATCCTGAACATTATTGTGGATAAATTTGCCAGTTTCAATGTCCAGTTGCTGATTCTCTTGTCCTTCTCCGTGTGCAACTGCAAGTATAGTTTTTATTTTAATTAATTTGTATTCATGTACGATGATGATTTAGGTTTTTCATTTCAATCTACTTTATTTCTTAATTGTGATCAGATACTGTAAAGGTATGCTGTTACATTGCCTTTATAATGTTGCATAGCCCTTAAATTAATACTTTAAGTCCACTGGAGAATGAATGAATAACAGTAATAAAAGATGAGAAAGAGGAAGGGCAGAGTGCAAGACGGAACTGTGTGCCTGGTTCTAAACCATTGGGAAATTATGTTTTTGTTTGTTTGTCTGGCTATCTATCTGTCTGTCTGTCTGTTTGCCTATCTATCTATCTATCTATCTATCTATCTATCTATCTATCTATCTATCTATCTATCTATCTATCTATCTATCTATCTATCTATCTATCTATCTATCTATCTATCTATCTATCTATCTATCTATCTATCTATCTATCTCTCTCTACCTACCTACCTACCTACCTACCTACCTACATATCTATCTATATATCTATCTATCTATCTCTACCTACCTACCTACCTGCCTGCCTGCCTGCCTGCCTGCCTGCCTGCCTGCCTGCCTACCTACCTACCTACCTACCTATCTATCTATTTTTTTTATCTATCTAATCTACCTATCTATCTATCTCTACCTACCTGCCTGCCTGCCTACCTACCTACCTACCTATCTATCTATTTTTTTTTATCTATCTATCTAATCTATCTATCTATCTATCTCTACCTACCTACCTACCTACCTACCTCTGTCAGACAGAAAACATGTAGTTTCTTACAATAACTCCTATTCTAGCCCAGCAGTAATAAATACTGGCATTCCTCAGGGTTCTATACTTGGTCCTCTACTTTTTACCATATACATTAATGACCTTCCAGTTCACATCAAGCACTCATCCTGTGATCTGTTTGCAGACGACTGTACTGTTTACAAGAGTGATAAAAGTTGTAAAACACTTGAACTATGGTTACAAAAGGATACAGATAATCTGATTAAGTGGAGCAACGGTAATCGCATGCAAATAAATATCATTAAAACAAAATGCATGTTAATATCAACTAGAAAAAAATTACAAAATTCAGTGAAAACAACACTTCAGATCTACATTGGTACCTCACTAATTTAAAACGTCAATGAACATAAAACTCTAGGTATAATCGTTGACCAGCATCTAAATTGGAACTCACTTGTACATGCACTGACCAAGCAAACGGCACAAAAAGTTTACCAGTTAGCTAAAATCCAACATTTCCTAGATGAAGATGCACGAAAATTGTTCTATGTATCTCACATACAAGCAACCCTTGACTATTGCTCCACAATCTGGGATGATTGCTCAATGTCCAACACAAAGAGACTCCATTCACTACAAAAGCGTGCAGTGCGTCTAGTCTCTGACAACTGCCTAACCCAGTGTGTAGATTTCTATAAAAATCTCCAAATACTGCCCTTAAGAAAGCGCCTTCTGTTTAACAAAGCTAAATTTGTTCACAAAATCCTGTCACACAGTGCTCCAGCATATCTGTGGCCAATGTTCAATTACAATGAAAGATGCAGTCAACGCTTTAACAGATTGCAAGTGCCCAAGCCTAGGCTTGACTTATTCGAGAAAAGCTTAGCGTACTCTGCTGCTCATCTTTGGAATTGTCTTCCACATAACCTAAGAAACAACCTCAGTCCCTATTCATACAATCACAGACTTTTTGAATACTTTCTGAATTCTGATTACATGCCCCCCTAATTGGATTATCTTTTCTTATAACATGAACGTAGGTTCTAATGACGATGTTTGTACTTTTCAACATATGTTATGTCATGCTTATAAGTAATTAATGTTAATATGAGTGTGCTATATTATTATTTTACTTTACAATGTTGAATTCCTTGAAATTGATATGCAACATGCTAATGTGAGAGGGACAAGAAACAAGATGGGCAGAGCACTTCAGAGAAACTCTGAATAAGGAAATACCAGAGACACAATTGAATGTTCCTGAGGCTGAAAACGATCTAGATGTAAATACAGACATTCCACGAAAAGAAGAAATCATAACAGCAATCAAAGGGTTAAAGAACGGTAAAGCTCCGGGCCATGATAACTTAAATGCAGAGCTATTTAAGACAGACCCTGAGCTAGCAGCAGAACTATTAGAACCACTATTTGCACAAGTGTGGAAAACGGGGACAACACCATCAGAGTGGAACAAAGGAATAATTGTCAAATTGCCCAAGAAGGGAGATCTTTCAGACTGCAATAATTGGAGAGGAATCACTCTTCTCTCAGTTCCCAGCAAAATACTAGGCAGGATAATTATACAGAGAATTTCAAAGGCAGTAGACTACAAACTGAGGAAAGAACAAGCAGGATTTAGAAAGAACAGAAGATGTGTAGACCATATATTCACTCTCAGGAACATTATAGAGCAGTGCTCAGAATGGCAAAGACAGCTTTACATAAATTTTGTTGATTTTGAAAAGGCTTTTGACAGCATACATAGGGACAGTTTGTGGAAAATACTGAGGGCTTATGGAATTCCAAGCTGCATAGTGTCAATCATAAAAAGCCTCTATGCCAACTTTACGTGTAGTGTTGGGCAGAGCAACCTAACCTTCGAGGTGAAGACAGGAGTACGACAGGGATGCCCCTTATCAACCACTCTATTTTTAACAGTCATAGACTGGGTGATGCGCCAGACAACAGAGGGCAGTCCAAGAGGAATAAGATGGACTACATTTTCTACATTGGAAGATCTGGAATATGCAGATGACATTGCACTGCTGGCACATTCACATCAACACATCCAGGAAAAAACGGATAGACTTAATAAATTTAGCCAGCAGGTGGGCTTGAACATCAATTTAAAGAAGTCTGAGGTCATGACGCTCAATGTGAGCAACCCTGAACCCATATCAGTAAGGAATCAGCAATGCTTGTCTGTCTGTCTTCTGAGACCCTGAGAAAACTATGGGGGCAGAAACACATGATGGAAAGACATTATGAAAGAATTAAATGACTGAGATTAAAACTTTTTCTAATGCACACATTAAGGAAACCTGTTAATAGCACTACAAGGCAGTCTTTGTTCTGGAATCCCCAGGGTAAGAGAGGCAGATGGAAATACTTAACAAAAAACAGATGAAGAAGAGAACTGGAGACAGAAATGAAAGTGATGAAGCAGACATGGAAAGACTTTGAGCTGATGGCACGGAACAGAAGGATGGGGCATAAGTTTGTTGAGGGCCTATGCTCCTTGTGGACCCAAATGGGTATTGAGAATTAAAGCAGGAAATTTAAAAAAATTGTCATATCAATACCTTTCAGCTCCAACAGGAGTATAAGCCTTCTACAAATGTATGCCAGATCCTCCTGTTCTGTGCTATCCACTCATGATATCTCCTCTGTACAGGATCTGTTCTATTTAAAAACCTGCATGTTGATCTTATTAAGTTTTCTATTTACAGTGTGATTGAATAGTTTTCTTCTTCTTCTAAGTACCATAACTCATGGTGTAGGTGATCATGAATCTCCACAACTTCCTATTTATCACTTCCGTTGTTGACTTTTTTCCATGCCACAATGTCAAAATGTCCGGTATCTGCTCTCTTTGTCTTCCCCTAGCTCTTTTTCCTTCAATCTTTCCTGTTGTTACGATATATTCCAGCTTTCTTCTTCTCATAACATGCCCAAGGAAAGTTGATTGCTTCTTTGAAAAGGTCACTTCCTATTTTTTAAATCGCTATTCATCTCTCCTATCCATCTGATTTAAATGAAACAAATGTCAAAATATAGGCAATTAACTGCTGAATTATTATGTGCAATATTATTTCAAATAATATTACAACTCATTGTGACATCCTGTTTGTTCTACACATAATGTCATAGCAGACCGCAATTTTTACTATCTGCTGTAACATAGGTAATTTTAGATTGTATTTTGGGACCCAAAGATGCAGCAATAGAGAATGCAGTCAGCGACCCATAGCTTGACTGTTTGCTTTCTTTGGGCTAAGTTTTTAGGACAAATTGCATAATTTCTGAATATTCTGGGTGACCTGGGCTAATTTTGGCTACTTTTTTAATGCAACTTTTGCGACATCTGAAAATTGAAAATATCCAGTTTCAAAAACAAATCTGTTCCAGAGGACTTCTGATAAAAGGTTATTGTTATTGTTATACAGAACTGACATCATTGAACACCAGGCAAACCCATAGGTGCTCAGTCTCCCTCAGTATATGTTGAAGAGTATGAATGCTAACTGTTCCTGTAGCTCACTGGTTGTATACACGCTGGATGCATCCTCTCATACGTCCATCTCTACTAGCCTTACATTTGATGCCAAATTCCAACAGTCTTAATCATGATGGTTCATCTATTGCAGTGTCATTCTCTAACAAGTGATCACTGATTGTTCTCAGTATCTCTCCCTTATCCGTATCCAGTGTGTTCCTACTTTGGGTGCTCTTGATGCTAGTCTGTCAGCTCTCTCATTACCGTGTACAGCTGCATGACCAGGACAGTAGATCCACACCAGCTCCTGCAGATTCAAAGCTTCTATGAATGTTTTCCAATCATGCTGCAGCCAACCATTTAAAACCTTTTGAAGCATGGACTGAGAGTCTGACATAACGACTGCCTTTGTTAATCAAGTTTCAGACAACCATATTAAAGCTGCAGTAGCTGCCTCTACCTCCATTCTCATGCAGGAAGTTGTTATATTGAAGGCCCCGCTATGTTCGGTGACGATTCTGACCTTTACCCTAGCAGAGAAGCCCCAACCTGATTTCTCATCATGGATAAAAGGTTACAGGCCTATACTGACTGAATACTTTAAGCTAACTACTAGAGTTACAGAAATAACACAAGACTTGAAGACGACCTACTTGTGTCCATACTCTTACGTATCCTGGTGAGAAAGGCCAGTATAACCTCTTCAGCCTGAGCTTGAGGGTTAAGTGTTGGTGCAGGTGTGTGGGCAGGTGATTCTGGAATGGGTGCCATTCTTGAAAATTCAGAGGCAGGTGTTGGTGGTGGAGGAATCAGGGCTCGACTGTAGGAAAGGATGTATATTGTATAAATTATAGGGCTCGACTGTAGGAAAGAATGCATGTTGTTATAAATTATAGGGCTCAACTGTAGGAAAGAATGCATATTGTTATAAATTATAGGTCTGAACTGTAGGAAAAAATGTATATTGTTATACGTTTTAAGTCTCCTCTGTAGGAAGAGATGTATATTGTTATATGTTGTACGGCTCAACTGTAGGAAGAGAAGTATATTGTTCTAAGTTGTAGGGCTCCACTGTAGGAAGAAATATATATTGGTATAAGTTGTAGGGCTCCACTGTAGGAAGAGATGTATATTGTTATAAGTTGTAGAGCTCCACTGTAGGAAGAGATGTATATTGTTATAAGTTGTAGAGCTCCACTGTAGGAAGAGATGTATATGGTATAAGTTGTAGGGCTCCGAGCATCGTTCAGATAATCAAATGTTCGGATAATTGGATTACATAATGTATCGAGTTACATGTACACATATTTCTAAAAATAATTAACCATCACAAGGAAATTACACTATAAAACATATTTACTTGTACTGTAATAATAATACCCACACTGTATTAGATCACTGTATCACCAAAATCTTTCATTACACTGCAGTGCATGTACTACTTGTATTAATTATTTTTTTTTAAGAAAGAGAAATGTTTTCAAAATAACATTACAAATGATTCAAAACCAGGCGCAACTTACGTGTACATGTACTTGTACAGATGTAACCCACTATTTAAAATAATGAGGAATCCTCTTTTGCACCAAACTGGATAGTCTCCTTTTGGCTGCTAAGTCCCGCATTCTCTTCAACAGCAGAAGCTGTGTAGCACAGCTGTCATCTTCTCGCTCGTACCAAGCCATCGCTGTTTCTAGTGCTATAAAGGCCTCTTCAGGACTTGGTCGACGTTTTGGGTTTTCTTCATAATCTATAAGTACATCATGTACTTCTGAGGAGTCTTCATCATCGGTCACTACATGTATTTGGTTTTCTTCTTGCACAAAAGACAAAATTTCTTCGTCATTCAAAAACTGAAAACCAGAATCATTATCATCTTCTAGCCACATGTGTGCATCATCTTTGTCACAGTCCGAAAATCCGGGCATTGCTTGAAACAGTTCCACAACTTCATTTATACAATCATCATTTGTGTCCACTGCAGTCGTTTCATTTCCTCCTTTTTTCCCAAGCAATCTATTCCAAGCCTTGTTGAGATTATCTTGTGACAGGGTGGTCCTAGCATCAGCAAACATATATCAGCAGTCTTTGAGATTAAGCTTTTTGGAAAACGCCACCATACTTTCTTCATCTTCAGCCAACAATAAACGACTCAGGACTTCCTTCTTGTACATCTTTTTAAGCTTTGCTATAACACCCTGATCCATTGGTTGAATCAGTGCTGTTACATTGGGAGGCAGAAAAATTACTTTAAAATTTGCATCAACTGCATTCAATGTATCCGTCTCTGGATGAGATGGTGCATTGTCCAGTAGAAGAATTACTTTTCCAGTTTTCTTTTCTTGTTCTCTCAACCTCTTCACATTTGGGATGAACTGATTTGTATACCAATCAAGAAATATTTCACTATTCATCCAAGCACTCTTCTGTGCTTTGTAGCACAATGGGAGACATGTCACATTCTTTAAACAACGTGGTTTTTTTTGGCTTTACCGATCATTAGCACCGGTAAACGATGACTTCCACTGGCATTCGCGGCTACCACAATTGTTACTCTCTCTCTCTTTGCACTTTTTAAACACAGGGGAAGCTGCTTCGCGCTGAGATGCAAGTGATTTTTGAGGCAATGATTTCGAGTATAAGCCAGTCTCATCGGCATTATACACATCATCGAGTGAATAACCTTTTTCTTCCAAAAAAGCCAAGAATGTTTCTTTAAAATTTTCAGCGGCAGTTGCATCGCTAGATAAAGATTCCCCTTGAATCTCCAATTCTCGTATGCCATGACGAGATTTAAAGTTTCTTAACCATCATCCCTGGCTAGCCTTAAAGTCAGGAGGACAGTCAAGTTGATTGTTGAACTAAAGTGCCTTTTCACACAATAGAGAGCCAGAGATAGTTTCCCCTTTGCTTCTTCTTTGCACAAACCATGTATACAAAGCTTCTTCCAATTTCAAATCTTTCGCATTTCTCATGGTTTACGTTTCTTCGACCCATTTTCACTATCCAATTTCGATGCAAAACTCATAATTTTATCCTTGTTACTTTTGATGTCAGAGACGGTAGCTTTGCCAACATTGAAAATCCTCGCAAGTGAAGACACAGTTTCACCTTTTCCTAGTCTCTTGATAATTTCTGTTTTCGTTTCAATTGACAAAACATTGCGGTTCCTTTTATATGTTTTAGGCCTTCTGGAAGATGCCATATCGCACAGAGAAATACTTGCACACCAAAATTATTCTGCTGTAGTAGCAGACACAATTATTTTAAGTTGAACTGTCTGTTTAACCAGTGTACTGTCTAGAATGCACACGTACACTAGATTGGTAAACCAGATATTAACTGACTTTATGATCTAACTGACTTCCTGTACGTAAGCGACCGACCATTAGCCCATTCCATCCTCTACAAATTGTTCGCACACATTTGAAGCTTGCAGCATCAAAAGATTCAAAAATATAGTCTAACATGACTGGTGGCACCTGATTTTTTTTCTCCAAAAAGTGTTCGGATAATTGGATGTTCGGATAATTGGGGTTCGGATAAATGGAGTTCTACTGTATATTGTTATAAGTTGTAGGGCTCCACTGTAGGAAGAGATGTATATTGTTATAAGTTGTAGGGATCAACTGTAGGAAGAGATGTATATTGTTATAAGTTGTAGGGATCAACTGTAGGAAGATACGTATTTGTTATAAGTTGTAGGGCTCAACTGTAGGAAGAGATGCATATTGTTATAAGTTGTAGGGCTCATCTGTAGGAAGATATGTATTTTGTTATAAGTTGTAAGGCTCAACTGTAGGAAGAGATACATATTGTTATAAGTTGTCAATGACTTTAGATGAGACAGGAAAATGGCTCTCATCAGGCCACTTTTGCAGTTGGTTCTCTTACATACAGCCTATTTTTTTTTTTTTCTTAACCAGCGGCACTTGGGCTTTCAGCCCTTCGGCCCAATGACATGTCATTGCAAGGCTGGGGAACCTGAGGACTTTCCTTCCAACCCGGTCAGGAGCTTTGCTCCTTCCCATCCACAGAGGGTTTATCACAGGAGCCGTTCAGGCTATTCAGTCAAATTTCCGGCCGTAAACATTTCTTCAAACGCTGACGCCCGGGTTTGAACCATGAACATCTGGTCGCCAGTACAACGCCGAAGCCATTACACCAGCGCGGCTCCCGCATACAGCCTATGAATAGGCCTGTTAGCTCTATGGGGTTCATGACAACAACATTAGTTACTTCCATTTAGGGGTAGTGTAATTTTCATTATTTTTTTATGTATTTTTTTTAAAACTTAGTTCTTACTTTATTTTTTTTAATCTCTTTAATTTATCCCCTTTCACTTTCTTATCTGTTTATGTTCTTTGTCGCTTCTTGCTTTTGACCCTTCTTGCTTTCTTTTTTATCTATTTATGTTCATTTGACCCTTCTTGCTTTCTTCTGTATGTTTATACTTGTTTGTCCTTTCTTGCTTTCTTTCTTGTCTGTTTATGTTTGTTTGTCCCTTTTCACTTTCTTTCTTATCTGTTTATGTTCATTTGTCCCTTTTCACTTTCTTTCTTATCTGTTTATGTTCATTTGTTAATTCTTGCTTTCTTTTTTATCTATTTATTTTGCTTATCTCTTCTTGCTTTCTTTCTTATCTGTTTATGTTCATTTGTTCCTTCCAGCTTTCTATTTTATTGGTTTATTTACTTTTGTCCCTTCTTGCTTTTTTTTAATCTGTTTTTGTTCATTTGTCCCTTCTTGCTTTCTTTCTTATCTGTTTATGTTCATTTGTTCCTTTTCACTTTTTCATATATTTTTAATGTTCATTTCCCTGATGAAGGCCTTGAGGCTGTAATGTACATAATTTTCTTTGTTCTTTATCCTAGAGAGACACATTACCTATTTTCTTTTTTACCCTACCATACTCATTCTTTCATTTCCCTTTTTGCTCCTTACGGAGCATGGAGCTAGACGTTCAGAGGGCTCAGTTTATTCACTACTGTTTACTTGACGATGGCCCAATGTAGTCGGCCAGAAGACTGATAATTATCTATGAAATCCAGTGTAGCATGTGGAGCTATTTGTGTGTTTGAACTGTGATTAAACCATATCAGACACTGATGGTATTATATGCAATCATTACTCCAGTTATGTTGCAGTTGTAGTTTATAAATTGAACTTGGCCATATTATCTAACATAACATTACAACCCGCAACACTCACCTTAGTCACCTCTTAGGATATGACTAAGGGAGCAGTGCTTCCATAGTGGCTGTTACGGTAGCAATGTATTTTACATGATGAGGCTGCCACTGCAGGTATGGGAGGCTAAGAGCCAGAGATCCAGACCTCCAGGACGACCCAGAGTCCGCTGGGAGGACAACATTAGACAATCTCTGAAGGACCGAGGACTAGACAGGAACCAGGTCAGGAGGAAGACAGCCAATAGGATAATATGGTGCTCTCTCTTCCAAACTTCTACACCTCACGGTTGAAGAAGGGGCAATGGTCGTGTTCTTTCTTTTGCTTTTCAGAGACCCCCATAAGCCAAACAGGGTGAAAATGTCAACAAAAATAATAGTATTTTCATGTTGCATCAAAAGAGACAACTGGTCAAATGTCCATATGAAATTAATTTCTTGGATTTCACTAAGAACATTTCTCACAAACAGAGAGGGAAAGAGAAAGATGTGCACACACACAGTCACACATTGTAGAGTAACAGATAAAGAGAGAGAGATAGAGAGAGAGACAAACAGACAGACAAAGAATTACTGACCTTATGTAGGAGTTTGTACTGTATATGGAAGGGCTTGGAGTTTTCTGAAGAAACAAAGAAATATAATTGTAACAACACCAGAGGGCACTATACATCACCTAATTGTACACATCAAAGACCACTATATAGTACCTAATTTTACAATACCAAAGGGCATTATATAGTCCCATAATTGGACAGCACCAAAAGGCACTATACAACACCTAATTGTACACATCAAAGATCACTATATAGTACCTAATTTTACAATACCAAAGGGCATTATATAGCCCCATAATTGGACAGCAACAAAAGGCACTATACATCACCTAATTGTACACATCAAAGACCACTATATAGTACCTAATTTTACAATATCAAAGGGCATTATATAGCACCATAATTGGACAGCACCAAAAGGCACTATACATCACCTAATTGTACACATCAAAGACCACTATATAGTACCTAATTTTACAATACCAAAGGCATTATATAGCACAATAATTGGACAGCACCAAAAGGCACTATAAATCACCTAATTGTACACATCAAAGACCACTATATAGTACCTAATATTACAATACCAAAGGGCCTTATATAGCATCATAATTGGACAGCACCAAAAGGCAGTATACATCACCTAATTATACACATCAAAGACCCCTTTATAGTACATCATTTTACAATACCAAAGGGCATTATATAGCACCATAATTGGACAGCACCAAAAGGCACTATACATCACCTAATTGTACACATCAAAGACCACTATATAGTACCTAATTTTACAATACCAAAGGGCATTTTTTTTTTCTAACTCGAGCTTTCCAGCCCTTTTGGCCCAATGACATGTCATTGCGAGGCTGGGGGGTCAGTGGACTTTCCTTCCAACCTGGTCAGGAGCTTTGCTCCTTCCCATCCACAGGGGGTTATGTGCAGGAGCCGTTCAGGTTATTCAGTCAAATTCCCGGTCGTAAACATTCCTTCAAATGCTGACGCCCAGGCGTGAACCTTGAAAACCTGGTCGCCAGTACAACGTTGTAGCCATTACACCAGCGCAGCTCCCACCAAAGGGCATTATATAGCACCATAATTGGACAGCACCAAAAGGCACTATACATCACCTAATTGTACTCATCAAAGACCACTATATAGTAACTAATTTTACAATACTAAAGGGCATTACATAGCACCATAATTGGACAGCACCAAAAGGCACTATTCGTCACCTAATTGTACACATCAAAGACCACTATATAGTAGCTAATTTTACAATACCAAAGGGCATTACATAGTACCATAATTGGACAGCACCAAAAGGCACTATTCGTCACCTAATTGTACACATCAAAGACCACTATATAGTACCTAATTTTACAATACCAAAGGGCGTTACATAGCACCATAATTGGACAGCACCAAAATGCACTATTCGTCACCTAATTGTACACATCAAAGACCACTATATAGTACCTAATTTTACAATACCAAACATCACTATAAAAAGGTAGTCCCATAGCAGATACTGCCATATGGTAGCGATTTGTTAGAGACTTCACGATACTTGGTCCAGCATCGGGGGGGGGGGGGGGGGGGGGGGGGGGAGGACTTTACAAGCTCCCTTCCTCACTGAGTTTTCTTTCCCTTACTCAAACAACGCTATATAGTACCCTAACTATACAACACCAAAGGGCACAATATAATACCCTAATTTTACAACACCAAAAGGCAATATATAGTACCCTAATTATTCAACATCAAAGGTCACTATATAGCACCCTAATTTCACAGAACCGAGGAGCACTATATATTACCTAATTATTCAACATCAAAGAGCCCTACATTGTACCCTAATTTCACAATACTAAGGGGCACTATTTATAACCTAATTATACAACATAAAGGGCACTTATATAGAACTATAATTTTAAAACACCAAAGGCACTAATTACCTAAATGTACTACATGTCCAAACAGACAAGGAACCGGTGTACTTGGGCATTACATTAGATAAGAGAATGACGTGGAGGTCCCACATCAAGAGAACAGAGGCCAAAGCAAGAAGAAAACTTGCCATACTGAGGAAAATAGCTGGATCAAGTTGGGGAGCTAATGAAACAACACTAAAGAAAGTTTATACAGGTGCAATAAGACCTATATTAGAGTATGGATCACCAGCATGATCTACAGCAGCCAAATCACACCTACAAGCCTTGGAAAAGGTACAAAATCAAGCGCTCCGGTTGATCACGGGTGCCATGAAGACCACACCAATAAACGAAATGGAAAAAGTCACAGGCATTCCACCTTTATTCTACAGGTGAGATACTAAGACCCTGGTCCAAGCAGAAAAATACAAGAACATGACAGCACATCCAATGAAAACTAGATTTAGAGATTTAGCCAGTGGGAGGTTGAAGAAAAGCAGTTTTGTGCATCGGTCCAAAAAGCTAATTAGAACATACAAGGATGAACTACCAGACATCACTAAGGAAATAATTCCCACACTCCTCCCAACCCCATGGGAACAACATCAAAATTTCAGCAGTAAGACCTCCATAACTACCACCTGCCCCATGGGAGAGCTAAATACTCTCCAAAGGAAAACAGCAGCATGTGACATGATTGAAGAACTATACCCCAAAGAAGCATGGATCCAAGTATATACTGATGGATCTGCAACCACAGCAGTGAAGAACGGAGGCGCAAGAGTTTATGTGGTCTATCCAGACAAAGAAAACGAATCCACCTGTTCACCTACTGGAATATTCTGTTCAAACTACTCTGCTGAAGTACAGGCCTTAAGCATTGCTGCAGGAATAATAAATAACACAGTAAGCCAATGTCAGCAGGTTGTATTCCTTACCGATGCAATGTCAGTTCTGCAAGCCCTCAACAGTGATAAACTGCCAGTTAAATAAAGCCCTATGCGAAGTAAATATCAAAAGAAGGGTAGTGCTACAGTGGATACCATCACACTGTGGCATACCAGGAAATGAGAGAGCAGATACGTTAGCAAAAGAGGGAGCAACACGGGAACAAAAAGAACAAACAATCACCTTTCAGGAAAAGAAGACCCTTATCAAGGCCATCAGGAAAACTGACCAACAAAGAGACAACTATCACTATCTTGATCGAGCAAAACAGGTGATCCTGTTCCGTATTAGAACAGGACATAACAGACTGAACAGTCACTTATACAGACTGAGATTGGTCCCATCACCCCTATGTATGTGTGGACAGGCTGGACAGGCAGCACAGACAGCTGAACATATCCTGCAAGACTGCCACATGTTTAGTCAATCAATTGCAGAGACGACTCGTGTTTGGGAACATTGGCCCACAGTAGACATTTACTAAACAACACGAATTGAGTAGAAGAAGAAGACCTAAATGTCCACATCTCCAAGCTGTTCTGGGCCTTCTTGGTCGTGGAATATTTTATAGGAATTTTTTTGTTCATCTCTTGATTATTATTCTTCCACTTTCAACCACATGGATTAGCTTCAATTCATACACTCCAGAGAACAAATTATGGACTTCTTGTGTAGACATTACTAAAAAACAGCGAATTTTTTTTGACCTCCATGTGTGATCTAAGGGAGGAGATCAGAGCACAGATGGAGTTGTCCATGTGCAATGAAGATAGTCCTTAAAACCGAAACACAAATTGAATCAAACAGTAGATGATAAACAGCCAAACAAGAAGATCACTCAAGTCTATAAAGAAGTAGTTTAATAGAAGCATGACACAAATGCAATGCACAGTTTTAAAAAAGTATAATAAAGATGTCCTAAAAGAGGTCAGTATTGGAAAAGGAATCATTGCAAAAATCAGAAATAAGCAGATACATTCTGAGGGACCTGTTTAAAATATTGTGGTAACAGGTAAAAAGCAATGACAGGTGGGATAAAGAATAACAGATTGAAACAAGACACTGTATAGTTTAGCAGAATGACACATGCATTCCACATGCTATGGTTTACCCATAATCTGTACAAGGTGTTTGCATTTTCAGATGTGTACATCCTGTAGATAATGTCTGTACAGGTTTTCTAACCCATTCCCCTTATTACTGTGTCTCAGAGTTCTTTTATAAGGTCCTATTGAACACAGGATTTCCCAGTCTGTTAGTGATAACACTGGCTAACAAAAAAATAATTTTTTTTTCTTTCTCTAACATTTCTATGTTTTTCAGGTCAATTTTAATGTGCTGTTTTTAAATCTGCAAACCGTTTTTCTCTATCAGGTCGGGATCTCTAGAAATACGCAATTGAAGTTTTTTAACAACGCATACAGTATTACAACATCATTCGTACAAGAAGTATAACAGTTATGTAGGCTTGAATTTCTTTGCAGTCAACTTTCGTCGGTGAATGGCATGTGGTACATCGCGAAGAAGCATCCAACAATAATCGGCAAACATGGTCACACTCCACCGTCCTTGATAACGTGACTCCATTACGGCGATATCTTGATGGAATCGTTCTCCATGTTCATCGATGACTTCGCCAAGGTTGTCATGGAAAAAAGTCAAGACGCGAATCGAGCAAATGGATTTTGAGGGACATGTTACAGCCCATAATTCTGTATGCATCTATGCACTGCTTAACAATATGCACATAGTCGACAGATTTGTGATTTCCCAGAAAGTTATCGACGATCGATTTGAATGCCATCAATGCGCGAAGTTCACTACCATGTAACAAGTTCTCGAATTGTTTGTCTGCAATAACTTTCCTAATTTGAGGTCCTACAAAGATACCTTCCTTTATCTTTGCATCGCTAACTTGAGGAAACTTTTCTCGAAGATAAGTGAAAGCTTTGCTCGTTTTATCTAACGCTTTTACGAAATTCTTCATGAGCCCCAACTTTATATGTAACGGTGGTAAAATGATGCTGTCTTTGTTAACTAATGGCTCGTGTATTACATTTTTATGCCCGAGCTGCATACGATCCCTGATAGGCCACACCTTTCTTGCATAATGTTCCTGTCTGTTGCGGCTGTCCCATTCACATAGGAAGCAACAAAATTTAGTATGCATGCCCGTGAGAATTACAATGACCTTTAGGTCTCCACAAATCCGCCCTTGGTAGTCATTGTACTTTATTTTTGCCAAAAGTATAGCCATATTGTCATAAGTTTCTTTCATATGAACAGAGTAGGCGACTGGAATTGATGAAAATAAATTTCCGTTATGCAATAACACGGCTTTTAGACTAGTCTTGGAAGAGTCGATGAAAAGTCGCCATTCGTTGACTATGTGCTCATGACCGAGGTGCACCATTAGACCATTTACATCATTGCAATAGCAAATGTCATCATCCATCTCAAAGTATTGAACAAGTTCTCTGTGTCTATGACGAAATTTAGATATCGGAGTATTGGGCGCTAAAAGATTCCATTCTTTGAGTCGCGAACCGAGTAATTCCGCTTGTCCTTTGGTAAGAGCGAGATCACGTATTAGATCTGAAAGTTCTGAATGGTTAATTAAGTGCACACCATCATTCACCGGTATATAATCCGAGTCAGAATTAGTTTCTAAAGCAGGTAAACTATGATAACTATCACTTTCTGATGGTTCATTCACGTCCAACAGATATGTTCTGGTGGAACTGGGATCGGACACGTGATTGGATCATGAGGCACTGGTTTCGAAACCGATTAAATATTTGGATAAACCACAGACTTTCTAGTTTTAAAAGTGAAACCATGGATATTTGTCAAGCAGAAGTAACAATCAGTAGCGTGATTTGTCGGTTCACGCCATATTACTGGCAGTCCAAAAGGCATCGACTTATGCTTCGGCGATTTTCGTAACCAACCTGCCAATGTATTTGCACAAGTCAAACAAACTGCATTTGGCTTCCTAGATTTATTTGCATCATCAACTTTCGAATCGAAATAAAGTTCATATGCTTTCTTTAGTAATGGTGTAAAGTTTTTCTGGTGAACGCGATCGGTAAAATATCCGCACACGTAACAGAACAGATCAGCCGAATTTCTACAACTTCTAGAAGCCATATTTCGCTCAGAATTATTTCAAAATGCAGTAACTATTTGAAAATAGCATAACATATGTCATGCATCTTTTAGCAGTATAAAAAGTAGAATTATTTTGCATTTTATTAATTTTTAATAAGTTATATAGTAAAAATGAAACGGAGCAAATAACGTTTTCCCAAAAATATATTTATTCACAAATATCTTAAGAACCCGATGTGATAGAGACAAACGGATTTCAAATTTGAAATCAGCGCAAGAAACTGACCTAAGAACACTTATTCTTATATAAGAAAGAAAAATGTTGTTTGTCAGTGTAATTAAGCACAGAAGTAGACTAAATGATGACACCATCACATAATTTTTGCAGTGAAAAATAAACTCAGACATTTAATGTTTGGGTTTTTAAATAAGTGAAGACCTGCTTTTAAAGGTGAAGTCCATGTGCCTCATTTAAAATGCAGCCCACTGTAATTGAAAATATTTGTACACGAATTAACTCTTTTGATATGTTTTTTTCAGTCTTTGTACAGGTTTTGCGGATCTTTGTACAGGGTTTTGGATTTTTTGTACAGGTTTTTCATCTCCGAAGTGTGGCATGTATGGTATAACATGATAGACAATATCAAGCTGACACCTGGGAGTCATGACCCAACTGGGTCTGCTCCCCATAGAGTGTAAAAAGAGATCAAAGGGCTGAAACATTTGTCTGATGGGGGACTACCTCTGATGATCAGACTACCTCCTGTTGTAACCCTCTGTATAGCTACCTATCATTATCTGCTACAAAGAGAAATAACATGACAGGCAGGACTATGGACTAGATTAACTCTTACTATACGGCAGCTAAAACCGCGTTTTTACGCGCTAGTTTAGCTATCGTTACCGTCGCGCGCCACTTGAACTGGCGAGCCGTAAAATTGGTACTAAACCCGCGCCACTTCACGGGGCTTGCCGGATACTAAGAGTTAAGAGAGGACGACCAAATAACACATGGAGAAGAGAACTGGAGACAGGCATAAAGAGGATGAAGAAGAAATGGGAAGGCCTTGAGCTGACAGCACGGGACAGGCAGACTTTTGTTGAAGGCCTATGCTCCTTGGGGAGTTGAAAGGTGAAAGAAGAAGATTACAAACTAAAAGTTGTGAGCAAATATGATTGCTCACACCCATCACCATGGCAACTTAATGATAGTCATTATTATCTATAATAGCAAAAAGTGAAAAGGAGCTACAGGAAATGGTTGATACAATAGTAATAGAAAGTAAAAATAAAGGCCTCAGCCATAACAGCAAAAAAGACAGAAGTAAAGGTTATCTCAAAGAAAAGGGCTTCCCCAGAATGCACTATCAAAGTAAGAGGAACAGTTTTAAAACAGGTTAATAAATTCAAATACCTGGGCACATTAATAACAATGGATGGAAGATGCATCTCAGAAGTGAAGAGCAGAATAGCTCAGGCAAAAGCAGCAACTATAAAATGAAGGGTATTTTATGCAACAATTCTTTGTCATTGGAAGTAAGAAAGAGAGTTCTTCAGTGTTATATAGAACCAATCATGACATATGGGAGTGAGTCATGGACAATTAGTAAACAAGTAGGGACGGCACTGGAGGCCACAGAGATGTGGTTTTACAGACGAATGTTAAAAGTACCTTGGATAGCCAAAAAGAGTAATGAGGAAATTATTGTTTAAATAATATGTAAGAAAGTTATTGTTCATTATAAATACCCCAGCTTAATGTGCACATCAAAGGCAATATATTTTTACTTACAGGTTTTCGGAGGGCGTCTAGTTCTCTGCGGAGTTGCACAATTTCCTCTTGAGCCCTTCTCTCTCCCTCCAGTCTCATTCTCCGTTCCTGTGATTAAATGTAAATGTAAAAATTGTCTTAAATAACTGAAACTGGAATTGTTCGGATTTATTTCTTCAGAGTTGTCTTCTCTATAGCTTCTTTATTACTTCAGAGTTGTCTTCTCTATAGCTTCTTTATTACTTCAGAGTTGTCTTCTCTTTAGCTTCTTTATTACTTCAGCCCATTTTTATCTATCATTTCTTTATTTATTCAGTATTTATTTTATCAATCTCTTCTTTATTAATTCAGTATTTTTTATCACTCTCTTCTTTATTAAATCAGTATTTTTTTTATCAATCGCCTCTTTATTTGCTCAGTACTTTTTATCAATCTCTTCTTTATTTGCTCAGTATTTTTGTATCAACTCTTCTTTATTTGGTCAGCGTATTTTATCAACCTTTTCTTTATGTGTTCAGTGTTTGTTTATCAATCTCTTCCTTATTTTGTACAGTATTCTTTTTATCAACTCTTCTTTATTTATTCAGTATTTTGTTTTATCAACTCTTCTTTATTTGTTCAGTGTTTTTTTTATCTATCACTTCTTTGTTTCTTCAGTGTTTTTTATCTATCACTTTTTTATTTCTTTTTTATTGTGTTCTTATGTATCACTTCATTACTTATTCAGTGTTTTTTTTTCTCAGTCTATAACCTCTTTATTTATTAAGTGTTTTTAAAAATCTCCTCTTTATTTATTCAGTGTTATTTAATCTATCTCTTCTTTATTTCTTTAGTGTGTTCTTATCTATCACTTGTTTATTTACTCAGTGTTGTTTTTTTTTTTATCAATCTCTTCTTGTCAAATAGTAAATAGTAAAAATGGAAGCAACAAGAAAATGTACAACAAAAGAGAGTAAAACATAAAACAAAGAGCAAAGCAGAAACAAAATAGGCTCAAACATTTTATATAGAGGAGAACGGATAAGAAAAGACAGCAGAAATTACAGAATAGTGCAGAACTGACAACACAGGAGTGTCACACATTTTTACCTCTTCAAGTTGCTCTTCCAATTCATTTCTTTCCTGGTCTATCCGTGCTCTTTCAGCTACAGCTGTTTTTATCATAGCTCCTTCTACAGCCCTGATAATTGTACAGATAACAACAATATTTTTAGAATGTTATTTGATTATAAACTCGTGTTATTTGCCCCTTTTATTTTCCTTTTTTCCTTGTATAATATTTCCTTCTTCTTTTTTCATCATATCCTCAATTTTCATCTTCTTTGTATTTTTCTTCTTTATTTATATTATTTCTGGCCTCCTTGACTTGTTCTTCTATTTCTTCTTCAGTGTTTTGAGTCCTTAAGTTTTTTAAAGATATTTTTTTTAATAACAGACATATAACTCCATGCTTTTTTTTTGTCCTCTCAGGGTATAAAACTCTAGAGATGAATATTTCTTTAAATATGTGCTGGGTGCGTCACTTCTTGTGCTACTTTACTCCAATAATTTAATCTCAGTTCTTTCCGTCTTAGACCAAGGGGAGGTATGCCGAGAGCTACTTCTAGAGCTTCTACTGGTGTCGATATAAATGCACCTGTAATGGTTCTCATGGCTGCATTTTGAATCCTGTCCAGTTTTGCTTTGTTAGAAGCTGCCGCTGAGTCATAGACTATGCTGGCATAATCCAGTTTCCCCCTGATGAAGGATTTGTAGAACATAAGCATTATTTTATTGCTGGCCCCCCATCCATTACCTTTTACAATCCTTAGTATATTTAGGGGTCCCCTACAGCTTTCTACCAAATTGTCTATATGTTTATTATAATTTAGTTGTTTATCTAAAGTTATGCCCAGAAATCTTGTTGTTGAGGAGGTACATATTTTCTGTCCTTTAATGGTTATATTGATTTTGTTATTTTTTTTTAAATTTCCTTTGCTGAAAATCATACCTACTGTTTTGTTTACATTAATTTGGAAGCCCCAACTTTTCATCCACTCTGAAACTTTGTCTATTTGATTTTGAAGTTTTTTGTAAACATGTTCCAAGTTTTTTCCAGATCGCCAAATGGCACAGTCATCTGCAAATTGTGATACTGCATTCTTTATGTCATTAAATTCATCTGCTAAATCATTTACAGCTATAGTGAAAATTGAAGGAGAAATCACTGATCCTTGAGGAATCCCATTCTGTTGTTCATATATTTCTGACCTATCATTATTCACCTGTACAGCAAAATACCTGTCCTGTAAAAAGTTTTCTAGATACCTATAGGTTTTACCAGTAATGCCAATCTTTTTCATTTTGTAAAGAGCTCCATCTCGCCAGCATTCATCATATGCCCTGGCTACATCTAGAAAGACTGCCACTGTTTTCTCTTTCCTCTTGAACCCTAGCTTTACATCATGTTCTAATCTTACAAGCTGGTCTACTGTACTTCTGTCTGCTCTAAACCCTGACTGGTTTGGGCTATATAACTGGTTTTTTTCTAGGTAGAATTTAACTCTTTTATTCACAACAGTTTCCAGTATTTTACCTAGTTGTGATGTTAAGGAGATAGGCCTATATGAACTTACATCATGGGCTTCCTTATTGGGTTTTAGAATGGGTACTATCATAGCTACTTTCCATGCTTTTGGTATCTTTCCTAAGTTCCAGATTTTGTTATAAAGTGAAGTTATTATGTTTATAGTTCTTTTGGGTACTTTCTTAAGGATTTCATAACTAAGTATATCTTGCTCTGAGGCAGTATTAGATTTATCTTTTATTGCATTAGTTACTTCTTCCTCTGTTATATCAGCATCTAAATAGTTTGTTTCATCTATCTGGTCTGGTAGTTCTTTTAAAAAAACTGTATCCTAAGTCTTTTCTCTTCTCTCATTTTCTTCCTGTCCAAGGCTACTTTTTTGCACTGACTTTATAGAAATACTCGGCAAGGGCATTAGCTTTTTCTTTATCTGTTTCTGCTCTCTTTGGTAGTTTGATTGTTGGCATTATTGTTTTCTTATTGTTCCCTTTGATTGCCTTAAGCTTTTTCCATACTTCTCTAATTTGAGTGCTAGGTTTAAGTGACTGACAAAACTCCTTCCAGTTAGTTTCTTTGGCTTTGAATATTATTCTGTTAGATTCATTCCTAATAAGTTTATACTTATCATAGTTTTCTTCTGTTCTGTTATTTCTATATTTTTGTAAGGCCCTTTTTCTTCTCTCATGAATTTCTGCACAGCTTTTATTCCACCAGGCAACTGGTTCTTTATTCCATTGAGTTTCTCTTTTCTTATTAATGTTATTTATTGATTTAAGGTGTTGTGGCATATTTTTATTTGGTATATACTTTATTGCTATTTTCAACATTTGTCAAAAACCATCCAAGTGTATGGGACGTCCCCTTAAATAAAGATAGATATCCAACAGGGTGGAGAACTATAGAAGACCTAATGCAGTTCAAAGAACTATCAAACACAATTGAAAATAGTAATAAATACAGAAGCAAAATACCACCATGGGAACTAAAAACACCAATCATAGACTACTCACTTACTGAAAAGATCAAACAAAACATAGAAGATAAGGAAGCCAAAATGATAAGTAGAAAGTTCATAGAACAACTAACTAAACAAAGTCTGACCGTCTACACTGATGGATCCAAGGGTGATAGTGGGCAACTAGGTGCCGGAGTTGTAATACCACAATGGGGAATAAAAAAGAGCTACAGTGTAACGGAAGGGGCATCGATTTTTACTGCAGAGATGGTAGCAATTCTTAAAAGTCTAGAAATAATCGAAGATAACCCACCAGAAGCTGTTACGATATTTACAGACTCACTATCATCACTACAAGCACTAGAACACCCAGGTAAATGTAGCCGGCCAGACATAAAGGAAGAAATTCTAGCAATTAATACATCACTAGAGAACAGAGGATGTAGTGTGAGGCTAGTGTGGGTTCCAGCACACATAGGTATAGCTGGCAACGAGTTGGCAGACCAGAACGCCAAGAATGGAAGAACAAGTAAAAACAATATAAGAGCAGGACTGGGGAGGGCAGAGATGAAGAGCCAAGTGAAGGAAACTATAAACGAGGAATGGAAGACAACATGGAAGGAAAGTAGAAAAGGCAGACGCGCGTTCAAACTGCTGAAAGAACCAACGAGGACATGCCAGGTCAGAGAAGAATTAAAGATACCATCGAACAAAAAACTGTGGCGTCTCCGACTCGGTGCAGCATACTTCATGGAAGAAGAACCACACTGCCAAGAATGTCAGGAAGAGAATGACATAGACCACTACCTGATCCACTGTAAAAAGTATGAACAACAAAGGCTTGAATTAAAAACTTACTACAGAAATCACAATATAGACTTAACAGGTGATAAGGTTTTAAGTATAGATGCCCCAAGAGATGCCCAATCAATACTTAAAAGATATATACATAAAACAAAGGAAAAAAATATAAGGTTAGAACTTCAGGAAAATCATCCAACTAAATAGAAATTAAGCAGCAAGAACTAACAAAGCATTAACAAAAAAATAACTACTCATAGGACAAGGAAAGACAAGGTATTAAAAAAAAGGGACAACAACTCAAAAAGAACAAATACTAATACAAATTAAAACCAAGTGTAAAGGACAATAGTTATCTAGAAACAATACAAAAGAGAAAATAAAATTGACAAATACTAATATAAATAAAAAATCAGCAACTGCAAAAGGCAACAGTTATTTAAATTGAAAACAAAATTAGTAAATTAAATGACACTAAATACCCCAATTATAACCAACTTTCAGGTTGAACAGGGTAGACCAAGATGGAACGAGAAAAGGCAACAATGATCAGATGCTCAGTGCCCGATCTCCACCCATCAACTCATCAAAACAACAACAACTTTCTTTAAATAACAGACATATAACCCTACGTTCTTTTTTTCCTCTCATGGTATAAAACATTTTGAAAGTAAACTCTAGAGATGAATATTTGAGACAGGATATTTGGCAGTACTCAGAACAGAGTCTCGGACGAATGTCAATGCCAATATTAATTGTAAAGTAATAGTTATTTGAACAGAATGAAAATGAATTCACATTAAATATGTTTGGTCAATTATTTATTCATCAAAGTTGTTTTTTTAAAATGTAAAGTTAAAATGACTATGTGTTCTTTCACGATTCACCCCTGCAGTGAGAAAATACAATCATACCATTCAGCCGGTCCCTGTGTCGATTCCCCAATAAACCTATCACTTCTGTTATTTTTGTTGTTGTTGTAGTCTAGTGTCCTACTAAGCATCCGATTGACATAGTGGTTAGAGCGCTGGTCTCTCGCAGCAAAGGTGCCGGGTTTGACTATTGGTATCATCATGCTCCAGCCTACCAAGCTGTAACTGGGTACCCTAACTTAGCTCTTGAGTTAGATAAGGAAAAGTCAGTGAGGAAGGGAACAGGTCACCCCACCTCTCAACACTGGACCTAGTATAGTGAAGTCTCTAACACTTCACTCCCCTACGGTAGCATCTGCTATGGGACTACCTTTACCTTTTTTTAAGTACCTTACTGCTTTCTTTCTTTCTTAAAAGTGCCATCCACATACCCATGTTTATTATTTACTGGTCATAGTAATCCATTTGTCTAGGGCAGGGGTTCTTAACCTTTTAACGATTACAGACCCCCAATGGTTTGCCAAATATGTCCCCATACCTCACTTCACCAGATTGTCAAAATCATCATCTTCACCAGCCCAATAAGGTAACAAATATATAAATTAAAAAATAAAATGGTATGAAATCAGTTTTACAAGTTAATGGTAAACAGGAAACATGGAACGTTTCAGGTTTTACCCTTCGTCAGCCACACCAGTATGACCAGTAGTAACAGAACAGCTGAAAGAAAATCTTAACGATTTTATCATATTTATTTAAAAACGGTAATCTGATCACTGATTGGTTAATGACCTCGCACCTCAATCCGTATTAATAATTATGATAAATAAAAATCGAATCTAACAACAATTTTGTTTTAAATTGTTCAGAGATCGAGTCCCATACCCCATCATTTGGTTCGTTTACCCCCCAAAAGGAATGGATACTCCCAGTTAAGAATCCCTGGTCTAGGACAAGTCTTTATTAACATGCCTACATAGAGGTCTATTAGCCATTGATCTGAAAAGTATTCTTGCTTTTCTTTTACTTACTTCTTTTCTCTTAGTTCTTCCTCCTTCCTTTGTCTTTCAGCATCTCTCTGTTGTTGCTGGAGCCTGACAAAGAGATGGAAGTATTTTATTCGGTGACTGCAATAACAGTAAATACATATAAAAACAAATAATACACAAAGGTATGTTTCAAGCACTCGTGAGCAATGAAGAAGTAGAAGACTAGACATCTCTTTTCAGCAATAAGTTTGTCAAATTGTGGGGGTCATAGTTGAAGTGGATATTTTTATAATGTCTTCCAAATGGTTGTCAGTGAGTTTGGAACGTTGCTTGTTTTTGTTCATTTTCATGAGTGACAATGTTTGCTCACATATGTATGTGCTTCCAGAAATAACAGTGGCACACGTAGTTTTTTTGGGGGGTATATAAAAAGACAAATAAAGAATAGGCTTACTGCTTCGTCTGGCATGTCGTATGAAGTTTTTTTTTTTTTTTAAATGTACGCCCGCTATTACTCGAGGCGAGAATCTCCAGTTACTATATGTAACCTGAGACTGATTTTTACATGAGTATCCCTTTTTTTCCCTCTGTACAATGACAGGTGTCCACTCACCAGGTGACATATATTAAAGTTGTGCAGCATCATTTTCATTTCTGTATCCAGTTCTCTTCTCCATGTGTTTTTTGGTCTACCTCTGCCTCTCTTACCCTGTGGATTCCAGAACAAGGACTGCCTTGTAATGCAATCAACAGGTCTCCTCAATGTGTCCTATCCATCGTCAGTGTCTTCTTCTCAACTCTTGTTCCACTGGCACTTGTCTGGTTCTTTTCATCAGTTCCATATTGATGACCTTGTTATACCATTTCAATCCTTATATTCTATGCAAGCACCTATTTATGAAAGTCTGTAGCACTGTGTTGTTGTTGTTTTTGTTGTTCTCCATGTTTCAGGGCCATACAATAGGACTGACTTGATATCTGAGTTGGAGATTCTTATCTTTGTGTTGGACTTGATTTTCATATGTTTCCAAAAGTTCTGGAATGTAAATTGATCAAATGATTTTCTCTTTTCACTTAATCTGACATCTTGGGTATACTGTCCTCAGGAGCACATAACTTTTCATCAAATTTTATCTTTATCTCATATCCTGACAACCACTATGAGACTAGGCACATTCCCACTGGTAAATTCTGTTCCAACTATACAGCTGAGCTTCAAGCTCTAGAGCAAGCTGCAAATATGATTTATAACACCAACTCTGACTGTCATCAGGTAGTCATCCTCACAGATGCACTGTCTGTCCTGCAAGCTCTCAAGGGTGATAAACTCCCGCATCTGAGAAATGAATTAAACAAGGTAGCTGCCAAAAAGAGAACCATATTTCAGTGGGTACCATCTCATTGTGGTGTACCCGGAAATGAAAAGGCAGATAAATTGAAAAAAAGGGAGGAGAATGTGAACAAGACGATGATGAAATCACATACTTTAAGAAAAAGAGAGCTATCCAGACTATCAGAAGAGAACAGAATTAACCCAACGACGACTACCACACTCTTGACCGGCAGGGACTGATCACCATTTTTCGCCTCAGGACAGGGCATAACAAACTGAATAAACACATGCACAAGCTACGATTGTCTGCTTCACCACTGTGCACATGTGGATTAAACGAACAAACTGCTGAGCATGTTCTACAGGATTGTCCTCTGTATGACAAGTTAAGAAAGATATACTGGCCCAATGACTCAACACTAAACCCAAAGCTATATGGAGCTGAAGAGGAACTTCAGACAACAGTCTAGGTCCTGCATCGAGTGGTTGGGTGGCTAATTCCTTTCCTCACTGCCTTTTCCTTCCCTAACTCAAAGTCAAGTACCCATTTACAGCTAGATAGACTGCAGTGTGTCAGTACCAGGATTTGAACCCGCACCTTTGCCACAACAGACCAGCGCTCTAATCACTCTGTCAATCGGATGCTCTCAGGCATATCATAGGAGGCGATGAATATGAGACTGGCAACCACATCATATAAAAGAAACTGCTACAGAAACCACCTCTGCAACAGCATGCGAATGATTGGTTCAGGCTTCCTGCAGGGGACCAGCCACAAAGGTGACAACTCCATGCTCCATTGGGTGCATAAAGGAAAATGATGATGATTTGATAGACATCTGTATCCTTTTGTCCAAAATCATCTGGGACAGCTTTGTTTTGGTATCTGGATTTATTTCGGTTTTCAGATGTCACCCAAAACTTGTTCAAGAAGTAGCCCAAATAGCCCGTCACCCAATATGTGTTTAAAAAAAATTGCCAGAAGTTGCCCAAAATAGTTAAAACATTGCCCAAAGTGTGATAAAAGAGTAGCTTAAATTAGCAGAAAGAAACTTTTGATTTTCAGAATATTTCAGTTTTCAGGTGTTCGGATAAAAGGACATAGACCATGTAGCAACATCTCAATATCTCACACACGTTTCTTCCACTTTACCTCTCTCTTTCTGCCTCTCTCTCTTCTCTGGCTTTCCGTCTGTCCTGTGGTTTTGTGTATGGAGGAACCTGATCATTGTACCAATGTCTCCAAGGTGGATGAATGGCTAAAATGAGACATTTATTTGTTCTACTTATTTTATAAGTTATTATAAGTACAAATAGACACCACCCTTCCACCTTATTTCACACAGTCCAGGAAATCAATCTTGTAGTCCCTCAGAAAACCTGTTGATAAAACTTCAACATATTTTAGTAGTCAGCTCAAGAGTTTCATTTAGAATGCGGAAAAAGTACCTCTGATCCAGGGGACACCGCGATTTTAAACGCCGATGGGAGAGATCTAGTTCGAAATTTCCCTAATTTAAAAGTCTTTCTTTATTATCCCCCACAGTCACCTAAAGATCTACCAAATCATCCACTGGGATCTACCGGTAGATTGGGATCAGCTGGTTGTCAACATCTGAGTTAAAGTCAGTTTATTTCCCAGGTTATTCTATCCTGGCTTGGTATATATGTAAAGGATCCTCACATCTGGTTTCAAGCTGGAAGCGGGGACGTGCGTGGCATTTTGTAAATTTCCAGCCAATTCATAGGCATGCTCCAAATATGCAAGGCTGCTTGATAAGGTATGATGTTTTTATTTTTGTTCTTCAGTGTGGTACTAAGAATGTACATATGCAAACTACAGATTCACAGACAACAAATTACTTACTGTCCCTGAGAAAAACTTTTTCTCCCCAGGAAAATATCACACTTTAAATATTACAAATATTTTGGAGCTAAAAATGTGTGCAAATAGATCATACATTAGGTATCACATATATTATGACATACATATCACATTGGGCACAAAATCAAATTGTCATTGGTGACCATAACTTTGAGGTGGAAGACCAACATGTGAGCTAAGGATTTCCCTTCTTTTTTATTGTTTTTCTTTTTATCTCCTCATAGATTGACCACTATAATTGGCTCTTATGTAGAAATGAAAAGGCAGATAAACTTGCAAAAAAGGGAGGAGAATGTGAACAAGATGATGATGAAATCACATACTGTGAGAAAAAGAGAGCTATCCAGGCTATCAGAAGAGAACAGAATCAACCCAACGATGACTACCACACTATTGACCAGCAGGGACAGATCATCATTTTTCACTTCAGGACAGGGCATAACAAACTGAATAAACACATATACAAGCTACAATTGTCTGCTTCACCACTATGCACGTGTGGATTAAACAAACAAACTGCTGAGCATGTTCTATGGGATTGTCCTCTGTATGACCAGTTAAGAAAGATATACTGGCCTAATGACTCAACACTAAACTCAAAGCTGTACGGAGCTAAAGAGGAACTCCAGACAGTGGTCGAATTCATCATAACTCATCTGATGGTGTAAATATCAAAGATGTGATTGCAAGAAGAAGAAGAAGGCCCCTATGTGGAAAGCCAACACCAAAGTATTCACATGTTCTAGCAGCCGTGGTTTCTGTGGCATTTGTCTGAAGTAGCAGAAGTACTATTCTTACTTTGTCTCATCAGAGACCCCTGGTGACTAAACGGGGCTAAGGATTTCACTGTTTCATTATAATGACAAATTTAAATATATGAGAACTACATAATTCTTAAAATTTTCTGTCCAACACATCACCAATCAAGAACTGCTAAGTCAGAGTCACCAAGAGGACATGCGCACCATCACATCAGGCAGACGCTGGAATTGTGTTGGCAGCATCCTCAGAAGGGACTCTGACACCATCACCATAACTGCCATGCTATGGACTCCAGAAGGAAAGTGAAAGCAAGGACGACCAAAAGCCACTTGGCGGAGAACTGTCAAGGCAGAGATGCTAAGCATGAACCAGAGCTGGGGCACCACATGAAGGATGGGTGTCGACTGAGGCAAAGTGGAGATAATTTGTTGCTGCCCTACAAGGTACCACTAGGCATGATGGTCACTGTCTGATTTGTCAGTCAGTGACCACGGACCAAAGAAGAAGAAGAATTATAATGACATTCGTAGTTTTTATTCTGGCTAAATTCAAGCCCTGTATCACTACCTCAAATATATATTCAAGCACTGAACACACAAAACACTTAAGGCCTTGGAATGCTGATGATAAATCATGATTACTTACATTGTGTAGGATCTAGAACAGGCATGGCAGCTTTTTGATCAGCAGTGAGCATAGCAAACAAGTCTCGATAATGATGGCGCTTGATCTACAGAAGACGTAGAATACATAAAAATTCTGATCAAACATGATTAATTTCTATATTCTACATTAAAATTCAGCTTAATAGATCTCCAACACTTTCTGCCACCTGCCATGATGGTGACATCCACAAGAATATACCCAGTCCATTCTTTGATTTTGACCCATCTAGTTCTCAGCTGTCTCTTAAGAAACACAGAAAGAATAGGACGACCACTCCATCAGGCATGTCATATATGGCAACTAAAATGAGGTTGTCATGGAGCTGGCAATCTCATCATGTAAAACAAATTGCTACAGAAACCGCTGCTATAAAAGCACATGAATTTTTTGCTGCAGGCTTCCTGCAATGGGACTAGCTGCAGCAGTGGCTCCATGCTCCATGGGGGGAGGGGAAAATGATGATGATGAAGAAAGAGTTCTATAGAGGGAAGCATGATCAACAAATAGTACATATCCAGACCACAAGGCCTTTTATATTTGCATATGGACGCTAATATAACTGACAGACCATGTGTCTATGCTGAATGGTGTATGCCTTGCCAAAGCAAGGCAAAACTCTATTTTTGCTCTTTTAAAAATGATCAACAAACTCAGAAGCCACACAGATTTCAAATCAATGGACAAACAGATATAATGAAGTAAAACTTTGAAATCATGTTCTGTAAGTCCAAAAATTGTGTCAAATGTTGCTACAACAATTTTAATTATTAAATAAAGATCAAGGAATCTTACCTGGTACTGAAACTGTTGAACTTTTAACAATGGGCTTTCTCTGTTTAACACAGTTTCCATCGCTAGTGGCTGTTGACAAAAAAAAAAAAAAAAAAGGATCATACATACATACCCACTGGTCAGAGAGAAGTATAGTATATGCCAATAAATGAGGAGGCTGTTCTTAAACTGGTAAGGAAATAAATAGATAAATTAAAAAATTAAATGGTATGGAATCAGTTTTACAAATTTCCTGTGTACCGTTAATTTGTAAAACCGATTCCATACCATTTTATTTTTTAATTTATATATTTATTCAGAGAGAAGTACATAACCATGTCTAACAGAAAACATTAATCTTTTTGACAAGTAGAAAAATAAACATGAACAAGAAAAACAGAATACAGATAGACCGGACCTATGATGTATGTGACTTATGACGACCACACACAAAATTGAAAAGTTGGGAAAATTATCAAAACTAAATTTTCTATTCTAGATTTTTAACATAAGCCATTTTATTCCTCCCGTTCTAAGTGGCATTTATAACTTGAAATAATATAAGCATGCTCACAGAAGAGTTCTACTGCATTGTACAATGACTGGGTTTGATAATAAATATCAACTTCAGTTGGGAGTGATATCACATCCTCAGACTTCATGCATCAGTCTCCATTGTTCATCTGCGTTATCAGTATGTCTACTGTTTCCCAATCATGTCTAGTAACTTTTACTTCAACCTTTTCATTTATTGTACAGTGTATGAATTTAACAAATGACGATATGATGGAATAATAATAATAATAATAAATTCTTTAAGCGCCAAACACGGCGCATAAGGCAGAAACCAGTGCTCTCCAGGTTGTTCGTTGTGACGCCACTCCTCTTAGCTCTTGCACATTATTTAGGCCCAACGTTCTTCCTTCTCTTATTATTGTTCTTCTGAGTGTTTCTTTTGGTCTTCCTTTTTTTCCGCTTACCCTCAGGAACCCAAGTGAGCGCCTGTAGTGGTATTCTGTTGTTTTGCATTCGTAGGACATGACCGATATATGACCATCGTCTTTTCCTTATATAGTCAGAGACATATTTCTGCCTAGAGTCTTCTCTTATTTGTCGATTAGTCTTGAATTCTTTCCAACTGATGTTCATGAGTTTTCTAAAACATTTTTTCTCGAATGTATTCAGCTTGTTCTCCAATGTTTTTGTTATTTTCCAACTCTCACAGCCGTATGTTAACACTGAGATAACATTTGAATTAAACAGACGAAGCTTGGTATGTATATTCAATGATCGTAATTTCCAAATGTTAGATAATCTATTGAAGGCGCTAGCTGCCAAAGCAATTCTAGTATGATGGAATACGGACTTGGAAATACGTATAATTAATAGGCGATTCGACTTACGATGGAGTAGTTGAATGGAACCCCATCGTAAGTCAAGGAATACCTGTATAACAGGGTGGTGTAACTTATTCTACCCCGAGGGCCACATAAACGAAAAATTTAAAGTTCGCGGGCCATTCATGATAAAAAATTATTTAAAATAAAACCCCAGTGATAAATGGATGAAAATCAAAGAGTGCTACATTAAAAATAAAATACAATTACAATTACAATGAATATTTAATTTCTATTGAAATAATTTTAGTTTTATTCTTACCTCCTAATGGGAAATTTGGATTTTCTGTAACTAGAGTCTCGATATCAATGTCAATCAAACACTTTCGAATGCTGACTGCTAGCAGTAAAACATTGCTTTACAGCAGACATTTTCAGTCTAATCTCAAAATTATTAATTATATAATATAATTAAAGAAACCTTTTATGTACGAGCAAGGGCCACAAAATAATTTTACGTGGGCCACATTTGGCCCATGGGACTGCAGTTGGACAATGCTGCTGTATAAATAAAAGTCATGAAGAAGAGACTGCTTTAGGTAAAAGAGGTAAAGGATCCCGTTACACACCCATTGAGGCATATTGGGAATATGGTGTTAGGCCCATATTTTCTTGACCGTCAGCACACTAGGGGTGATGTGGTCAGCATCACGCTGGCTGCCTTAACCTTCCCAGAAGTTGCTCTGGTACCCATTTGGGGCTGGGTCGACCCAGGAGCTGTTTGTGGCCTAAAAATATCCCTGCTTTACTTTAGAATATTCCTTTGTATGTCCCATGTAGTTCTTGGGGGTATTTGAGAAGACAAAGAAAGAATGTAGTTCTTGGGGGTATTTGAGAAGACAAAGAAAGAATGTAGTTCTTGGGGGTATTTGAGAAGACAAAGAAAGAATGTAGTTCTTGGGGGTATTTGAGAAGACAAAGAAAGAATGTAGTTCTTGGGGGTATTTGAGAAGACAAAGAAAGAATGTAGTTCTTGAGGGTATTTGAGAAGACAAAGAAAGAATGTAGTTCTTGAGGGTATTTGAGAAGACAAAGAAAGAATGTAGTTCTTGAGGGTATTTGAGAAGACAAAGAAAGAATGTAGTTCTTGAGGGTATTTGAGAAGACAAAGAAAGAATGTAGTTCTTGAGGGTATTTGAGAAGACAAAGAAAGAATGTAGTTCTTGGGGGTATTTGAGAAGACAAAGAAAGAATGTAGTTCTTGGGGGTATTTGAGAAGACAAAGAAAGAATGTAGTTCTTGGGGGTATTTGAGAAGACAAAGAAAGAATGTAGTTCTTGAGGGTATTTGAGAAGACAAAGAAAGAACAGAGCTACTGCTCCCACAGGTATCTTATATGAAGCAACTAATATGATTTTGTGTATGGGATCTGGCTACCTCATCATGTTAAACAAATTGCTATAGACACCACAGCTGCAAGAGCATATGAACACTTTAGTGAAGGCTTCCTGCAAAGTGGCTAGCAGCAGTGGTGGTTCTATGCTACATAGGAAGCCAAAGGGAAATTATGAATGATGATAGTGATTCCTCTGTGGGTGTATATCATCCTCATCATCTCAACCCGTAACCCGTCATGGGTCGTAGGGGTGCCATGGTGCAAGCATCAGCAGACAGGGTCCTCCACTGCTCTCTATCCTCAGCAATGCGTACAAGTGTGGAAAAACCGTGCCCTGTCCATTCTTTGATGTTATTAGCCCAGGATTTTCTTTGCCTTCCTCTTCTCCGTTTACCTTCAACTGTTCCCTGGAGGATCATTTTTGAAAGGGAGTCATGATGAGTTACATGCCCAAACCATGCAAGCTTTTGACGTTTCACTACTGACAAAAGTGGTTCTTGGTGGCCTGCATACGTGTTTATTTTCTCTCTAACATAGACATTTGTTTTATGCTCTTTAAAGCAAATGCACAAAATTTGTGGGTGTATATATGTTATAGTTAATAGCTAGAACGGCGTTTCTCAACCTTTTTGTGTTAACGGCACACTTTTAAATTTTCTAAAAATTTGTGGCACACCTATCTGACCCAGCGCATGAATAAACAATTACAGTGATATATACTAAGTACCTCAGAACAAATCTTCAATATTAGATTACTGATCGAAAAACATCTCCAGCATCAACGCGATTTATACCATAACTTCATCGATTTCACAAAAGCCTTCGATCAAGTCTGGCATGAAGGCTTATGGCAAATAGTGAGAAAATTCAATTTTGATACCAACATCATAGATATCATTGAAGCATTATACAAGGACGCAAGCAGTGCTTTTTTTGCAAGCAATGACATTGGAGAATTTTTCAAAACAACTGTAGGAGTTCCTCAGGGATGTATCCTGTCCCCAGTGCTCTTTAATATATATCTAGAACATATTATGCAGCAGTCTCTCTACGATTATAAAACAACCATATTGATTGGAGGCCCACCTCTTTGCAATCTACGTTTTGCTGATGATATCGATCTTATAGTTGGAACAGAATCAGAACTTCAAGACCTTACCTCTAGACTGAAGAAAGTAACAAGAACGTATGGGATGGAAAGTAATATAGAAAAAAGCAAGATATTGGTGAATAGCCATAAGAAACATGTTCCGACCAACATTACGTTAAATGGGCAAACGTTAGAAGAAGTTAACACCTTTAAATATCTGGGGTCCACTACATGTAGTGAAGGAAGATCAAGTAAAGAAATCAAGACAAGACTTGAGATGGCCTCAGCTGTCATGACAAGGCTGAATGTGATCTGGAAAAGTAACATCAGTTTTCCTGTGAAGATCAAATTATACAAATCACTTGTATTATCTATTCTCTTGTATGGGTGTGAGGGCTGGACACTCACTGCAGATACGGAGCGAAGGATTGATGCTTTGGTGTATAAATATTATAGAAGAATATTGCGCATTTGCTATAAAGAGCACACAACAAATGTCTAAGTTAGAGAGAAAATAAACACCTATGCAGGCCACCAAGAACCACTTTTTTTCAGTAGTGAAACGTCGAAAGCTTGCCTGGTTTGGGCATGTAACTCGTCATGACTCCCTTTCGAAAACGATCCTCCAGGCACCAGTCGAAGGTAAATGGAGAAGAGGAAGGCAAAAAAAATCCTGGGCTGATAACATCAAAGAATGGACAGGGCATATTTTTTCCACACTTGTACGTACTGCTGAGGATAGAGAGCAGCGGAGGACCCTGTCTGCTGATGCTTCCACGATGGCACCCCTACGACCCATGACAGGTTACGGATTGAGATGAGATGATACTAAATTAAATACACTAATATGTGGGTACTTAAGAATAAAGAAAACTCAATTCGATTTTACTTTAATTGTTTAAAATGAATTTGAAGTATATCTATTTTTGTTCAGAGCAGTTAATGACTCCAACTATTATTGAATGAATTCAAGCTGTAAGATCAGTTTAATATTACATGATCACTAAAAATATACTTCATGTAGTAAATTTACAAAATTTTTGTGGCACACTTTAATAGGCACACACTAGTGTGCCGCGGCACACAGCTTGAGAAACACTGAGCTAGAACCTTGGATATTGATCATATCAGTCCATCAATCAGTCAATACCCTTCAACTCTTCAAGGAACATTGGCCTTCAATGAACACATGCATAGTCTTCCTGTTGTGTGCCATCGGCTCAAAGTCTTGCCATATCTTCCTCATCATTTTTTGTGTGTCTCCAGTTCTCTTCTCCTTGCATTCTTCAGTCTATCTCTGCTTCTCTTACCCTGGGGATTTCAGAACAAGGACTTCCTTGTAATGCTATCAACAGATTTGCTCAACGTGAGTCCAATCCATCACCAGCGTCTTCTTCTCATGTACCCTTATCATAATACTTCCATCCTTCTTTTTCTACACAAGCACCCATTTATGAAAGTCTGTAACTTTTTGGTTGTTGGTTTTATTGTTTTCCATGTTTCAGAGCCATACAAAAGGACTGACTTTACATTTTAAGAATTCAAATTATATATATATATTTTTTTTTCCTACTGACAACTGACATTTTATTTTCACTGACATCTGACATTGTTTTTTTCTATATCCAAAATGTTACTTATAAATCAAAAATTAAAAAGGTCATCTGTGTAAAGTAAATCATATAAGCAAAACAAGTCATAAAATAAATTAGAATCATAAATTTAAGTAAGAAGAAGAGACATGGTCAGCAACCAGACCAACCATCAAGGCCCAAAAACCCAACCCCTGCAGATCCAAGTAGGACAGTCCCAACTAAGATGGTTTGGCCATGTCTGCAGAATGGGAGAAGATCGGCTACCGTGACAGGCATCGGAAACAAAGAGTCAGGGATCCAGATCTTTAGGATGACTCAGAGTCCGCTGAGAGGACAAAGTTGGACAATCTTTGAAGGACCAAGGACTGGAGTGGAACCAGGCCAGGAGGAAGATAGCCGATAGGATAGTGTGGCGCTCTCTCTTCCAAACCTCTACACCTCACAGTAGAAGAGGAACGACTAAGTAAGCAAGTAAATTTAATCAATGTCTGTCATATAATCAATGCCGGTTATAAAATCAATACAAACCATAACTTACCGACTGACATTCTTTTAGCTTTTCAAATTCTAAACCTAGAAGTGTTGCTATGACAACTGCAAGCCACTCTGCGCTGAAACCTGGGACATCCAGACCTATGATGTACTGGTCCCAGACATACTTTAGAGTTTCAAAATTTAAATATCCTGCAATGAAATTAGAAGCAAAAATGGAGAGCTACAATAAAAAGATTAAACTTTTTAGGAGGGCAATTAAATTGGAGAGGAAGAGGAAGAGAGAATGAAAAGCTGCAATGAAAATGCCTTCAGGAATTGCAATGAAGATTTTAAAAATAAGAAACTTGAATGTAGATTTTCCAGTTCTTACTTAAGTTTACAGAAATGAACAAACATATTCCTTCCATTTCTAACATGCTATCTGCTAAACATAGGATCCATACCACTTATAATCTCTTGAGTATGTCCCTGTAAGACACACTTTTGGCTTATTAATATATTTTCTGTCACACATTTCCATGCTATCCTCAATTCAGTTTTCCAACTTTTTATTACTATTCACATTTGACTTTCCATGTCTTCTTCTTCTTCCTCTTCTTCCTCGTTCGTCCTGATAACTTTTGTAGAAAACAGAATGGCATTAATGAGGGTTCCAGAGGAACTAACTCATACTAACTCATCCACTATAGAGCATCATGTGCTGCAGGTGACACCTCCCATCATCAGCCTCCCATATACAAACATTAAATTAAAAGATGCCTTGACCATGGAATCTTAGAATGTCAGAACACAAGTGCAGGATGGAAAATTAGAAAACCTCAAGAGGGAAATGAAAAGAATGAATGTAAATTTCTCAGGGTGGCAGCATGGCCTCCAACCCAGTTGAGGGAGAAACTGTGTGGTGATGAGAGACACCTGAGACTGACTGACAGTTTCATAAGAGGCATAAATGTGATTATTTGAGAGCGAACAACAAAGAAGAAAAAAACAATGTAAATTTCTTAACACATATAATACTGGAGATGTGGTCCTATCACTAGTTGCCATGGTAAACAGTTTTACACGATTTGGTAACTAACCCAAAACATTGAAAAATATTAATATAATATCAATTTTCCAGTGTTCTACAACAACCATGCTTTGGGAATTTGTTTTCCGGCGTCAACTTAAAATCTCGAACCAGATCAGAAAGTGTTTAAGTACATTTTTCATTCGTTTTATTACAAAACATAGATCGACACTCTGAGCGGCTTGCGGTCCAAATGATGGGATTTCATAAGCCGGTCCCATCGGCTCGCGGTAGTTAATGTGTTAAGACTATGTGAAATGCGACATATCAGAGCAGGTAAAATTCTGACAACTACTAATTCATTTGACCTGTCCATGCTTGTTGAAGTTATTGTGGTTTTACATTTTCTTTTTACAGTATGGGGGAACCAGCCTCATACCCAACCCTCCTTAGTTGCTTTTTATGATATGCTTGGTAGGGAACAGTGGTACTATTCTTTGCTCCCCTTTCAGGCCCCAGTAACACATGGGACTTGGCATTTGTTTGTTGAAGGCCTATGCTCCTTGGGAAGCTAAAGGGCACTGATGATTAATTCATTTATTCCGAAGGAAATAAATATGAAAGATTGTAGGAGGTGGAACAGTGAAACTGAAAACGGGCACCATATTACTGATATAACTTCTTCTTCTTTCGTTCGCTTGTAATATATTGTGTATATCTGCAATGTTGTTTCTTGTATCCATCACAGGGCGAGTGCCATAACATTTTGCACATATAGGCATATTTCCATTGCGCATGTGTGTGGCATCCTGATTGCTGTGGTGCACCTCTTGGCTGGTGGCCTCTGTCTTCAGCACCTTGACTTGCTAGGGCAGACTGTGGTCTTGCTTGAGTAGGAGGGTCTGGCCAGTCTTGGTTTTTCAGCCGCTGGTGGCTGTACTTGAGCCTCATCTCCCTGTCAAGGAGCTGGCCTCGATGGAGACTGACATAACTGACTTCCACCCTTACTGCACCATTCTTTTGTCTATACTCCAATGCATATTTCAGCAGTACACATTGCCAATGCCAGTTGTTCTCAATCAATGTACCAGTATACATACTGAAGAACAAGAGGTTCCCACAAAATTGTAATTTCTCCTCTTTGTGAAATACAACATTAGTAATTTAACCAACTGTTCTGTCCCAAAATATGGTAAAGCATGTTACCATCCAAAATAGGCTGGGAACCTCTGATCTATAAAATTTAAAATACAAATAACTTAAGAAACGTCAAATTAATAATACTAAAGATTAATTGTCTCACCAATAAGCATTGTCCGTGTCATAGGTCTAATCAGCTCCTTCAGTCCTTCCAAAAGCAAAGCCCGTGAGCCTTTTTCTGTGGCTACGATTTTTTCTGGAATGCAATCAAAACAGCAAGAGATGAATTTCAGCACATGTTATATCAGCAGTAATATTTTGTTTTTCAGCTGTAATAAGGCTAATGATGAAAAATATTAACATAATATCAATTTTCCAGTGTTCTACATCACAGCCAAGAAAAATTCCCAGTTTTTTTTAGCATCGTACAAATGTGCTTATTCTGAAGTCCTAAGTGTGAAAGAAATAAAATGGAATCCAAAACACACAGAGAAGAGAACTGGAGTCAGATACATAAAGGATAAAGAAAGTTTGTAAAGAAGTTGAACCATGCATGACAGATTTATAAGCCATCAAGTGACTTATGTTATTTATTGCACATCTTACATGCCACAGGTTTTTTTTTTTTCAAAATATAAAAAAATATAAATGTTCTAATTTAAAAATCATAGGTCAGATCTAAGATTTGTTCAAATCATTTGGATCCCAACAGATCCTGGATTCAAAGTCCATCACATTACCACACATAACAGCAAAGAAAAGTTTTAAGAAAACAACCTTTCTTCTACCATTTCTCTCATTCTCCACCTCCTAACTTTTTATGGTTTTATCAAGCCATGTGAACTTTCCCTCACTCATTTTCTCTCCATCTTTCCCTCTCTTTCTCTCTATTTAAATCTTAGTATGTTTAACTTCCCTTTTTTTCTTCACTCTATTTCTTTCTCTCTCTCTTCTACAATCCTGCTTACCTCCTCACACTCCCTAACTACTACTTTATTCTTTCCATAACTCACTCATCCTTTCTTACTCTTTCCCATTTTCCCTCCCCATCTTTTCCCCTTTCACTCCCTCCCATTCTAACATCATTCTTGCCTAGCATATTTTAAATTATAAACCTCTTGCAGGGACAAAGGTCTTAGTAATCAGGGCAGACATCTGAGGGCAATGCTTGTCCAAAATGGTAGCAACTTTACTCACAAAACCTTTCAGTTCTTCATTGTGTGTCTGTAGAAAATATGTTACTGAATAAATAAATAACATGTAGAATAAATATTACTGAACAAACACTACATGTACAATAAATAATTACTGAACTAACACTGCATATAGAATAAATGTTACTGAATAAATTAATAACATGTAGAATAAGTAATACTGAACTTACACTACATGTAGAATAAATGTTACTGAATAACACTACATTGTAGAATAAATGTTACTGAATAAAGAAATAACATGTAGAATAAATATTACTGAACAAACACTACATGTACAAAAAATATTACG
The DNA here is from genome assembly GCA_024509875.1 of Oreohelix idahoensis. Lineage (NCBI taxonomy): Eukaryota > Metazoa > Mollusca > Gastropoda > Stylommatophora > Oreohelicidae > Oreohelix > Oreohelix idahoensis. The sequence goes on from JAMPIV010003301.1 coordinate 199,280, forward strand.
AAATTAACAGTATGTGAAGAATAAATGTTACTGAACTAACACTACATGTAGAATAAATATTACACAACTAAAATTGTCTATAGAATAAAGATTGCAGAATTAACATTATAAAAAAAAAAAATTCATTCTTCATTCATTCATTACTCTCCGCTCCCAAGGAGCATAGGCCTTCAACAAACACATGCCAAGTCCTCCTGTCACGTGCCATCATCTCAAGTTCTTTCCACGTTCTCCTCATCATTTTCACCTCTGTTTCCAGCTCTCTTCTCCTTGTGCTTCTTAGTCTACCTCTGCCTCTCTTGCCCTGGGGGTTCCAGAGCAAGGACTGCCTTGTAATGCTATTAAAAGGTTTCCTCGTGTGTGTCCTATCCATTGCCATTGTCTTTTTCTCATCTCTTGTTCCACTGGCACTTGTCTGGTTCTTGTCATCAATTCCACATTTGTGACTTTATCATACCATTTCAGTCCTTCTATTCTACACAAGCACCCGTTTATAAAAGTCTGTAGCTTTTTGGTTGTTGTTTTTGTTGTTCCCCATGTTTCAGAGCCATATAATAGTACAGACTTGACATTTGAGTTAAAGATTCTTATTTTTGTGTTGGACCAGATTTCTCTTGATTGCCAAATATTTCCCAGTGCAATGAAAGCTCCTCTTGCTTTTTTAATTCTTATTTTGATATCGTTGTCTGTCCCTCTAACTTTGTCTATATTGCTGCCAAGATATGTGTATGCAATGGGCTAATCACCTGTTTGCCAAGTCACTTCGATTACATGTCCCGCCCATGGGCCTTGTGCACTTGGGTCCCCTCTACACCTCGTTTCACGGGGTAGAAGAGGTTCCGATTATGAGATGAGATGAGATATGTGTATGATTCTACATCTTGTATTGGTGTTTCTTCAAGTTCAACCCTGTCATCATTTCCTGCATTTATTCTCATTACTTTTGTCTTTTCCCTGTGTATTTTCAGACCCAATTTCTGTGACTCTCATCGAGTGTTTTTATTTTATCCTGCATCTGATTACATTTATGGGACAGATGAGCCAAGTCATCAGCAAAATCTAGATAATCTAACTGTTTAGTCAAATTCCACTGGTTTCCATTTCTGTTGTGTGTCGTCAATGTTTTCATAACCCAGTCTATTGCTAGTAAGAAAAGAAATGGAGACAAGAGGCATCCCTATCTCACTCCCATTCTTATCCCAAATGGTTCTGTAAGTTGTCCTTCATGAAGAACTCTGCATGTCATGTCTTCATAAGTTTTCTTCATTGGTTTAGTTTGGTTTTTTAAGGACTATCTTCATTGCACACGGACTACTCCATCAGTACTCTGATCTCCTCCCTTAGATCACACAAGGAGGATCTCAGCACAGTGCACAAACTCTGTAGCACTGGCGAGAATCCCAATGTGTCTATATAGGAATCACACATTCTATATATATTTTTGTTGTGGGTAGATTTCTAATTTTTAAATTTTTGCCAGGGCAGCGGTCTGATAGGCCTACTCTTTACAATGTCCAACTGCAGTGGGATTTTTAACGTGCGCAACTTGCACACGGGACCTCCTATTTTTTCGTCCTTATCCGAGATGGCTAGGCATCGGATCTCACTACCCAGGAGACCAGGGGGGAGTATGACATCATTAGGACCACTGGTTCTGAAAAAAATGTTTCCATAAATTATATTCCCTCAACTGGGAATTGAACCCGGTAACTCTAGAACTCGAGGTGGACGCCGTACCTCTTAGCCCTCCAACTCCTACCTTTTCTTTATTAAATAAATGATCTTCAGGGGAACTCCATAGTGCCTCATCAATTTCCAAAGTGAACATTACAGTTCTAAAAACTAGGAATCGAACCCGGTACCTCTAGACCTCGAGGTGGACGCCGTACCTCTTAGCCACTCCAACTCCGACCTTTTCTTTATTAAATAAATGATCTTCAGGGGAGCTCCATAGTGCCTCATCAATTTCCAAAGTGAACATTACAGTTCTAAAAATCTAGATTAAATACAAGCACTATGTGTGGAATCAGAAGAGAAAAATCAAGCATAGCCAGAGTTGCCCTTGAATGGAACCCACAGGTGAAAGGAAGAGTGGGGAGGCCAAAGAGAATTTGGAGAAGAACTGTTGAAGAGGAGGCTAGGGAAATTGGACTGACTTGGGCACAGATGAAAAAGACAGCCTAGAATAGAAATTGATGGAGAGCAACTGTTTCAGCCCTATGTTCCACAGGGAACGAAAAGGAATGACGATGATGACCATGTGTGGAATAAAGTTGTTTTAAATAACATGTCTACAGAATAAATATTAAAGAACTAATGCTGTTTAATAAAACATTCATCATGATCATCATTTTCCTTTGCACTCCTTACAGAGCATGGAGCCACCACTGCAGCAGGTTCCCTTGCAGGAAACCTGCATCAAGCAGATGCATGCTCTTGCAGCAGTGATTTCTGTGGCAATGTGTTTTACACGATGAGGTTGCCAGATTTATGCACAACCATATATTAGTCACCTTACATGACATGCCTGGTTGTGCAGTAGTTCTATTCTTTCATTGTTTTTTTTTTTTTCAGAGACCCCCAGGAACTAAATGGGGCACACACACAAAAATGTATTTGTTGATAGAATAGTAACACTGTAACCTACCAAGCATTTTGTAAGGGGCGTTTAAGGAGGGTTGGGCATGGGGCTGGCCACCCCATGTAGAAATTTTCAGTTACAAAAAAGGTTAAAATAAATTACATATTGCACAACTAAAATTCTACAACAAGTATTACAGAAGCACCATCTACATGAACTTTTGTTTAGAGAACAGTCATTGTCCAGAGAATTAAAAATAATCAAACTTAAATATGTTATATTTCTGTGCTAGCTTTTTTAGTGCAACAAATATTTCAGAATGAACAAAGAAAACAAGTTTTTTTCTTTGTGCTTCCTGACAGCTATAGACTATAGTGTTTAACTGTTCAGTATATGTAAAACAAATGAGTGAAAACAAATCTGTAGAGGTTAGAACAAGTACAGAAAAAAGATATTGACAAAAAGGTGTATATTATTGGGAAATCATAAAGAGGTCTGAATCGGTTTGTCTATGCTACTGAACAGACAATATATTTAACAACATTTTTTTGTACAGAATAAGTGACTAAGCTTTCAGGAAGATCATGGTTGTCAATAGTTGTCACAGATCATAGTTGTCAATAGTTGTCACAGATCATGGTTGTCAATAGTTGTCACAGATCATGGTTGTCAATAGTTGTCACAGACAAGACAACCTGCTTGACTGGTCCTGAGGAAGCATTATAAACAATGCAAAATACAAACCTCAGATCCTGAGTCGACAACAAAGCCTGGTCTTGTGCTCAGAAATGTAAGGTACTCCTCCACCAGCAGAGCTACAACCTTGCCTGAAGCAGGCTCTCGTCTATTCATTAACATGGAAAAGAAAACATATGTTGTTTTACTCACCAGTCATTCATCAGGTGCCATCTCCACAATGAAGGTCGGCTGCAATGGATCTCCAACGTCTTCTGTCTCTTGTCTTGATGGCGCACTCTGATAGACTATTTCCTGTCCATCTTTTGATGTTATCTTCCCACTTATAGCGCTGTTTTTTCCTTGCACATTTGCCTTCAACTGTGCCTTCTATTATGATCTTCTGCAATCTGTTATGCCTTTTTATAAGGCCAAAATATTTTAGTTGCCTAATTTTGATCTTCTTTATTAATTCTCCTTTCATTCCTAGGTTTTCTAGGACCTCTTTATTTGTTTTCTTCTCTTTCTATGAGATGCGTCCCATTCTTCTATATATCCACATCTTGAGAGCCTCAATTCTTTCTTCCAATTGCTTATTCATTGTCCATGTGTCTACACCATACAGTAATGAAGAATATATCTAACACTTGATGATTCTCAGTTTTAATTTGTGAGATAACTGTTTAGATGTCAGTATTTGTCTCATGTTTTTTAATGTAGCTTTGGTCATTCCTATTCTCTTCTTGATTTCTGTTTCTGTTTTACTCACCCCATTTTTAAAAACATTTACGTATGTTAATTACTTCTATTTCATTTTATTTCTAATGCTGTTTTCTATGCTTTAATATATAAACCAAAATTTTTTGTAAACATGAGAAAATATAAGACACTATAAATCAAGTGCTGTTAAAAATAGAATGAAACAAAATTTCTGATAAAGAAATCATTGAAAGAACTTGAAAAGATGGTTCACAACTGAGGGACTGGTACAAAAAAATTGAAGGCCCATTCTCAACATGCAGTTAAACGGCAAAGAAAAAAGAAGACAATGATCTTTAGCTGTAAAATCAAGCACTTCTTGAAGAAGGAAAAGAAGAAAAGTCTAGAGAGTGAAGAAAAAGAAATAGAAGTATAAGGAAAAAGAAAGTATGCAGGAAATGTAAAAGAATATTAATAAGAAGTAGACAAAGAAACAGTTAGAGGTGGAGTATACAGACTTTCTGAAGACATCATACAGACTTTCTGAAGACATCATACTTGTACAGACTTTCTGAAGACATCATTTCTAAAGTATAATAAATTAAAAACATTTTTAAAATGTATTTTCTTTTATCTTTTTTCCACACCTTATGGAGAATGCAGCCACTGCTCTAGCTGTTCTCATTGCAGGAAGCCTGCACTAAGCATTCACCTGCTCTTACTGTGGAGGCTTCCGTAGCTATGTGTTTTACATGATGAGGTTGCCAGTCCCAAGCGCAACCTCATTTTAGTCACCTCTTAAGACACGCCTAAAGGGGACAGTAGTCCTGTTCCTTTTTTTTGTCTCATCAGAGACCCCTGGGCTCTGAACATGGTTTGGTTTGGTCTGGTTTTTGAATGCTGCACTTGAAAACTGGTGTTTTTTGTGTGCAAGGGATACCCGGTGTGGCTTATAATTTGGGTATATAGTGTTCATCATTCCGTAAAGTGTATTACTTTGTTGTTTTTCTTGTGTGTTGGCTCTTCCAGGCTGTAATTTATCTGCCGTTTGTTGTGGCAATGTTTAATGTCTATGGTGTTTGTAATGTATCTTCTTCCATGATACCATATTGCTCTCTCTCTCGCTATTGATACCTTTTTATCTGCTGGGCTTTTGTTGGTTTTGGATCGGTGGTTTTTGTTTGTTTGTTTTTTATTTTTTTATTTTTTTTAATTTAATTCTTCTATTCATCAGGGCTTACTTTACTACAGGTTAAATAACATCAATGTTCTACAACTCTCTTACCTTGACAGACTACTGTCTGCGACTATGACAAATGGGACGACCAGGAAATAGTCAATGTCTTTGAGTCTGCTATTTGTCTGCTGTCTGGCATGATGGTATGACAGGGTGGCTTTCATTGCATAAAAGTGGCCTGTGAAATTGTAAGACAGTCATTTTTATTGGCTGAAAATCTTTTTCTCCTTGGATCTTTAGCCCCTGATTGACAAAGCAGCCAGTGGTCATCATGCCTAATGGCATCTTGTAGGGCAGCAACAAACTGTCCCTGCTTTGCTCGGTTGGTGGCCATTCTTCGTGCAGTGCTGCAACTCTGGTTCATGCTTTGCATATCGGCCTCCACAGTTCTCTGCCAGGTTGTCTCTGGTCTGCCTCTCTTTCACCATCCTTCTGAGATCCATAGGATAGCAGTTCTTATGATGTCATGTTCTGTGATCAGAATGTCCATTTTCATGTCAGTGGCTTCCTTTCGGCTTTCACCACTGGCAGTCATTCGAGCTTCAGATCCGGATGTCCATCCCGCATCAAAGATTGTTCATTTGTTGCTGTTTCTGTCATTTCTATTTTACTTAGACAAGGGTGTCGGTCCTGTCCTAAAACCCCCAACCTAGAGGACCAGGGTGCCTGCTTTAGTCTGACCCATACCCAAGCAGACCTGTCCAGCTTGGTAGAATCTGCCAGGAATAAAACTCTCACTGGCATAGGTCTGGGAGTTGTCAGGGTCTTAAGCTGCCATACAGTGACAAAAGCTAAGAATAAAGCAACAATAACAGTCAATAAAACCATAATTTCTGCGGAGCAAATAAACTATATTTGTTTAAATTTTTTTCAACACAAGAATATGCATATAATGACATGGGGGTTGCCAGATCGATTTGTAGAAGGTCACAAAGAGAATATATGTTTATTAAAACCATGATGAAACAATAAATGTAAGATTTTAATGGCCATTAGCCATCATCCCACAGCTTTCAATATCCAAATGAAACTGAAAAGGAAAGAACAGCAACCTTTGGATGTTGAATTCTGACACTGCAAAACTGAAAAACCAGGCAACAAGAAAGCGAGCCATAAATAATAACAATTATTATTATTATCATTTCAACATTTAAAAACAATCCCACTTTGCAATTTAATAACAGAGAGAGGAAGAAACAGCACACATTTTTATTTAGTACTGGAAGAGGGTATCATTCATCAGCATACATTCTTTTTATTCCATGTGGCATAATTTTTACTCACCAGCTATTTCTATTTTCGACTGTCATTTTCATTTCTGCCACTGAAGTCCTAGTTGTCTCTGCACTTTTTCTCAAAAAATTTCATTATGGATTGGAGTGCAAGATTGATTTTTTGTTTTGGTTTTGGACTATCTTCATTGCACACAGACAAGTCCATCAGTGCTCGAATCTCCTCCCTTAGATCACATAAGAAGGATTTCAGCACTATGCACGAACTCCAAAGCACCGGCAAGAATCCCAATGCGTGTAACTAGGACTCACACATTCTATAAATGTTTTTGTGGTAGGTAGATTTCTAATTTTGTAAATTTTGCTAGTGTGACAGCGCCATCTTGAGATCTGTCGTTCTCGGCGCTGGCCCCATCTGGTCAGCCATATTGTCTCTGTGGTTTAGTGCCTGTTCACCCCGTTATCTTCAAGCAGATTTATTACAAGGCCATAATAAAGCCTACATATTAGTTGTGTTTTTGCTCTAGAAATAGTTGTGTAAATCTGTGTTTTCATGCATTCTAGAGCAATAATCGCGTGTGGCGCAGATTAATGCGCGTAGCGCGCAGTAAGTTGAGTGGTTAGGCCAGGGCTTATAAAAGGGGTAGCAAGCGGCGAAACTGGTCGATTTTTGAGAGAGCCGCCCAGGAGAGAACAGACGAGCTTAGACAGAGCCAAGCTGTAAATGCCTTGAGCACGTGAGTTAATTTAAATTAGCATTAGTTTTCTAGGATTCTGAAATTATATCGATGTGGCTATTTTAATGTTTAATGAGATAAATAGGTAGATAGATAGATGTGAAAGTTTAAGAGCGATTATTTCATTCTTCAGAAAGGCAGATATAGTGTGAGGCTATTTCACTGGAATTTAGATAAGATTAACGATAGCAAGATAGCAGCCTCGTGGTGATAAAAAGCGACGCCAGCGAGTCGGAATAACACGCACCGCGTGGTAAATGTTACGCCAGGTGACACGCTGTGTATTTAGTTCCAGTTTGGTTTAAGTCGAGAATAATTATATTTTATTTCTTTAATGTAAAAGTAATTGAGCGTATTTCACGATGATTGATTATCCTACTGTTTATCTTTAGTGGTTACTTTGAAGGGAGAATAGTCATTTAGATTTCTGGTGAGATTAGAGCCACTCCTTGGTTGCGTAAGGCAAGTTGAGACAGGTGTTTCTCTGTTTGCTCCTGGTGGAGCATGGAAACACCAATGCGGCTGGTGTCCACCACAAGTCAACAGAAGCATTTTTATGCTATTACAGTGGTTGTTTCTGTAATAATGTGGTTCATGTGATGAGTTCCCAATCTCATCAGGGGTCATATATGACACGCTTGTGGCCAGGCACACCAGTCGTCACTTACGACATGTTCAGAGTGCAGGGACGAGTACTGATGTGGGTCGGTTGAGAGGTAGTAGTTAATTCTCATTATTGAGATTATTTGTTGTACATGTATTGAAGAATATTATTTTATGTCCAGTTGATTATTATTGTTATGTGAACATGGTTTGTGAGAGGACGTGGGCGTACTTGGAGATGTATATTTCTTTTCTCCGCTCCTGAGGGAGCATGGGGCCACCGGTGTGGTTTGTCTCAGCATGAAGCATTCAGGTGCTCTTGCAGTAGTGGTTTCGGTAGCAACCTATGTTACCCGGTGCAATTGCCAGCCTCATGCACAACACCATACTAGTCGCATTGGACGACACGCATGAGTGTGTGAGATAGTTGATGATATCAGGTGGGCGCATGTTTTCTGTATGGTAAGTGTTATTATCCATGCTATTGATGTTCACTTAGACGTTGTTTTATTTATTATTTTTCAGACAGTCTATGAACACTGACTGGGTGTTTGTTTGATTGTTTGTTTGGTGTTCGGTTCTGTTCGGTAGAATTAAATGTTGATCTGCATAAGGCTTTGGGTTGCTTGAATTGTTAAGTCTGCTGCTGAGAGGGTTGCAAGCAACCAATAATTGCAACCCCTGTCAAATGATCCTTTATAAATTTTCTTAGTGCATGGGTCTTGGGTGTGAGGCACACCTAGCCCCTGTCACACTAGGGCAGTGGCCGCATGGCCTACTCTTGACGATTTCCACCTGCCGTGGAATGTTTAAAGTGCGCAACTTGCGCATGCAACTTCCTATTTTTCACTCTTATCCAAGAAGGCTAGGCGTCTGCTCTCACTACCCAGGAGACCAGGGGGGAGTATAACATTATAAGGACCACTTGTTCTAAAAAAAAAAAATGTCCATAAATTATTTTCCCTCTACTGGGAATCAAACCTGGTACCTTTATAATTCAAGGTGGACACCATACCTCTTAGTCACTCTGACCCAGTGTAAAATGGGATAGCCAAGGAAAATTTACAGGAAGTTCAAGAAGTGATAAAACCATGTAGACTGGGCAAAAAATTTGCATCTTGACACACTAAAAAAAGGAGGAACCAAAAATTATATACAACAACACTCACAATTCACAAATTATATGAAATTATTTACGGACAACTGGCAGATGGCAAAATAAAAGTTGAGCAACCGCAGCTGAGGTTCAAAGATGTGTGCAAGAGAGACATGAGGGCACTGGACATAAATCTAGCAACTTGGGAGGATGAAGCTGCCGATTGCATCAAGTGGTAATGCACTCTATGGCACCCCCTCAGATTGGGCGAAAAGAAGCTCTAACAGCAAGCAGAAGAGAGGAGAAAATGTTGAAAGGAGAAAGAGGAAAAAAAGCAACATGAGGGCTGTCACCCCAGGGACGTATTCCCAAAGTCAGTTATGACTGAAGAGGCTATTATTATTATATGAAATTTTAATCAAATTTGAACAAACTATCATTGTAACATGCCATTTCACACACACTGATTACTCATTCCCCTTTCTTGATTAATAACCAGGCTTGGCACTGGTAGCTTAAAAAAATATAATGCTGACATAATGAACACATTACAAAAAAACAACATACCTACAGACCCCTTGAAGTCTCTAAAAGTTGGTTCTGCCAGCACCATTTGTTCAACTTTCTGAGAGATGTCCAAATCTTGGGAAGATATGGCTGCTCTGGGATTTTCTTTCAACAAATCAACATAAGTCTTTCTAACTGAAAACCAAAAGCAAGGTTAGAAAACATGACAGAAGATGAAGCTATGCCTAAAACACATGTATGATGTCTCTTATGAGACAAAGAAAGAAAAGGATTAAAATATGAATTTTAGAAAGCTGATTCATTTTACTAGGGAAGCTAACAAAGTCCTTTTGATTCAGGGAATGCTGCACTTTAAAACTGTGGCTGGAGAGAGCTTGTCTGAAATTTGTCAAGCTTAAAAATCTCTTTTCCCCCCTCAATCACCTACAGATCTACTAAATTATCTGCTGTGATCTACCAGAAGATTGTGATGACTGGTTGTCAACCCATGCTGTACCATATTTTGGTGTGCTATATGGCTCATGGGGTAGAAATAGTTGATACATTAACATTTTTTTCCCATCTTTAGCTCTTTTGCAAAATATTGTTACACCTGGAGCAAGCAGTAACAGCTGCACTTTCAAATTTCTCAATCATGAATACAGATGAGACAATCATGAATACAGATGAGACAATCATGAATACAGACGAGACAATCATGAATACAGATGAGACAATCATATCTCATTTTGCATGTGCTCTTTATTCTTGGTGCCCAAGATGGCCTGCATCTCCCTGTTATAGCTCAAGCCAGCCTATACAAGAGAACACAATGTAGAATACTTAACACATTTGGACCGCAAGCCGCTCAGAGCGCCAATCTAATTTTAGTAATAAAACGAATGAAAAATGTACTGAAACACTTTCTGATATGGTTCGAGATTTTAAGTTGCCACCGGAAAACAAATTTACAAAGCATGGTTGTTGTAGAACACTGGAAAATTGATATTATGTTCATATTTTTCAGCGTTTTGGGTTAGTTACCAAATCGTGTAAAACTTTTTATACCGTGGCAACTAGTGATAGGACTACAAAAAATGCTTGTACATCTCGTCTAACGGCTGAATAGGATAGAAACATGTTTCAACAATTGACTGATAGATCTAGCTATGAGGACAAGAGTGAAAACGGTGTGCACATTGATTGAAATTGTGATTTTGATAGCAAGCAGTTATAATTGTGAAAATATTGCAAGTCCTCGGCCATCGGAGGGCCGTTAAATAGCAACAACCTCTATTAGAGTTACAACCAATGTTTAATGTAATAGTACATTCATTTATCTTTAAAATGATATGTAATTCATAAAAATCTGTAAACAATTACGAAAACTACAGCTTACTTTGTGCAAACACCTACAGGATGAAAATGGGAAAAAAATGTAATTCGGCCACAGTGTGTTTTTCAATTTGGTAGTTAATGTGTTAATCCATGGTTTACTGCAGAGCAAATGCTTACTTTCCTTACTTTCTTAGTCATCCCTCTTCTATCGTGAAGTATAGAGACTTCTGAACTTCCAGTTTTGCAAATCTGAATCTCACCCTAGGCCAATCATTCAATGTTTTGTCATTTAATTTTCTTTTGTGCATTTTTGTTTGTTAGAGTCTAACAAACATTGGTATTTACTTCTTTCTGGTTCTGTATTTTCACTTGCTTATTGAGCGTTATTTTTTTCCCTCGTGTTACCAGTTTCTTCTGTCTTCTTATTTTCTTGTCCGTCTTTCTGCTCATTGTATTTTTTTATTTATTTTTTGTTCATCTATTTGTTCAGCTTCTTTGCAGTGCTATTTTTCTCTTAACCTGTCTATATTTCTTGTCCGCATCTCCTGTTTGTGGCTGTAGCTGACAAAGGGTTTAACTGTAAAAGACCTGAGTTTTGAGTGTATCATTCAACTGAAAAACTGACTTAATATAAATTGTTTTTATTTTTTAACTATAGATCTAGCAACCCTATTTTAGAGAATCCATCGTAGAATACTTACTCCGTGGATTGCTAAGGTACAGATGCCAGGCAAGCTGCCTGATTGGCTCAGGTAGGGGCTGATTGAACAGAACATGGAGTTTACTCTTCATATCTGGCCAACGCTTCAAGAGGCTCACAGCTCCTTCCTCTGCAGCCTCAATTATCATATCAGATCGTGTATCTATAAATTTCATGTAGTATATTATATTCAATAACAAACAGACAGCTAATAAAAGTCAGTCATGTGTATAATGTTATTAAATCAAATGTGAGTTTTAGAACTTGTAAGGATATGTATCTTAAAAAACTGCTGAGGGAGAGAAACAGTGTGAAATTATCAAGAATGGACAGAAATAAAGAGATGTGATCAATGTTAAAAAAAAGTGGGGACAGATGTAATCAATAACAGAGAAATATAAACAGAAGATATTATGAAGGGATGTAAATGAGAAAAGATCACTTAGTGAGAGAAATTAAACATCACGAGCATCATTGTCTTACATAACATGGAGCCAAGACTGCAGTTGTCTCTCTTGTAAGAAGCCTTCATCAAAGTCCATACTCCTACAATGGTGGTTTATGTAGCAATTTGTTTTACACGATGAAGTTGCCAGTCATGTTTGCAACCTCACATGAGCCAAAATTTGGTTTGGTTTGGTTTTTAAGGACTATCTTCATTGGATATGGACAATGCCATCAGTGCTCCGATCTCCTCCCTTAGATCACACAGGGAGGATCTCATCACAGTGCATGAACTCCGTAGCACCAGCAAGAATCACAATGTGTGTATATAATGTATAGGAATCACATATTCTATAAATATTATTGTGGTGGGTAGGTTTCCTAATTTTTTTAAATTTTGCCAGGGCAGCAACTCTTTACGATTTCCAACTGCTGTGGGATTTTTAACGTGCGCAACTTGCATACGGGACCTCCTATTTCTCACCCTTATCCGAGAAGGCCAGGCATCCAATCTCACTACCCATGAGACCAGGGGAGGAGTATGACGTAATTAGGACCACTGGTTCTAAAAAGTATTGAAAAAATATTTCAATAAATTATAATCCCTCAACTGGGATTTGAACCCAGTACGCCTTGAATACAAGGGGAACGCCATACCTCAGAGCCACTCCAACCCCATAGCCAAAATTTATGACATGCCTGATGAAACATTACTTATATTATTTCTTTGTCTCATCAGAGAACTACCCAGGGTCATCAAGAGAAAACAAATGTGATAAAAATGGAGAGTAATGTTATCAAGAACTGAGACATTAAAACTTATAAAACAAGCAATCACAGACAGAACTGTAGAGAAGTAGTAAAGAATATTAACAAAGGATGAAAGTTACAAAAAACAAACATGAAAAGAATAGAACAGGACCAACAAGAAAAAAAGAAAGGAGATTAAGAGCAAACAAACATGAAGCAAATTTATATTTAATGAGAGTAAATTAAGGAAATAATGAGGGATACAGAAAATAGAGAATTAATCAAACGCAGTGGAAAACTGAAATAAGTCATGGGATAACAGGCCAAAGGTATTCAACATGGGATAACAGGCAACGAGAAAAAGGTATTCAACAGTCTTTAAAGCAGGCGGCATGTCACATTAGAGTGTACAAATCTTTCTTTGCAAGACACATAAACATTGATAAACTGCCAACTTTGTTGCAAAGAAATAATCATGCCTTCATGGTACATCATGATAGAGAATCCTCTTGATGCTATCTTCCTGTTGAACAGCAAACCCTTAAAAAAAAAAAATTATATGGATAACAAATTTTAATCAGCATGGATGCTTAGAAACAGTACAATACCTCATTCGTCAGGAAAAGCAGAAAGATGATTCAGGACAAAGCAAACAGGCATGTCTGGGCATTAGCACACAAAACAAAGTCACTAAACTCTTTCCATCGTCAGTACTCAAATTTAGTTTCTCTTGAAATTAACCATCTCAAATCGACACAGAGCAAATGGACTGCGATATTAGTAAACTGACCGCCTTCTGCAACACTGAACATACCATAACTGCCATCTTTTTCTAACAGTTACACGAAGTTCTCAAATATATCTTGGCATTAAAAAACAACAAATCTGGTCTTGATGGTATCGCAATAAGATTCTACTTTACGCAATGAATTTCTCCTTAACCTATGTGTACAATCAATGTATTGCACACAACTACTTTCCCACAGCATTTAAATGTATCCTCTCTATAAATCTGGCTCACATAGCGATCCCAACATACAGACCAATATCCCTCTATATCATCTCTTTCAAAACCACTAGAGAAACACATTTACAATGCTATAACAACTTCAAATGCTCATTGAGAGCCAGTCAGGTTTCAGAACCCAAACATTCCTGTCACACACGTTGCTCAAACCCAAAATCAGTCTGACAACAACCACACAAAATGGCAGATAACTGGCTGTCGAACGTAAATGATGGGAAATTAGGTGGTGCTGTTTTGATTATCGGAAATTGTTGACTTCAAAAAAGCATTTGACATGACTGACCACACTATCTTGGTTCAAAAGTTGGAAACCCCAGAATAGGCCCTAATTTCATCAAATCATTCCTGGGAGATCGACAACAGTTAGTGCTTCACAACAACTCGACATCAGATTTCTCGAAGATAGATACAGGAGTACCGCAGGGTTCTAACTCTTTCGCAATGTTCATCAACGACCTACCACTACATCTAAAATATTCAACATGTGACCTCTTTGCAGATGATTGTACTATCTACACTAGGACAATTGCGTGGCACTTGAAATGACTCTTCAATGCGATGTAGACAATCTAACAAAATGGAGTAATATGAATCGTAAAAAACACAGCAAAAACGAAATCTTATTACCACCAGACAGAAACTCCTAAACTGCACCAAAAGATCGCTAGGTACACGCGGAATCAATACAAATTGAACATGTAACAACAACAAATTTTAGGAATCACGATTGACTAGCACTTAACGTGGAACTCCCATGTACGGAATTTAACCAAACACTTAGCTCAAAAGACGTACCAGCTAGCCAAAATAAAACACTTCTTAGACGCAGACACTAGACTATTGTTCTACACCTCAAATAGGACACTCTAGATTACTGCTCTACACTATGGGATGGTTGCCTTGCTTCCACCTCAAAGAGACTGCACTCCCTGCATAAGAGAGCAATACTTCACCGATAATCACGATATCACAAAGACAGGAAAAAACCCACAATTGTCCCAGGTCTTCTTACAACAAAGCCAAGCTGACCCACGCAAGAAAATGCTCACGCCGTACAAAGACATGATTGTTTCATGCAGTAGAAGAAGGGACTACAATTACATCAGTTTACGTTTCTAGGATCGACCTGTTCAAACAGAGTCTAGCTACTCTGGAGCCTACTTATGGAACAGCCTTCCACACCACCTAAAAAGCCTACCTACACAATATTCATTTAACAAAGTCCTAAACCTGATTATCTAAAGATTTGGTCAAAATCTCATCCATGTCAACATTTCTTTTCCTCTTCCGCTCGTTTTTAATGGGAATTAGTTGTTTTATGTTCATGTTATACTATTTATAATGTAATGTATGTGAGATGTAGTCCACTGTTTTCATGTGAATGTTTCCGTTTGCTTAAATGGGTGATGTACATGCAGATATAATTTTTTTATTTTTATTTTATTTTATTTTATTTTATTTTATTTTATTTTTTTATTTTTTTTTAAGCAACTTTGAAAGACCTGTTGCGCAAGACAGTGTTATTATTATTATTTCAATTTCCGCCAAGACTGTATGGATGTAAGCGAGAAAGTGGTTTTTTTTGTAATTTTTTGGAGGATTGATGACACTTTCAAAAATATACAGATTAGACACCGCATAAGTGAGTGTCGGTATACAACATTGTTTTGTTTATATTATTTTATTTTTTTTATTATTATTATTTTTCTTCAGTCACTATCTTGTTTTTAAAAAAAAAAAAAAAAAACAGCTACTCATTTTTTATTATGATTGTAAACTGTAAATGAATGCTGTTATGTTAACTTTATAATGTTGCATGCCTTTAAATTAACGCTTAAAGTAACATGTGGGAATAAAAGAATATAGTATGCAAGATTAATGAGAGTGAAAGGGCAGAATGTTAGACGGGCCTGCGCGCCCAATTCTCAACCCTTCGAAAATAAAGTTCGTTCGTTCGTTCGTTCGTTCGTTCGTTTATTATGTTTTTTTTGAAGGCCCCAACTCCACCTTTTGAATTTGTTGTTTTGTTTCACAGCTGTCCTTAGGACCTCTTTACTGCATGTCTTACAAATCACTACAAAGAATATAACATTGCAGGTTTCTTGAACACACATACAAGAAAATTCACAGAAGGACAAAGACATGATTGTGCAGAAAAATATTATGCTTTGATGCTAAAGCTAATATTCCCCTGAAAAGGTGACCACTTGCAGTGGTGGGCACCATGCTCCATATGGAGCAAAAAGGAAAAAAAGAAAATGAAGGTGCAACTGACTACACAATAAACTGAAGACCACAGTTTTTAACTTGTCTTCTTCTTTTTTGATCCTTAGAACAAATTACTACGCTTCGACCGATCAAAGCAGTCAGTGGTGGGCCATCATATGGAGCAAAAAGGAAAAAAAGAAAATGAAGGTGCAACTGACTACACAATAAACTGAAGACCACAGTTTTTAACTTGTCTTCTTCTTTTTTGATCCTTAGCCGCCGACCGTCAAAGCAGTCAGTGGCCATCACGCCTGGTGGCGTCCTGTAGGGCAACAACAAATTGATTCCACTTTGCTCGGTCAGTGGCCATCTTTCGTATAGTGCCCCAACTCTGGTTCATTCTTTGCATTTTAACGTGTACACAACTTAAAAGAAAACGATTTTGAAATTCAAGACAGGATGTTTTGAAATTTAGTTTTTAGCTGATAATGTTTTTTCCCAGCCTTGAAATTTCCAGATCCCCCATTCCCCAAGTATTGTGTGCAGGCTTCTCCTCTTTAGTTTAGGAAACACTGATTCCCCAAGTATTGTGTGCAGGCTTCCCCTCCTTAGTTTCGGAAACACCGATTCCCCAAGTATTGTGTGCAGACTTCCCCTACTTAGTTTGAGAAACACTGATTCCCCAAGTATTGCATGCAGGCTTCCCCTACTTAGTTTGGGAAACACTGATTCCCCAAGTATTGTGTGCAGGCTTCCCCTCCTTAGTTTGGAAAACACTGATTTAATCACTAGACAATACACTTGACTTTACAACAGAATTCTAGAACTACCAAAATTCTATTAAAAGGTGTAGATAATCAGCAGAAGGTACAGTAACTTACTTGTCATATGATCATCAAGCAACTGTTGGCTAATCTGGTCATTTAAATGTTGGTCCATTAATGCAGATACTTTGTTAAGTAGATTCTTTGCTGATGAACCTGAATTAGACAAAGTCATTCATGCATAAACATAAAACATATTCTCAGATTAAAGTATATATATTCAGCAATTTTAAATCTTCAGAAAACCAGTCAATCAATCAAAATACATTTCTGCTGCCATATGTGCAGTTTTCCCCTATTCGCTTAATGTATGAACATTCCAGGAGCCAAATCTGGAGATTTTCCTAGAAAAGAAAAGGTTAGTCAGCAAGTCAGACTTCTGTTGAGGAAACATGTTGATAACATTACAAGGTAGTCTTTCTTCTGGAATCCCCAGGACAAGAGAAGTAAAGGCAAACCAAAGAACACATGGAGAAGAGAACAGGAGACAGAAATAAAATGATGAGGAAGATATGGAAAGACATTGAGCTGATGGCACTCGACAGGAGGACTTCATGTGTTTATTGAAGGCCTATGCTCATTGGGGAGGTGAAGGGAATTGATTGAATTGAATATCCTTTCATTATCTTGAATGTTTGTGCACATGCACATGCACAGGCCACACGCAACTTCTCTCCAATTTTATCTCTGTTGTTTGACTTAGCTACCGGATGAGGAAATCAAAGAACAGTATTAACATCAGCTACCAGTCTCAAGAAATCAAATTACAGTATTGTTTCTTTTAATTCACTGAACAAGTCTTACTTCTGTCATTAAATTTGTTGGCTCTCATCTCTATATACTCATTTTTCCCCCTTTCAAGGGGTTCCATGCCAGTGTATCCACCTTTCACATGTATAGATCACATATTTTGTATATCATCTCTCTCTCTGCCCTATGCAGTTCTCTCAAATTTTGTCTCTGTTGTTTGACAGTTACAGGATGAGGAAATCAAAGAACTGTATTAACATCAGTCTCAAGAAATCAAATTACAGTAGTTTCTCAAGAAAAGTCTTACTTCTATCATCAAATTACAGTATTGGCTCTTTTCTTTTACATTCACTGAACAAGTCTTACTTCTATCATTAAATTTGTTACAGGGAACTCTTGTCTATACTATATACTCACTTCTATCATTAAATTTTTCCCCCCTTTTTGGGGGTTCCATGCCAGTGTATCCACCTTTCACATGTATAGATCACATATTTTGTATATCATCTCTCTCTCTCTGCCCTATGCATTTCTCTCAAATTTTGTCTCTGTTGTTTGACAGTTACAGGATGAGGAAATCAAAGAACTGTATTAACATCAGCTACCAGTCTCAAGAAATCAAATTACAGTATTGTTTCTTTTACATTCACTGAACAAGTCTTACTTCTATCATTAAATTTGTTGGCTCTTATCTCTATATACTCATTTTCCCCCCTTTCAAGGGGTTCCATGCCAGTGTCTCCACCTTTCACATGTATAGATCACATATTTTGTATATCATCTCTCTCTCTGCCCTATGCATTTCTCTCAAATTTTGTCTCTGTTGTTTGACAGTTACAGGATGAGGAAATCAAAGAACTATATTAACATCAGCTACCAGTCTCAAGAAATCAAATTACAGTATTGTTTCTTTTACATTCACTGAACAAGTCTTACTTCTATCATTAAATTTGTTGGCTCTTGTCTCTATATACTCATTTTCCCCCCTTTTTGGGGGTTCCATGCCAGTGTATCCACCTTTCACATGTATAGATCACATATTTTGTATATCATCTCTCTCTCTCTGCCCTATGCAGTTCCTGGGGTCTGTGAAGAAACAAGGAAAGAATAGGATTACTGCTACATCATCAAGAATGTCCTACAAGGTGACTAATAAGAGGTTGTGTATGGGGCTGGCAACCTCATCAAGTCAAACAAACTGCCACAGAAATCATCCCTGGAAGAACATGTAACTTCTTGCTGCAGGCTTCCTACAAGTGGACCAGCTGCATAAGGAGTGCACAGGAAATTGCTGATCATGAATGAATGATAAACTCTCAGATAAGTCATACCCTGTCATGATGTCATCAATGAGCTCATTCTTTTACAAAACAATCATTTAGCAATTCTCCTTTTCTCATACACTTCTTCAGGGTCATAAAGCACCATAGATATTCACCATTTTAAAGTATCTTGAAGTTAAGTCAGGCCAGTTCAGTCATACACTATAAACTGACCATTTGGATCTGCCTCAACGTGAACTACCCCAGTTCATAATGGGTCATTTCCAGAATTAATATATTCTGTACCAGTGATACCTTCACTGTGTTTGAATGTGAACTCCCCCCCTTCTTTTCTATATATTTCTATACCAGAAACATTTTTGGGTATCCATTAGGATGAATTCTTAATACATGCCTAAGCCAATTATGCACATTTGCAGACATTTATAGACAGTAAATAAAGTATTTAAAGCGTATCTATCTGTAAAAAAGGACACATTTTTTTACATTTCTCAGATAAGTTTTCTACCTTTTTCTAAAGCTTTGGTTGCCCTTTGCATGAACAATTCCTTCTCAGCATCTGAAAGATCAGTGAAGTACTGCACATGGCTTTCTGCAAGCTGTTGCTGTATTGCTTCATGCAGCTCATGGACAAATGAATTCCACTCCTGTAAAGTGAAGATTTCAACAATCTTTGGTATCAAATATCTAACAAATTATGACAGCTAAATACGGTGATATACAAAGTGGGGCAGGGTGGGATGGGGTGGAGGGGCAGATTGGCTGAGGTAACAGCGAGGAGAAGGGGGAGTGGTGACATTGGACACTGTAATGGCAATACTGCAGTCATAGCTTCAGTCATAGCTGACTGTGGCATTTCGCCCTTGAGGTGTTAGCCTTCAGCTGCTCTTTCGGCATGTTCTTTTCTCTTCTGCATGTTGTGAGAGTTTCTTTTTGCCCAATCTGAGGTGGTGTCATAGGGAGAATCACCACTTGGTGTGATTAGCAGCTTCATCCTCCTAGGTTGCTGGATTTATGTCCAGTGCCTTCATGGGGCTATACTGTAGGCTACTGTTTACAAATCTAAGTGTAATAAATTTTTCTGTGTGTTTTATGGATGGTAGCAAGGGAAGGATCCCCTGGCTAAATCACATAACAAACATACAGTCACAAATCACATACGTACCATTTTAGAAATAAAAGACATGTAAATAAATATGAGCTGATCTGACATGTTTATAAGACTGAAGAAATTGAAAATCAAATATCACAGGGTGAAAAAATAATGTTAATATAACATATCAAACATTACAGAATAAGTTGCCTTACAAATAATATATCAAACAATATCTTGGGAGGAGGGAAGAGAGAGTGAATCAGTACAAAAATATGGCAGTGCTAAAGAAAATTATGTCCAGAAAAGCCTAAAAAACTAACTTTGGAATATGTTTTCTCTAAAATATAACAATTCAGACTGCAAAATTTGCAAATTTCATAGTGAGAAGATAATGTAAATATAACATTTAAAAAATTACAGAATAGGTGGGCTTAGAAATAACATCACACAATACACTGGGACCAAAGATGCAGCAAGAGAGATGAATGCAGTCAGCGACTCATAGCTTGACTGCTTGCATCAGGGTCAGCGAGCCAGAGCTGACAAAGACCCCACTCCACCTCCAAGTGGTAGTCCTGGAAACAGGCTGCATCACTGCAGTCTGGCTAAGAGAGTAGGGATCGAAGAGGGAAGGCAAACCCGGTCCCAAAAAATGCCATGCTGAAGTTGGATGTGTCAGCCAAAAGGCATAAATATTGCAGCTTCGCTGTAAATGGATAACAATGTAACCAACATCCTTTTCAGGACAAACGAGGAAGGAGACACATTACACTCACAGAATGGCAAAATCAGTTAAACATTATAAAAATATTGAATCAGCACACAAATAACATATTAAAGATTCTTCTTTTTTCACCTTTCAACTCCCAAAGGAGCGTAGGCATTCAATAAACGTCTGCCAAGTCTTCCTGTCATGTGCCATCTGCTCAAGATCTTTCTGTGTCTTCTTCATCCTCTTCATGTCTGTCTCCATTTCTCTTTTCCACGTGTTCTTTGGTCTCCCTCAATGTCTCATACAATCAAGATTCCAGAACAGGGATTGTCTGGTAATGCTTGTCAACAGGTTTTCTCAATGTGTGTCCTATCCACCTCCAGCATCTTCTTCTCCTTTCCTCTTCCACTGGTGATTGTCTTGTCATTAGTTCCACATTAGTGATCTTGTCATTAGTTCCACATTAGTGATCTTGTCATTAGTTCCACCTTAGTGATCTTGTCATTAGTTCCACATTAGTGATCTTGTCATTAGTTCCACATTAGTGATCTTGTCATTAGTTCTACATTAGTGATCTTGTCATAACACTTCAATCCTTCGATTCTATGCAAGCATCTATTTATGAAAGTCTTGTTTTATTATATATATTTTAAGATTTTAGAATGATTAAATTCACTTGAAATTCCCATACCAACATGTAGAATGACACCGCCAACTTAAAATAAGATATAGAGTATTAGGGATAAACTAAAATGGACTAGATGATAATTTTCCACATCAATAACAGAAGTGCAAAGGTCATTCTTTTGTCACTGACTTAAACACAGATGACTGTATGCACTGCCTATGCTTATCATGATGATCAGCACACAACTTTCTTGTATTTCTTCGAGTACTTGATTCTTTTAATTATATGGCTATGTGCGACATTCTTCTCTAGAGTCACACTTCTTGCAGAAAACCTTTACCCAAGTAGTCATGTGCCCTTATAGCATTGATTTATGTAGCAATTTGTTTTAAATGATGATTTCATAGCCCACTTCTATGATAATATGGCAAAATGTGCCCTGATCTTGTCAAGAGCAGTGAATCTAAACATTGGCCAGATGGCCATGCCATATTTCTATGGGGCCACAGTAAGATGGTAAAGTACTCTTATCCAGCTAACAGCGAATATTAGGGGAGCCACAGAGGTAAATGAGGCTCAGAAGGGGGCCATGATCAAAAAATAAATTGAGAACCCCTGATGTAGCGTGACAAATACTTCAATGCTAAATACACATTTACCATGCATTTCACATGTATTGGAAAAAATTACATGACTCCATGTTTTCAGTCCCCAACACAATACATTACATCTACCTTACATGGCCAAACCCGAGCCAACAAAAGGAATTTCCTAGACGATCTTGCAAGACAGGCAGAAGAGGCAGCACTGAGAAATGAACAAAGCACAGTCTACAAAATAACTAAATTCATCAGCGGAAAACGAGGTGCAAACAATACTACATTAGTAAGAGATGAGCAAGAAAATCTCATCACGACAGCAGAGGGACAGGAAACGAGATGGGCAGAGCACTTCTGAGAAACTCTGAACAAGGAATCAGCAGAGACACAATTGAATGTTCCTGCGGCTGAAAACGATCTAGATGTAAATACAGACATTCCACGAAAAGAAGAAATCATCACAGCAATCAAAGGGTTAAAAAACGGAAAAGCTCCTGGCCATGATAACTTAAATGCAGAGCTATTTAAGACAGACCCTGAGCTAGCAGCAAAACTATTAGAACCACTATTTGCACAAGTCTGGAAAACAGGGACAACACCATCAGAGTGGAGCAAAGGAATAATTGTCAAATTGCCCAAGAAGGGAGATCTTGCAGACTGCAATAATTGGAGAGGAATAACTCTTCTCTCAGTTCCCAGCAAAATACTAGGCAGGATAATTATACAGAGAATTTCAAAAGCAGTAGACCACAAACTGAGGAAAGAACAAGCAGGATTTAGAAAGAACAGAAGATGTGTAGATCATATATTTACCCTCAGGAACATTATAGAGCAGTGCTCATAATGGCAAAGACAGCTATACATTAATTTAGTTGATTTTGAATAGGCTTTTGACAGTATACATAAGGATAGTTTATGGAAAATACTGAGGGCTTATGGAATTCCAAGCTGCATAGTGTCAATCATAAAAAGCCTCTATGCAAACTTTACGTGTAGCATTGGGCAGAGCAACCTTACCTTTGAGGTGAAGGCAGGAGTACGACAGGGATGCCCCTTATCAACAACTCTATTTTTAACAGTCATAGGCGGGGATGCCTAGCTGGCCGGGAGGATAGTGTGATTCGCTTGTATAGCTAGGCGGTGTTGTCGTACGGAAGGTCCGGGGTTCAAATCCTGGGTAAGCCACTCACGTCTGTTGTTTTTCTGTTGTCTAGTGTTCTACTTCTTTATTTCTTACGAGTGCCTGAAAACATACCTTTATGTTTGTCTAATATTTATTTACTGTTTACAGGCCTCGGGTTTCCCTTCCTTATATGTTATAAATGTCCTAAAAATCAGTGTAACCTACACAACAGTTTTTTTTTTTTTTTTTCATTTTTACTTTAAGACACTTTACTTACTTTTGACTTTGTAGTGTCTTCTTTGCAACTAATGAGCCACTTTGGGTATCCCTGACTGGAAGCCATCTTGTAAACAAATGCGCTTCCAAGGGCTGTTTTGTTAAAAAGCATAACATTAGTTTAACCTAAAAATATAATCCAATGGCCTTCCTTTTCCTAATACAATTGACTGTGCGTCGCTACTCTCGTAAACTTAAGAAGTTGTCTTTATTTGTAGCTTCCCTTAGAAAGGAGTCTTCTGTCTAATACAGTGTTTCTTAACGGGGGCGGTACCGCCCCCTGGGGGGCGTTTTCAAGATGTCTGGGGGCGTTCTGATGGGTCGCAACGATTGGGGGTCGCTACTTCCATTCAGAGGGGCGTTGTGTACATTTTTACAAGAATCAGTATGAAACAATTACAAAAGATATTCCCCTTCGCATAGCTTGTAACACGATAGTTTTTATTTGCCCTGCGTCCCATGGAGTGTTTCAAGGATTCCAAAGGCAAAATTTTATTACCTAGGATGTTACCATTGTCAGGAGACAGTAGAGTTTTTTGATTCAATCAAAGAAGAATTTAGCATTGAAAGAGAAGTATTGCGAAACGATGTGGCCTATCTTTCAGATGTATTTGAAAAGTTAAATGAGGTTCTTCTTAAGCTACAAGGAAATGAGATCAGTCTGATTCAAGTGAAAGGAATTACCATGGGATTCATCAACAAATTGACATTATATAAAAATAATCTTAGTCGCCGAGAACTTTCTCATTTTCCATGTTTACTGCAGTTAGGTGGGGACAGGCTTAAAGATTCAGATTTAAAGGTTTATTGCAGTCATTTGGACGCTATTAAATATGATATGAGCATAAGATTTAAAGACTTGCAAGAACTAATAATACCGGATTGGATGATTAATCCGTTTGAATCAGACGTGGAACAGGTTAGTCAACATTTACAAGAAGAATTAATTGAGCTACATAATGACTTAAGGCAAAAGCACGATTCAGTCACACACATTACGAAAAATTTTGGATCCAGCAGAGGCTTGCATATCCCGTTCTTTGGTGTGAAACTAAATTGCTAATTACAGCATTCCCAACGTCGTATTTGGTGGAGAAGGGGTTCAGTGCAGTAGTGTTGCAACTACAAAAGCAACGAAACCGACTGCAGATTTGTAACACAGGATTTTAACAGACTTAGAACCAAATATTACAAAACTGGCCGAGTCACACCAAGCGCAAGTATTTCATTAAGCTTCATTAGTAAGTGAATTTTTATATAATTATATCATTATTATCAACTAATAATTTTTTAATTTTTTTTCATGTTTAAAGTGGTTACATAAGGAGAGGCTTTAATATTCAGATTGAAGATATATATGCAGTCATTTAGGCGCTATTAAAATGATATGATTATGACAGTTATAGAGTTGTAAGAACTAATTTTATATCATTTGCTCCGCCAATTTGTAATTCCAGGATAATGAACTTGTGGTGTATAATAATTCCGTACTTAAACACATATTTAATATAACTAGGCTTTTATAAATGTGCTTTCTCTTTTTCTTTATATTATAAGAAAAGATAACTCATTAACTGTATTGCTTTTTTAAACGTATGGTGGAATATATTTATATGTGTGTGTGTTTGTGTATACACGATAAAGAGCAAGGGGGTGTTAAAAGGGTGGGGGGGCTTTTTAAAATATTAGTTGTCAAAAGGGGGCGTTGCTTCTATCAGCGTTGAGAAACACTGGTCTAATACCTCTCCGCAAACATTCCTTCTTGGCAGTGGCGGTTTTAGGACTTGGTTGTGTGAGACCTTAGGAAAACGTGAACTTGCGAGCAGTGGCGTACTAATGAAGGTGCGAGACGACTGTCCGCCCCGGGTGACAACCATGAGAGGGGTGCCATCGGACACAAATTTGACAGTACTGTACTGTTTACTGTTTAAGGATATACTTTTAAGCGTAATATATTTTTCCTTGTGTTTTATGAGTGGTGCCAAAGGCAGGATCCGCCCAGGGTGCCCAATACTTTAAGTCTGCCTCTGCTTGCGATTCCCCTTTTAAATAAATTCCTGTACCGACAAGAATATATTGTGCGTGAGGCCCATAAAAGCTTGAGACCCTAGGCAAAAGCCTAGATTTTGCCTAATCTGAAGTGGTGCAGTAGGGAGAATCACCACATGGTGTGATCGGCAGCTTCATCCTCCCAGATTGCAGGATTTATGTCCAGTGTCTTCGTATGTCAATACTGGACTGCTATGGGACTACCTTTTTACTCCGACTTCGTATGTCAATACTGGACTGCTATGGGACTACCTTTTTACTCCGACTTCGAATTTTATGTCACATGACTAGTTTTAAAAAAAACTGTCGTTGGAGTCGGGAGTCGGACTTCTAAACTTTCAGAAGTCGGTGTCGGAAATTTCTTTGGCCGACTCCACAACCCTAGTTTAAATTGACTTGTACAGTCCTTATCCAGTTTCCGATTGGCTACGCTGTTAAGAGCGCTTGCCAATCACGAACAAGTTACCGGGTTCCTGGATCAAAACCTGGTAGAGTCACACTCCAGTTTATCCAGCTGTACATGTGTAACTGACTGCTCTTGAGTTACGGAAGGCAACGGCAGCGAAGAAGGGAACTGGTCATCCCACATCGTAAAGTTGGACCTAGTATTGTGAAGTCTCTAACAGTTCATTCCCCTTTGGCAGTATCTGTTATGGGACTACCTTAATTGTTTTAGTCCTTACCCACTGCTCCTGTCTGTTCGGATTTCGTTGCTGCCTAATAACTAATATGTACGAATCAAGTATGAGAAGACTACCATTTTAGAACACACGAAAGAAAACATACGTGCACACACATACACACACTAACAATTTTGAAATTTTATTAAGTTACTCTGTTACAGGAGCGTCCTGAAAATAGTTGACACCCGGGCCAGATCCTACCCTTGGCGCACCGTTCCCCTTCCTCGCACACCATAAATAAACACTTGCAATTCTATTTTTAACAGTAAGTATCATCATAATAGTGTCCGATGACAACCCACCCCCCTCCTCCCATCCCTCCTGACTGCCAACCGGGGCGGACACCCCTAGCACCCTCTCCCTTTAGTACGCCACTGGATGCCACTATCACCTATTGGCCAACCAAAATGTTATCTGAAATTAGAGACACTTGTGACGATATTCTCAATACAATAGCTAAATTAGATAATATTGTAGAGCATAAAGTCAAAAATAAGATAGAAAAAAAAATTGAGTCCAGCGTAGTATTCTTCTACGCCCGCCCGCATGTCAATTCTGATAAACCTAATAGCCGAATGAAAGATACTGTCTTTTCGAAAAATTCGTCCTTGAGATTAAATGTAACACTTTTGCAAGGTCAAGTCGAATTGCCAAGACGAGAGTGAAAGAATAAAAGAGGGGAGGGATGGAAAGACAGAACCTAGAGAACGCCGTCTCGCGTGGATTTCACAAAAGCCAACTCGAGCAACACAGCCTTGGGCACTTTTCAAATTATGATACAAAACTAAAAAAATGTTCGTCAATTGGTCATGTAAACAACCTTAGCTCTTATAAGGAATGACGTAATTCTAACGTACTACGGAAGATTCTCGTATTTAGGTTGAAAATAGTTAGAAAAAGAATGGAACAGGTGGTAGTTTCTAGATTTGAAGACTAACATAGAAAAAATATGGAATTATGAACCATAATACATAGGGCCATAAAAATTATATATTCGGATGCCTTATGATGTCCTGAGCAATAATATGGTGTCAGTTACCCACTAGTACAAAAAATAACCAAAATAATGGCAATAATATTATGTATGATAAGACGGACTGACGAGAAAAAAGATCACGCCTGCTTAATTTTTTCATAACATATTTTGAAAAAAGCTTTGTTTAAATAGGACTAAAAGGTACCAAGATTTTGATTGGCTGTAGTTTAAAGGAAGGCGAGAGGGGATTGGCTAACCTAACACTAAAAATATACTTGTAGTAGTAGACGTAGCATTTTGGGAATTTTTTTTTTTTAAGTTCGATTTAAAATTCATAGTCGTCTGCTTCTATTGGCCAGCTTAGTTGATATTGAGGAAAAATTGTTAGGCTAGGACGCCATTTCTTTAAAAAAATCTTGCCACGAGACGATGAGAGCAGAAATGTAATTCTAAATACAAATATTATAAACTTCTGGACAGGGCAGTGATAACTTGGGCCAGATCTGCCAGTCATCGTTGTTTGTGTGTAATATTCATTGAAATTGTGGTAAGATTGAATTTATTAAACATTTTATTTAAAATAAAGTTTGAATATGAGATACTAACATACGACTGTAAGTAAGTGAGTCGATGGCAGACTTAGGCAAAGCCTAGAGATTGATCCATCATATGATAGCCTATCAGGGAGGTGTAGAACTACAAAATTATATATGATTGTCATCAAGGAGCATAACACCTATTCTGTTGTATGGAAAAAGATTACTGTTGGAATTGCAGAGGCGTTGTAACCATTAGGGGAGAGGAATACTGGTATACATTGTCACTTCAAAATATAATGGTACAATAGGTTGTCATAAAGAGCTGACCCTATGCGTTTGTTTGTACTGTACCTATAGTTAACTGTGGAATATTATTGTATACTTATTATAAAGAAGGATGCATAACCTTCTTATTTCAGGGGTTTTGTGGCCCTGACAGTCACATAAAACCAGGCTCGTGGGAATTGATTGATTCCTGACTTTGTTGCATAATTCGAGCACGTACTGGAGGCCATTGTCTTTTATGAAGTGAACCAGATGGTCCATCGAGCATAGGACAAGATTTACCAGGGTTCTCATTCGAAGTTAAGTGCCCGTTCGGCACCGAGAGTCTCAACCTCTATGAACCGCAGTTATTAGACCTAAAAACTGACATTATCAAATAAAAGAATTCCTCCTGTGCTACATGAAAAGAAAATGAACGATAGGGAGTGATGATAATCAACAACCTACCATTTTACATATACCAGTATTATCCTATTTAGAAAACTACAACTACACACTTTTATTATATTAATACGTGTATTATGGACAGAAGATCCATTGTATAAATTGAATATTGTAAATAATTTCATTGATTTCACTTTTGATTGTCAATCCTGATTCAAACAAAATAGAGTCAGGATAATAAATTGAAAAAATTATTAACGTTACACAAAATTCAACCACTGACTTACTTAAGATAGTCTTTTAAAGTGTAGTGTGTATGTGATTGTTGTAGTACTGTTGTGTTTTGTTGGATAATAAAATACTTGTGTATATGTTTAGTTGGTTAATGCAACATTACCCTACTTATACATAACCCTTGACACCAAACGTAGTCATCATCATCATACATTTCAGTCAAAGAATAAGTCTGAGTGAGATCATAACGGTGGTAGCAGAAAGGTACCCTGTAACTTAACATAATATTTATTATATTCAGGGACCTTCACAGCTGACCTCACTCAGTACACTAAGAGTACATAACAACAACATTTCATAACATCAAATCCACCACAACACTGTATCCTAATTATAATCTATCAGAGGCTGAACGAGATATTTTTCTTACAATAAATTTGTTTTAATGCAAGAACCTGAGCGACATGATTTGTCAGTATTTTTATTATTTAATTAAACTAATTCTTTGTTTAACAAAAGCAAACCATTCTGCTTGAGGTAAAATACCTGGATTCGTTTCATGGCAATCAGTGGCGTAGAAAAAGCGGCGACTGATCCCAACGGACGGCAGCCGGGTACTGTAATTTCACTAATAACTATAGTGTCCTGGATTAACGAATAGCGGCTAGTGATGGTCGGATCAATGGTCTACGCTAGTGATTGCGCAGCAGATATTACTGTATCACTGTCATTTAAATTTTGTTTCATATTTTAACAAACGACAAGAAGGAATGAACGAAAAACATAAAGAAAAAGTAAGTAAGGAAGAAGCGTAGACACACTATTCTGTAAAATCCTTACATGTTTTTAACGTTAGGATTTACTAAAATCCCATCCGCTGCAGACCCAAATAGAACAGTCCCAACTAAGATGGTTTGGCCATGTCTGCAGAATGGGAGAAGATCGGCTACCACGACAAGCATGGGAAACAAAGAGCCAGGGATCCAGACCTCCAGGACGACCCAGAGTCCGCTGGGAGGACAACATTAGACAATCTTTGAAGGACCGAGGACTAGAATGGAACCAGGCCAGGAGGAAGACAGCCGATAGGATAGTCTGGCGCTCTCTCTTCCAAACCTCTACACCTCACGGTAGAAGGGGAACGACTAAGTAAGTAAGTAAGTATTTACTGATCTTCCTGTACACCTTTGGGGTTGGAGTGGCTAAGAGTTATGGCGTCCGCCTAGAGTTCTAGAGGTACCGGTTCGATTCCCAGTTGAGGGAATATAATTTATGGAAATTTTCTTTCAGAACCAGTGGTCCTAATGATGTCATACTCCCCCCTGGTCTCCTGGGTAGGGAGATCGGATGCCTAGCATTCTCGGATAAGGGCGAAAAAAATAGGAGGTCCCTTGTGCAAGTTGCGCACGTTAAAAATCCCACGGCAGTTGGAAATTGTAAAGTGTAGGCCTTTCGGCAGCTGCCCTGACAAAATTTAAAAATTAGAAACCTACCCACCACAAAATAGTTTATATAATGTGTGATTCCTATATTTACACACTGGGAATCTCGCCGGTGCTACGGAGTTCGTGCACTGTGCTGAGATCCTCTTTGTGTGATCTAATGGGGAGATCGGAGCACTGATGGAGTTGTCTGTGTACATTGAAGATAGTCCTTAAAACCAAACCAACCCTGTATACAAACCTAACAACTCAGCCATTAGATATAGTGTATTTTACGGAAACGCTTCATCACGTGATATTTGTTATTGTGCTAAAGAGTCCCCGGTTGGCTTAGATGTTGGAGCGCTGGTCTTTCGGCAGCAAAGTTACGGGGTTCCGGGATGGAAACCTTGTAGCGTTACGTTCAAGTCTACCCAGCTGTAAATGGGTACCTGGCTGTGCTCTCTCTTGAGTTTGGAAAGGCAAAGGCAGAGAGCTAAGGAACTAGTCATCCCACTTCATAAAACTGGGTCTAGTATAGTGAAGTCTCTAACACTTAACTCTCCTGCGGCAGTATCTGCTATGAGACTACCTACCTACCTCGCATAAAAAAGTTTATTATTTGCTTCGTGATTTTATATCATTTCACAGGTTTAAAAAAAATGTGTATGCCTTAAGATTAGTTCTCACTTTCTTTTCTCTACTTCTTTTTTAACGCAGGGCATTTATACCTTTGTTAACTCCTCGTTCTGGAGCGTCATTGTTAAAGGTTGTTTTTGTAGAAGATGTGTAGTGGCAAAGAAGGAGTAATGTTAATGTATATATTCCGCTGATATAGGCAATCAGCTTATGTCGGGCTTACTGGATGGCCGACAGGCGTGTGGGTGTGTAGATATCAATGGACGCGAATGCCGTGTAGTACTATTAAGTCAATAACAATCACACACACAACTAAGCACATGTAGGAGTCAGGAAACGTTGTAACTCCAAATAACGTTCTACACTGTTTATTAACTATACAGTCACGAAGACATCATAAACGGCACACTGTCACAGTTTACAGTTCACGAGCACATTATGATACATCAAGTAAGCACCAATCCGTAGGTAATTGAGTGTATAATCCAATAGTATATAATCTTTAATAACAGTTCATAATAGATCATCCGTCATCAGTACTGGTACAAAAATCTCCAGCACAAAGGTTGCAGAGTACAGCAACTCATAATCATAGACTTCGTGGCCGAATTCTCCATACAAGAAAGGGAACTGCATATGTCGCAGTTTTTAATAATACATATATATATATATATGTAGTCTGAATCAACATACTTTAAGGCCTGAAACAGTACATCTCATGGGAGAAAGAACATTCCCTTTTTACAATCTGTCCAACTTCAAAAATATCCCTCATCGAAGATATGAATATATAATGGTCTACAATCCATCTCCTGAAAGTCTTCAATAACGTTTGTTCTGCAGTATATAAATAAGCCGCATATCCATGGCTTTAGGAAATACATTAGGAAGTATCAAAAATCCCTTTCACACAAAAAATACAAGTTATTCCCGGGACACACTGACGAAAATGGTCTTCGGAGCTCTGCCCGTATCGACTGTCACCAAAATTTTCCCTCTCAAAAACCGCCCAGTACAAATTCATCCCGGCGCAAATTCGCCGCACGAGATGTGAGTAGCGTTCATGCCCCTTCTAACACTTTCTGTATCTCGAACATTCGAGCAGATTCCCTATCATATATTTAAAAAACAAACTAAGCGTGTTTTCAAGGGTGACTACAAAAATCCGACCTGTACATACAAGTCTTTTAACGTTTAACTCCCCTTCATTAAAATATGACTTTAACAGTCTACACCGACCACCGGGGAAAAAAAATGATTTGATCATTTTTTTTTTTGTTGAAAAAAATTCTTCAAACAAAAAAAATGTGAGGTCGATATCATACTAATGTCTACACCTAAGTATACACTATGTTAAGTCATATTAACAAAAATGAACAAAAAAGGGATAGAAGTAAGTGTAAAGTACAAAAGAAGTAAAGTATAGACCGATAATGAGATAAGCATACGACGATCAACAACTTCAAAGAAATATGAAGTATATGAAGTATAGACTAGCTATGACATCATAAGAGAAAAGTAAAAGAACAGATAAAGTACAAGAAGAATGAGCAGTAAAGAAAGAAAGCAGTGCAATACGAATAGAAAAAACAATGATATATCATGGTAAACAATTACATTAAACAATGCATTGAATAAAAGAATACCATAATAGCACAACAGCATACATTACAACAAATAATGCATATCTAAATCAAAGAACAAATAACTAGATATCATCTAAAAAAATAGCATAATGTGCATGATACCCAAGTTAACAAGCTCATGGAGTACCAATGATGAACCCAAATTAATATCAAAATTGACAATACCGTTATACATAGCTACTCCTGACGCACAATCAAGCGCCGGGTAGAGAAAAAATATATTACAACCTCAGAAAAAAATACCTTTTTTCTTATCTTCATATTTTTTTAAAAATAAAATTGTATAATACCGAAATGTATCGTAATGATCAGTTACGTCAAATAGTATAATTATTACAATTGTAGTACGTTCATCATTTCAAAACACAGTAGTATACGAACAATATAGTAATGCAATGGTGCATAACACCAACGGGCTGATCACCCGTTTGCCAGTCACTTCGATTACGGAAACAGCAGCAAATGGATTGATTTGCCGTTGCCCTAAAGACGCCAATAGGCGTGATGGGAAACAATGGCAAAGAAAACCTATCTGCTGTTGCCCTAAGACGCCACTAGGCGTAATGGCCACTGACTGCTTTGACGGTCGGTGGCTAAGGACGGAAGAAGAAGAAGAAGAATGGTACATAAAGATGAACCAACATATTAACATAAAAAAATTACATCATATCCTAATACAATACTCTCTAATACACTATACTATACTAATGTACAATATTATCAACTATCTCAAATAAGTTACATATAAAAGATGAGTCCCGTAGTTTTAGAACATCTTATAAGCAAGAAGGCACCAAAACATCTAGTGTGGCGTCAACTGCCAAATGGGTAAACTGGAACAGCAAATCTAGCGAAATATCATCGGTAAACTGTTCAAACCATCAATATAGCAGCACTGACTCTCATGGAAAAGCATAATATAAGTGTTCGAGAAAAATAGCAGTGTGCAAAGATATATGGAAAAGTCGTGAGTATACACATGATACCCATGTCAAAAGGCAAATCTAGAAGATGGTAATGATGACTAAGAGTGTCATGATGGCTGACAATGTGAGATTTTGTGCAAGACAAAGGAAATGCAGTAGACAAAGCCGTACATCTTAAAGACTGAACTGAAGTCATAGCCTGTGTACTGGGCCAAAAAAAAAGTAAGAAAGATATAATAAAGATGTAAAAGCATACAGTAGTAAACTTGGACCTACGTCAAAGTTTAAAAGGAGCGCAGTGAGTGCTACAAAAAGTCGTAAAAGACGAAGATACCGAGCTAACCGGTCCAGCAAGAAAGCTAAAGAAACTCGTAAGGTACATATATGTACTAACAACTAAGTCCATACATGTGGCAAAGAAGACGCTAGTCATTGCAGCAAAGAAGTTGCAATCAACGTGACTGGATGTAGATTCAGTCGTAGCTATAAAATTAGTGTGTGTATCAGACAGAACTGAAGGATCCTCTTCTATAATAGTAGTTAAAGAAGAATCAGAGTTAGAGCAACGACGTACTGAGGTATGTCGAACTGGGTTACAAGAAGCACTAAAATTAGTTTGATGAACAATTGTATCATCAATACTGCAAGATTGCCCAAAATTAGCAGAATGTACTTGTGATAAGATTTTGGCATAGTGGCGGCAGTAAGATTATGTTGCCGTTCCCAAGCAGCAATTTGTACCGGCGTACAAACCTTTATACCATGTATCTGTCCGACAGTAAGGTCGGCGATAGGCGCTCTGAGCATGCATGCGTGTATATAACCCGTAAAAATGGTGTGGCAATGTGGACTATGGCAGTCGGAAAAATCTCAACTGTCCCACCGAATGTCACACATTTCACCATATTACCTGTAGCGCAAGATGGATGGACCAGCGACTGTCTAATCCCAACAGTTGTGCATCCAGAATCGAAAAGTACTGAGACAAGATTATTATTCACAAATCCTTTATGTAGAGTAAGAGACCCTCTTCCGTCATGCGCAGCTAAGGCAGGAAGAGCGGGTAGAGGATGACCGCAACTTAAGGTAGTTATAGCTATAGATTGGAACAAAGTTGTGCACTCCGGGCACTGAGATGCTCTCTCGAAATCGAAAGCAGAGCAAGCGGTAGCATTAGAGACACTATTATTATTGTTACTTTGATCATTAACACCCTGAGGCTCTTGTTGAGCAGAGTTATCATGGCGATACGATCTATCATTCGGAGATCTACCGTCACATCGCGATCTATTGCGACTATTATCTCTATTGTAATCATTGCTATTTCCTCTATTGAAACTATTGTTCTGATTTGAACTTCGGCTTGCATTGTTGCGATTGTTATTTCCCATTTGATCAAAATTTCTATTCGATGGATTTTGTTGTCTCCAAGAAAAGTTATTATAGGGTTGATAGTTTCTATTGTAGTTATCTCTTCCAAAATTTCCATAATTGTTGGAACCAAAATGTTGAGGAGTTTTAAATTGTCTCCAGTTTCTTGAAGAAGGAGAATCACTACCCCCTTGGTATTGTCTAAAATCCCGATTATCTCTCCTACCAAGATTACGATCAGCACTTTGAGGTCTACGGCGCCAATTAGGACCATATGGTATTGCTGAAGCTACGGGTAAACCTTCTTTGACTTCAGAATTTCTAACAGTTACATTTGGATGAGCCGTGACGTATTGGCGACAGTATTGTTCCATATCTTTTAAGTTTGAAGGCTTTCGCTCATGTAGAAAGGAAAGAAAAGATTCACTAACTGATGACATGACTTTGTCTCGAAACGATAAGTCCATAAGGGCTTCATATGTGTGTTCAGTTTTTGAAAGTTCAACCCAACGTGAAAACGTAAGGCGAATATTTGATATAAAGTCTGAAAAATCTTTCCGTCTCTGGCAATAGAGACTTAAAGCGTAGGCGATAACCTTCTTCATCCAGCTGGTTTTTTTAATAAGGCCGCTCCGACAACATCATAGTTATTCTTGTCAGGACCTTCTAACATACTTATAGTATTCAAATCTTCACCCTTAAGTATCTCCATAAGTTGTGCAACATATTGCGACTTTTGTCTATCTTATGAGATTTGCATGAAAGTTCAAATCTATTTAGATAGAATGATATATCGTCGCAGGCAGAGTTGAAAGCAGGTAATTTGACTTTATAAGAATTTAATCTTATTAGACCTTCAGCCAGCTTCCTAATTTCTGTTTTTCATTTTCCAACTGAATTTGCATTTGCATTAGCATTTTTTCTCTCTTCTGCCTTGCCTCTAATTTCTGTTTTTGCAATCTTCTATCTTCAGCTTCTAATTTCTGTTTCTTTTCCTCTGACTTCTGCGCCTTTGCATATTCGGCAAGTGCGAATTCTTCTAATCTCTCCGTAGTCATACCAAGGGATTTCCCATGTGTAATGAAATAATCTAAACTAGACATTTAGTCTAATTATATGATATAGATAACTTATGTAAATATATTCCTTGAGAAACTCACTTTATCCCAACTCAGTGGGTGACAAGTACTTGCACAAGAACTTGTATAATTATCTTACGTATTAATAATATAATTAATCACTTATATATATATATATGTATATATATATATATGTATATGTATATATATATATATATTATGCATTATAATATTGACAGTGTATGACATAATAGATAATACAAACAAGAGAGACAAAGACAAGATATAAAGAACAAATGACCACGTTCGCAGGAATCAACTAAAGTAAGAAAGCAGAAATAAAGCAAAAATATTGCAAAGCTTGCAACGACAGCTGCGAATAGTATAACAATACAAGCGACAACACAGTGTATAAATGAAAAATGTGTATAGAAATAAAAGATAGGAAGGGGAAAAACACTCACAAACAAATTAATAAAAAACTAAAGAACAAATAAAAATATAACGACAACAACACTGAGACGTTTCGTCACACCTAAACAATTATAATGATGACTGAATCCGGCGTAAACAGAGTATGCACAGAATATGTCAAGGGATCTTTTACGAAACGAACTTAGTCAAACAGTCCCTAAAGAACGCTTACGTCGGCCCTCGGTGAAGTGGGATATATCCGAACGTAAGTCTCCACCCAACCAAACCCGCAGAAATATGACATATATAACATAGAAAACAAAAAATACAAGGATCTAATAGCGTAAGTTCTGAGAAAGGCTCAATTTTACACAGAACAGTGGTACAGTTTACACATACAAAACAGCCACTTATCTTCAAAAGGAAAAAATTCCAGCCTCCGCAACAACAGCAATGATGTACATAGTTAACACAGTCTGCCGAAATCCAATGGTGATCGATACTGGAACTCCAAGGTAATAGCGGCTTTCAAACGTAACTCCAGACATCGGGTGCTGACATCATAACTTGGCGCACGAGAAGAGGGACTGGAACGCTGCAACTCTTGACTTGAATAACTTGTATAGTAAACTCCGTGTAAGATAATATCCTTCCGTAGTAGAAACTAGCTCACAGAAAACTAGAACTGGTTACACTGTAGATCTTGTAGAACAACTTGTGCATCCTTTCATAATAGCCCCATATCACTGGCGACCACTGTTAACTCCTCGTTCTGGGGCGTCATTGTTAAAGGTTGTTTTTGTAGAAGATGTGTAGTGGCAAAGAAGGAGTAATGTTAATGTATATTTTCCGCTGATATAGGCAATCAGCTTATGTCGGGCTTACTGGATGGCCGACAGGCGTGTGGGTGTGTAGATATCAATGGACGCGAATGTCATGTAGTAATATTAAGTCAATAACAATTACACACACATCTAAGCACAAGTAGGAGTCAGGAAACGTTGTTACTCCAAATAACGTTCTACACTGTTTATTAACTATACAGTCACGAAGACATCATAAACGGCACACTGTCACAGGTTACAGTTCACGAGAAAATTATGATACATCAAGTAAGCACCAATCCGTAGGTAATTGAGTGTATAACCCAATAGTATATAATCTTTAATAACAGTTCATAATAGATCATCCGTCATCAGTACTGGTACAAAAATCTCCAGCACAAAGGTTGCAGAGCACAGCAACTCATAATCATAGACTTCGTGGCCGAATTCTCCATACAAGAAAGGGAACTGCATATGTCGCAGTTTTTAATAATACATATATATATATATAGTCTGAATCAACATACTTTAAGGCCTGAAACAGTACATCTCATGGGAGAAAGAACATACCCTTTTTACAATCTGTCGAACTTCAAAAATATCCCTCATCGAAGATATGAATATATAATGGCCTACAATCCATCGCCTGAAAGTCGTCAATAACGTACGTTCTGCAGTATATAAATAAGCCGCATATCCATGGCTTTAGGAAATACACTAGGAAGTATCAAAAATCCCTTTCACACAAAAAATACAAGTTATTCCCGGGACACACTGACGAAAATGGTCTTCGGAGCTCTGCCCGTATCGACTGTCACTAAAATTTTCCCTCTCAAAAACCGCCCAGTACAAATTCATCCCGGCGCAAATTCGCCGCACGAGATGTGAGTAGGTTTCATGCCCCTTCTAACACTTTATGTATCTCGAACATTCGAGCAGATTCCCTATCATATATTTAAAAAACAAACTAAGCGTGTTTTCAAGGGTGATTACAAAAATCCGACCTGTACATACAAGTCTTTTAACGTTTAACTCCCCTTCATTAAAATATGACTTTAACAGCCTTCTTTATCATCAGCTAGTCGCATCGGTCGTTGAGTATATGCTGGGATTACTCACGCTGTCAGTAACACAATGTGAATGACTAAAACGCATTCAAAATGAAGGCATGCGTTTAGTCTTGGCACCCGTGTGTTGCCGGGGCCCGAAAGGAGAGCACTAAGGAGGGTTGGGCATGGGGCTGTTTACCCCATCCCGTAAAAACTTCGCACAGTGGGCTGATCACCTGCTTGCCAACCAATCTGATTACGGAAACAACGATAGATTGTTTGGTCTGTTTCTGTTCCACAAAGACGCCACTAGGCGTGGTGGAAACAGCGATAGATTGATCAATTTGTTGTTGCCCTAAGACGCCACTAGGCGTACTGGCCACATACTGCTTTGCCGGTTGGTGGCTAAGGATGGAAGAAGAAGAAGAAGTTTAGTCTTGGGCTGTGCGCGAGATACTTGTTGTGGCAATGAGGTACATGCATGGAGTACTGTCAATAAGACCCAGATATGCAATGACCCAGCCAAACGCATATATGCGAGTAACCACCGACAAACAGCACCCCCTGCATAAAAACATAGCTGACATTAAGAGAGCAAGAATAAAGAGGGGGGTGTCATTGATGGTACAGGCAGAAACAACGATCAAGCAGGTGACCACGGCTGAAAATATATTCAAAGGGGAAGTGTGAAGCCAGTCAGATGAGAACTGGATTAACTACAAGCAAGTCATCATCAGCCTGGACAGAGAGTGTAGAACTAGTAGCAATGGGAAAGCAGAACTGGAAATTCATCAACTGATTCATGATCATGCCGGGGATATTGATGCCATTACGTATACAGATGGGTCTGTGATCCGTAGATGGAAATCAGGATGGGGCTTCTCTGCTTAAGTAAAGGACAGAATCTTCGCCGAACGTAGCGGGACTTACAAGATAACAACTTCCAGCATGAGAATGGAAGTACAGGCAGCTACTGCAGCCTTAACGTGGCTAAATGAAATTTTATTAACAAAGGCAGTCTTTGTGTCAGATTCTCGGTCCATGCTTCGAAAGGTTCAAAATGGTTGGATAAGGTATGAATGGAAAACATTCATAGAAACTTCGAATCCATAGGAGCTGATGTGGATCTACTGTCTTGATCATGCAGGGGTAATGAGAGTGCTGACAGACTAGCTGTCACAAAACGTTTTGTGCATGTACTTTTACGCCCTTATCTCTCACCTTCATCGTCTTATTATTTTACATATTTTATGCACCTACATTTTTGCCTAGCCGCTCTCAGACCTGTTTACGTTTCACCAAATGAATCATTAGCATTACAAAGCTAATTAGACAGGTCAGCGGATAATACGTTTATCACTTAAGTCGTCTAGCCACCTTTGATAGAGACGATCTTTGTTGACATAAGGCGGTTGCGCACGATCGATAGAAAGAAAGCGTTATTGGCTGTCTAAGAAATCCGTCTGAGGGATTTACGCTAACACAGGTGACAATACGCAATCGCTTCCGCTGGACAATCTCTGTATCAATAATACAGATAACCTGTCAGAGGAGGCAATATGGGTGGAAGGTATTAGTCAGGAAATAAATTCACCGATGTGTTTGTAAGTTTGTACAAATACAATCGGAAGTATTACTGACATATCTGAAAGAGATCACGCATTTAAACTTTAAAAGTGATAAATTTAAAACACGTGGGGGGGGGCGCGGGGGGGGGGGGGAAGAAATGATTTAACACAAAGACCTACATAGTTCTAAAGAGATTGGATTGGTTTAATTTGAGAGACGGAATAAACATTGGATTTCACTGGCAAATTTGTCGGAAATACAATCTGGGGCTTAAATTGAGAAATGGGAATATCTATCTATCTATAACAATCCACTCCCAAAGGAGCAAAGGCCTTCAACAAACACATGCCAAGTCCTCCTGTCACGTGCCATCATCTCACGTTCTTTACACGTTCTCCTCATCATTTTCATCTCTGTTTCCAGCTCTCTTTGTCGTAGATTTGTGATAGGTGATTAAGACTTAGTTTGGTCCCTTCTGAATAGACATAGACATAAGTGATAGCTCAGTGGGAGGTGATAAAATAGAAATAGATTTCACGAGTGAGGTGGAGGAAATATAGTAGATTCGGTCTCTGACACTCGAGAAGCTTCTCTCAGTCAGCCTATCATCTACAACAGAGTTAGATTAGTCAGATAAATCTAATATAATATATATTAATATATATGTTCCTCACATACCCACACACATAAGTGACGACAATAGACTCACAAACGTGAAACTATGACGATGAAA
Organism: Oreohelix idahoensis; assembly: GCA_024509875.1. Taxonomy (NCBI): domain Eukaryota; kingdom Metazoa; phylum Mollusca; class Gastropoda; order Stylommatophora; family Oreohelicidae; genus Oreohelix; species Oreohelix idahoensis. The sequence goes on from JAMPIV010003301.1 coordinate 239,226, forward strand.
ATATAGATATTTGGGAACGAACTGACCGACACACTGGAATAAGTTTATGTGAAGTTTAATTATCATAATAAACTTCCATCACAACATATAAAATTACATCAAACCTATACAAATAGTCATAAAGTCAATGAATTGCTACACGAATGATAGACCCATTGGTATGATCCTTTCCCTCGATGTATAGCCCACAGTCCTGTTAGAAGAAAAGTGATAGCCCCAAAGAGTCACGGATACATATGATTTAGTCTAAGATTTCCCTGTAAAGGTATGAACAGACTTGAGTACTCTGATCTATCCTAAGGACAATATTGTTAGCAACAAAACTTGCATAAAGAAATTTAAGACAGCAAAATGGGTGCCAAAACACAACAATAAAGTAATCACTCAGTCCTGCATTCACTCTATTCAGTCAGCCGTGATCACGTGCTTTCATTCGTACTTACAGCTTTGGTAGCAACTTCTAGAAACACAATTATTAGGACATGCACATACAGACTCTCCAATGGTAGTCTTGGTGAAGAGAACCCCAGTTCCAAAAAGACGGGTTGAATTCACTACTTCAGGGAACGTTTTCTTGGTTATTCTTATTTATGGATATCTGTGTAAGTCACATTAAAATTGTCCAGGCACGAACGTTAACAGCGCGCACAGTGTCAATAGCTTAGGTTTCTAGTAATGAGGAATGTCAGGTCGGTGCCTTCCCTCAGTATAGGACTTGATTTGGTCACACCACCACTAGTCAAAACTTCGTCGGAATGTTACTGATATTAATATTTTGCTTGCCACAAGGGCTGAAATGTACTTGAGGTTTTTTTCTCAGTAAGAATTAAATCAGGCTCGATGGGCCCGTTACTTCATTAAATCTTTAAAAGTTTATGTAATGGGTACTCTGTCGTTCTGGATGCCAATGCAATCTAGACAGGGTTTACTTTATACACCCAGGTCTTTAAGAAAAAATGTTTTAGTTCTTCACAGATATTTCTCCGTACAAAACGCTGGTAGAGTTGAGCTACCTCAGTTTTCACTGAATAAAGAAAAAACAACATATAAAATACTTATACATACTATGTACTCGGTTATAACTTACATTATAAACCGCAGGCGGAGAGCTTGACTTATCGTTTAAAACTCCCGTGAAATAAGGTATAATTCATAAAATCAATCATCATGAATTAGAAATACATACGTAATTCGTCAATACTCAATGATGAATCAGTGCAGTTATAAGTTAGTTTTAAAATATTCTAGACTGAGTATTTAGCAGTTAAATTAAATTTATTTATAGCTGCATGAGTTTAAGCTAGAAATTATATATATATATCCGACAAAGGATCCCACGTTATTTCGAAAACCCCTGTCTCCCCCTGTCCTCTTTCTCTCTTTCTCTCTCTCTCTCTCTCTCTCTTAACACTTCCCATTAACTGAGACGTTGCCCATAACTGCCAAACGTGCGTCTTCACATCTTCTACGACGACCTGTCTCATTTCTGAGCGATGCGGATGGCAGTTTCCACACCTCGCCGAGAAACTTAGCCGAAGAAAACTCGTGTGTCAGCTTGAAAATGTAGACGAGATGTCTGCCATCATGTCTGACGAACGAATTTATCTTACTATTACGTCTCGTCCAAGGACTGACACATGACGTAATAAAATGCGTTTCTAATTGAGAAAAGAAATGGCAAAGTCAGAATGGGAAAATATTTTTAGTCGCAAACGAACGAATGCGAAAAACAGGAAAAGGATAAAAGAGCGATAATAAAGTAGAGGACACGGGTAGAAAAGAAAAGAATATAGAAAATTTATTGATCATAAATCTCTATGCGACAGAACGTCCCCCCTTTAAGATATGGAAGCACTCCATGTCTACGTTATGGAAATAAATTTCCTATATCCGTAGCTTCAGGGTGTCTGTCCTCTTCCCTCTCGTCTCTCCCCTCCGTCTCTGTCCAATTCCTACTCACGAAGTCTGCTCCCACGTTTTCTCTTCCTGGAATATATTCGACTTTAAAGGAATATACACTTAGCAGCAGTGCCCAGCGAATTATTTTCGCGTTAAATTCCTTATTAGCCCCAAGAAATGCCAGTGGAGCATGGTCGATCTGCACTGTGAATGCTGCTCCGTAAAGATATTCATGGTGCCTTCTTATACCATGCACTAATGCCAGACATTCTCTTTCCACTGTGAAGTAATTTTGTTCTGCCTTATTCAATTTACGACTGCCTTATGCCAATGGGAATAGCTGGTTGGGATCATCGTCGCCTGCCTGAAGCAAGGTGGACCCAATGCCTTGTCCCGATGCGTCAACTCGCAATACAAAAGGTTTGGTAATATCAGGCAGTCGCATAATTGGATATTCGGACAACCGTTTCCTGAGCGTGACGTAAGCGTCTTTGCACTTTTGATCCCAGATAATTCTCTCCGGTCGCCCCTTTTTCGTAAGGTCAGTAAGGGGTGCTGTCAACCCATTGAAGTTTTTGATGAATTTCTTGTAATAAGCACATAAAACGATCGCGTTTCCTTCTTCGTCCTTGGCCTCTTTGCTGCACGTATCTTCTCTATGTTCTTAGCAACTGGCCACATGGCACCGTGAGCAATGGTATGCCCCAGGAAGTCAAGTTTTTCGAAGCCGATTAAACATTTGCTAGGTCTAGCTGTGAGACCAGTTTCCTGTAGTCTCCTAAGGAGCATCTCAACCGTAGCCATGTGTTTTTCATATGTGTCTGTTGCAATTAGTATATCGTCCATAAAATTGTGGATACGTGGACTGTGCAATGGTTCTAACAGCTTTCTCATCTTCCTTGTGAACACTCCTGGTGCGTTATATAACCCGAATGGCATCACGTTAAACGTATAGTGTTCTTCACTAGTGCTGAAAGCCAGCAAAGGCTTAGTTTCCTCTTTGACTGGTATCTGATAGTAACCCTTACTCAAGTCAATCTTTGAGAAAATTCGTGCCTTGCTTAGCTTGCTAAACAGCTCAGAAACGCTTTGGAGGGGTTCCGGCTGAAATTCCGTTACTGTGTTAAGTAGACGGTAATCGATACATAGCCGAACTTCCTTATTGGGCTTCTGCAACAGCACTACGCTCGCACTATACGGAGATGTAGACTCACTAATAATTCCTGTTTTACGTAGCTTGTCTATCTCTGCGCGTAGCGTATCAGCTTTCGCATACTGAATAGGGTATACTCTGGTTCGAACGGGTGTCTCGTTGTTAAGTTTCATTTCGAACTCTACGAGATGAGTTCGCCCAGGTACATCCGTTAGCACTGCTGTGTACTGGTTCAGTAAAGCCCTCGTTTCTGTCTCTTGTGCTTCAGAGAGAGTGTCACCAGATTTTACATCTTCGAAAGATTCAGTTTGTTGCAATGGATATTCCATGCAACTATCGTCATCTTCAACATCCTCTGTAGCAATGGCGATCGCCAGGAGATGTTCGGGGGACGGCACCGGTCTTTCTAAGTATTTCTTTAACAGATTTACTTGGTAGACCTTCTCCTTTCCTTTAATAAAGATCTGATAATTCGTTCTAGAGATCTTTTTCAGGACGGTAAACGGCCCTTGCCACCCGATGCGTAGCTTGTTGCTTCCGGTTGGCAGTAACAACAAAACTTTATCTCCTGGTTGTAATTCTCTCTCCTTTGCTGCTTGATTGTATCGTTTAGCGTGCTTTGCGCGAGCTTTCTTAAGGTTGGTCGTTGCTAGATCCCATTGTAGCTGTAGCCTTTCCTTCAATTCCGATACATATCTACTGGCTGAGACAACTGTCTCATCCGCCTTCTGGTCTGTCAGCGACCTGAGTAAGGCTTCAAGCGGGCCCTTGATAGGTCTGCCGAATAACAGTGTAGCTGGGGGAAAACCCGTAGAGGCCTGGGGAACTTCCCTGTACGCTAACATCGTGGTGAGACTGTCATTGAAACGTTCCACGAGCCCATTTCCGGCCGGATGGTACGGGCTGGTGTGGATGTGTTTGGCCCTCAAGATCTTAAAGATCTCCTCCATTAACAGGCTACGGAATTGGGATCCATTGTCCGTCAAAACTTGTTGAGGGAATCTCAACCGTGTAAAAATCTGCACTAGAGCTTCTGCGACATGCTTCGAATCTGTGCATGTTAGCGGTATAGCTTAGGCCCACATAGTGCATGTGTCGACTAGGGTCAGGATAAACCTGTTCCTTCGTTTGGTCCTTTCTAGGGGTCCAACAATGTCGACAGCAACCCGTTCAAATGGTATCCCACTATTGGCATTTCCCCCATGGGAACTGGGGGTCCAATGCTTGAGTGCCACCCGTTGGCACTGGGCGCAGGATTTGACGTATCTGATAAGTATTCATTCCTGGCTTCCAATAGTGAGTGTGTATTTGCTGGTTTGTGGCGTTCTGTCCCATATGCTTTAAGTTCCATGTGTAACAAATTAGACGCAGGCACCCGTTCCTTCTTGGTTTGCCCTCTTGTGGTTACTGTTGCCACTATTGGCTCTTCCGGTTTCCCAATAAACACATATCTACAGCCAAGTATGACTGGGTAGATGGGGTCATCAATAACAGCCGCTTTGATCACACCTCTCACAAAATCAGATTGGATCTCCACCAATGCGATGGGAAGCGTTGTTGGTGCATCACTCTCAAGAACTCCACAAAGTTTAACGGTTTCTTCTGTCTCTTGACCGGGTTTGACCAGGTGCCTGGCAACAATGCAATTAAAAGAAAGCCCCGTGTCAAACAAACAATAAGTTGAAGTCCCGTTTAAAACAACAGTACCTCGCGTAGAGGGCCTCTCTCCCTCAGGTTGAGAATCACTGACAATAATTATTTCCTGCGAGTCTGTTGTTTGTAAGCATCCTATGCGCTTCGGCTCGGTGTGCTTGCTCTGATCCTTAGTCCCGTGCGCAGGGGTTTTCCCTTTGTCACCGTGTCCTTTCTGACCGCGGTGCCATGAAGAACGGTTGGGTTGATCAGACTGTTGACTGTGGTTGGGGTACTTGTTTTTGTAGAACTTGGATTTTTCAGCAGGGGGGTTTTGAGGTCCAGTTTCTCTGTGGTTATTCTGATTAGAAGCATGAGAAGATTGATCTATATTATTCTTTCGAAAATGCTCTTCTGTCGGTTTACGTTTTGTGGCCGGTAGTTCAGGGAACGCATTTTGATATCGCTCAGACTTTTCCAAAATGTCTTCAAGCTTTTCTGCACCCTGCTCAGCTAGAAATCTCTGGGTATCAGCAGACAAAGTGTTCTTTATTTGTTCTGTTATAACAAATTCCTCCAGACCTTCATAGGTAGAGGGGAGCTGAGAAAGCTCAAGGCACTTTGTCAAGTATTCCTTCAAACGAGACGAGAACTGCTGAAAAGTTTCAGAGCTCTCCTTCCTGCTGTTGCGAAACAGTTGCAAAAACTTTCGCGCATTCATTTCAAAGAGCTCAAGTAAAGCTTTCTTCAACACGTCGTAGTTGTCTTGTTGGTTGCTTTCCAGTTTGGCGTAAACATCATACGCACTGCTTTTCAAGGCCTGAGAAAGCTTCATATTCCAACGCGACCTCTCTAAACCGTACAGAGTTGCAATTTTCTCAAATTTTTCTAGATACGTGTCAATCTTCTCATTAGGACAAGGGAAAGATTCGAGGAGAAGACTCTCCGTTGCTGGAGGTAGAGGCAGCACCACGGCTTTGGACTTCTAGAGCTTTAAGCGCCAACTCGTGCTGTCTCTCCTTCTCTCTTTCCTCATGCTGTCTCTCCTTCTCTCTTTCCTCATGCTGCATCCTGCGAATTTCCATTTCCTCGTCCATCTTCTTCTGCTATTTAGCTTCAGCTGCTTTCCTATCCGCATCATATCTGTCAAGTTCGTCCCTGACAAAAACTTTCGCTTCCTCTCCGTCCAAACCTTCTTCTCTTGCCTCGTCCCTGAGGATCTGTCTAAGCTTCGCCCTCTCTGCCATTGTAAATAGGTGAATGAGACTTCTCAAGGAAGAAGTAAGAAAAAGGATATACTGGTTCCTACCACTTGCGAGAAAAAAATACCAAAACAAAGATATACTTTATCCTGGGATATCTCCTCCTATGATATTTTATCTAACTATCGCTGCTATTCCTGGCTCTAAAAGCTCTAATTGCAAGCGACTTTTTAATCCACTGTCAAGTTCACCCCTGAAGTCAGATCGGGTAAGGGAGGCAATTAATCTGGACGAAACAGTCCGAAACGCACTCCTTAACTTAGTTCAAACACTTTTCTGCTTCAAACCCAGTGACTGTTAGACAATCACAAACTTTACCAGCGTTTAGTATTACAAAATCAATAATTAACATATATTCCGACAAAATCAACCTGTAACTCAAATGTATATTACTAAAAATGCTGTGGAAAAACAATTATTAATTGTGTGGTCAGCACGCCCATAAACAGATCGTTAGTCTAGGGGAATAGTTATTTTTAAAGATACACAAAATCCACGAGACAATCACACTCTTACTCCATTACAGAATAAAGAACATAACAGACGAGCTAATATATTTATCGTACTCGTCTTCCTATTCTAAGTTCAAAATCCCGATAAACGAGACCTCATTTGTCGTAGATTTGTGATAGGTGATTAAGACTTAGTTGGTCCTTTCTGAATAGACATAGACATAAGTGAAAGCTCAGTGGGAGGTGATAAAATAGAAATAGATTTCACGAGAGAGGTGGAGGAAATATAGTAGATTCTGTCTCTGACACCCGAGAAGCTTCTCTCAGTCAGCCTATCATCTACAACAGAGTTAGATTAGTCAGACAAATCTAATATAATATATATCAATATATATGTTCCTCACATACCCACATACATAAGTGACGACAATAGACTCACAAACGTGAAACTATGACGATGAAAATATAGATATTTGGGAACGAACTGACCGACACACTGGAATAAGTTTATGTGAAGTTTAATTATCATAATAAACTTCCGTCACAACATATAAAATTACATCAAACCTATACAAATAGTTATAAAGTCAATGAATTGCTACACGAATGATAGACCCATTGGTATGATCCTTTCCCTCGATGTATAGCCCACAGTCCTGTTAGTAGAAAAGTGATAGCCCCAAAGAGTCACGGATACATATGATTTAGTCTAAGATTTCCCTGTAAAGGTATGAACAGACTTGAGTACTCTGATCTATCCTAAGGACAATATTGTTAGCAACAAAACTTGCATAAAGAAATTTAAGATAGCAAAATGGGTGCCAAAACACAACAATAAAGTAATCACTTAGTCCTGCATTCACTCTATTCAGTCAGCCGTGATCACGTGCTTTCATTCGTACTTACAGCTTTGGTAGCAACTTCTGGAAACACAATTTTTAGGACATGCCCATACAGACTCTCCAATGGTAGTCTTGGCCAAGAGAACCTCAGTTCCAAAAAGACGGGTTGAATTCACTACTTCAGGGAACGTTTTCTTTGTTATTCTTATTTATGGATATCTGTGTAAGTCACATTAAAGTTGTCCAGGCACGAACGTTAACAGCGCGCACAGTGTCAATAGCTTAGGTTTCTAGTAATGAGGAATGTCAGGTCGGTGCCTTCTCTCAGTATAGGACTTGATTTGGTCACACCACCACTAGTCAAAACTTCGTCGGAATGTTACTGATATTAATATTTTGCTTGCAACAAGGGCTGAAATGTACTTGAGGTTTTTTTTCTCAGGAAGAATTAAATCAGGCTCGATGGGCCCGTTACTTCATTAAATCTTTAAAAGTTTATTTAATGGGTACTCTGTCGTTCTGGATGCCAATGCAATTTAGACAGGGTTTACTTTATACACCGAAGTCTTTAAGAAAAAAAATGTTTTAGTTCTTCACAAATATTTCTCCGTACAAAACGCTGGTAGAGTTGGGCTACCTCAGTTTTCACTGAATAAAGAAAAAACAACATATAAAACACTTATACATACTATGTACTTGGTTATAACTTACATTATAAACTGCAAGCGGAGAGCTTGACTTATCGTTTAAAACTCCCGTGAAATAAGGTATAATTCATAAAATCAATCATCATGAATTAGAAATACATACGTAATTCGTCAATACTCAATGATGAATCAGTGCAGTTATAAGTTAGTTTTAGAATATTCTGGACTGAGTATTTAGCAGTTAAGTTAAATTTATTTATAGCTGCATGAGTTTAAGCTAGAAATTATAATGTATTCTGCTTTCCACTGAAACACGTCACTAGAGAATATAACAGACTTATGAATTATTTTATTTTGCACAGAAATCTAACTAGTAAAATGATATTTTCTAGCACGAGTGATCTGTCTACTGCGAATTCTGGAGAACGGAAGGAAGTCAAGTTTAAACTCCGGTTAAGATATATGAAAACCCGAAAAAGGATCCCACGTTATTTCGAAAACCCCTGTCTCCCCCTCTCCTCTTTTTTTTTTCTCTCTCTTAACACTTTACATTAACTTAGACGTTGCCCATAACTGCCAAACGTGCGTCTTCACACCTTCTACGACGACCTGTCTCATTTCTGAGCGATGCGGATGGCAGTTTTCACACCTCGCCGAGAAACTTAGCCGAAGAAAACTCGTGTGTCAGCTTGAAAATGTAGACGATATGTCTGCCATCATGTCTGACGAACGAATTTCTCACACTATTACGTCTCGTTCAAGGACTGACACATGAAGCAATAAAATGCGTTTCTAAATGAGAAAAGAAACTACAAAGTCAGAATGGAAAAATATATTTAGTCGCAAACGAACGAATGCGAAAAACAGGAAAAGGATAAAAGAGCGATAATAAAGTAGAGGACACGGGTAGAAAAGAAAAGAATATAGAAAATTTATTGATCATAAATCTCTATGCGACACTCTTCTACATGTACTTTTTGGTCTACCACTGCCTCTCTTGCCCTGGAGGTTCCAGAACAAGGACTGCCGTGTAATGCTATCAACAGGTTTTCTCAGTGTGAGTCCTATCCATCGCCATCGTCTTCTTCTCATCTCTTGTTCCACTGGCACTTGTCTAGTTCTTGTCATCAGTTCCACGTTGGTAACCTTGTCATACCATTTTAATCCCTGTATTCTACGCAAGCACCCATTTATGAAAGTCTGTAGCTTTTTGGTTGTTGTCTTTGTTGTTCTCCATGTCTCAGAGCCATACAATAGGACTGACTTCACATTTGAGTTGAAGATTCTTATTTTCGTGTTGGGTCCGATTTCTCTTGATCTCCATATATTTCCCAATGCAATGAAAGCTCCTCTTGCTTTTTGTATTCTTATTTTGATAACACTGTCTGTCCCTCAAACTTTGTCTATATTGCTGCCAAGATATGAGTACGATTCTACATCTTGTATTGGTGCTTCTACAAGTTCAACCCTGTTTTCATTACCTGCATTTATTCTCATTATCTTTGTCTTTTCCCAGTATATTTTCAGACCCAATTGCTGTGACCTCTCATCGAGTGTTTTCAATTTGTCCTGCATCTGATTACGGTTATTGGACAGAAGAGCCAAGTCATCTGCAAAATCCAGATCATCCAACTGCTTAGTCAGAGTCCACTGGATTCCATTAAATGGGAATATAATCTAGCGAAATCTGAGACACAAATCAGACTGCATCGCCACGTCAAGCTAGGAACTCTCAGGCGCCAAAGAGAACGATCGGACAAAGAATTCCAAAATTATAAGTGACAGATCGAAGTATTAGGGCACCTTTATAACTTAAAAGGAAACCCGCATATTTTAAATACAAAGACTGGAAACTTAAGGAATTCGAATCAAGACATTAGAGTGATTCTAAAATAACCCCATACCCAGTGATTCGAAGCATCGCATCAACGTGCTGTGTCCATACATCTGTTCCAGGAGAATGTGTTTCCAAAAGTTAATTTGCAGTAAATGTAAACATTTATTTTACCATGTGAATGTGACATGTCTGTACTTGCTAAGTGGTTATACAAGTCATAGGAGGCTGGCAGCCTCAACATATGAAAATAGTATGTTCAAAACCACTACAGCAAGCGCAGGTGTTTGTTTTATGCTAATTCGCTCAGAAAAGCGAAAGCAGCAGCAACCCCAGACTCCGAATGGAGCAATGATGACTGATGATTACATCCTATGTGCATCAAGTGTATCGTATCATTATTTTGAGATATATGTACCTAGTTAATAGTAATTCACGCAAACCAATGTCTTCGGGCTGTCCAGACACATTTTCCCCATTAAAGTAACCATAAGAATAACGGTGATTTATAATCATATTCCCTGAGTTATACTGTGTATATTCAGAAATACTTATAAAAATAATTTCGCTGGATTTACGCCAGCTGGGGGCTTGAACGGGCTAAAACCATTGCTTAATTCTTCACAAAAGGCGGCGGATCAGATATAAGTTAATAGTGCTCGGCCCTAAGCAGCATTGTTCTTGACTTCTGAAAATATCTTGTGAAAACTCCATTGAGATAGAAGCATCATTATCCTTCTATCTACAACTCTACCAAGAGTAATCTTATGCGAAGGTAGGCACCTTTGAAGACCCATATTAGATACTCTTGAGATTTGGCTACGGGTGGACCACCACTGTAGAGCTAAGGGGAGGCAATCCGTGACACTAGCATCAAAAGCACCCACAGTGGGGACACTGGATATGGATAAGGGAGAGATACGGAGAGCAACTGATAATCGCCTGTTAGAGAATGACACTGCAATAGATGAATCATCAAGGTTAAGACTGTTTACATTATGCATCAAACGTAAGGCTAGCAGCGATGGACGTATGAGAGAATGCATCCGTCGTGTATATAACCAGCGAGTTACAGGAACAGTTAGCATTCACACTCTTCGACATATACTGAGGGAGACTGGGCACCTGTGGGTTTGCCCGGAGTGTAATGATGTCGATTCTGTTATACAACAACAATAACAATTTATGTGTCCTTTGTCCTAATTGTTGTTGTTGTTGTTATTGATCCAGTGGGGTTTGGGCTCTCGCCCTTCGGTCCAATACTATGTAGTGGTATCTGCATGTGTTGGCAAGTTGTTGTTTTGATCCGTTTGTCTGTGCCTATTAGGAAGGAGCATTTTCCTAACATCATCAAGTGCTGTGCACTCAAAGACGTGGTGGTCAATAGTTTCATAGGGGTAGTTACATAGCTAGCACTCCGGAGTGTGTTGTGGTTGGATTCTGTTCAAGATTTGTTGCATGATACATGTTGTGTTCGGAGCCGAAAATGGTGCTCTGATCCCTCCTTGTAAGATTGCTGATGTTGTCATTAGAATTAGGACTGGCCATATGTCTGTGCTTCTCTATGATGCGGAATGCTGGAGAGTAACAGAGAAGGAAATGTCGAAATTTTCATCTTTCACACAATGGATGGACCCCTAAAGGTAAGCGAAATACTTGTAGAGGCCGATCAAAAACAACTTGATGGAGAACTGTGGAGGCCGAGATACAAAGAATGAACCAGAGCTGGGGCACTGCACGAAGAATGGCCGCCGACCAAGCACAGTGGAAGCAGTTTGTTGCTGTCCTACCAGACGCCACCAGGCGTGATGGCCACTGACTGCTTTTGTAACCGGGTCACGGTGTGTGGGTTACAGTGTGGTATGAATGGTGCTGTCTAAGTTTAGACTTCTCCGTTTATCTTCCAAGTTAAAGATTAAATTATCACTGATCAACTCCGTCAGAGGTGGTAATTCTTGGATGATATTACTATCTTTTCAATATCCCAGGTTCGTTCAGTTCCTTCTTTGATGTTATTATAGTGACTTCTCATATAGTGGTAGAGTGAACAATAATGGTATAAGTTCAGCAACATGTAATGACGAAATTAAATTCTAGCTGATCCATTAAAACTTTTAATAACACAATACTGTTAACAGGCATGACAAGGTAATTCAAACAATGGAGCTCGCATACAGTCAAAAGTTGGACCCTTGGATATTACTGGTACTTCTTACGTGAGCTCTATATCTTGTAGATTTTTATTCCTCTTTATAACATTGTCTCCTTTAGATATTCTTAGTCTAGAACAAGAATCAGTCTTATGCGTTCCTAGAACAAGAATCAGTCTTATGCATAATATGTACTCACAGTCAGATACTTACCAGAGAGAGCATAATTGCGGTTCTCATATGGAAATAAACACTCACTGTTCCTTAGAAGTAATATCTATCTCTTGATAGATCAACCTTTACTTAGAGTCTTGATAGATCAACCTTTACTTAAAGTCTTGGTAGATCAACCTTTACTTAGAGTTGCTCCCCCATAACATTCAGTTTCCTTTAAATATTTATAGCCTTCCGTTTCCTTTAAATATTCATAGAGTTTTCTTGGCGAACTAGCTAATCATGCCACTACAAACGTTCCTAGAACAAGAATCAGTCTTATGCATAATATGTACTTACAATCAGATACTTACGAGAGAGAGCATAATCGCTGATCTCCTATAGAAATAAACACTAACTGTACACCACAGAAATAATATCTATCTCTTGATAGATTAACACTTACTTGAAATAGCTGGACATATGTATATACTCGTGAGAGCTAGTCTGTACAACCACAGACATACAACCTGTCCGCACAGCTGCTCGAATCTCCTAAGCAATAATGACCTCTGGTCATCTCAGCATGGTGTGTCCCCTTGCCACTCTCTGATTCGTTAACCCAATACTTTTGGATTAAATTCATTGGTCAAGCTTCGCAGTTCTCGAACATTCTATTTACGTCTCTAGATGATTACCCACTTTTAGTAAACGTGAGCTGTTATCTTGAACTGTTGTCAGTAACAATTATTATTATTTTCATTCATTATTTTTTTTTCTTTTGTGAGCTGTCCTAACTGTTTATCTCATTCTAACAATAACACGGATAATGCTAGCGTAGGTCTCTCGGTGACACTTTGACAGTTGGCAGCTAAGGATCAAAGAAGAAGCAGAATATGTCTGTAAACCTCTCTCCCGGTGTATCCCAAGGCCCATCTGTTCAGCCAAGTTTCTTTGTTGTAGTTCTTATGAGTTGATTGGCTGTTTGGAGAGTAGTCAATTTATTGACTTTCTATTCTAGCTCCCTTCTTTGCTAATTTGTCTGTATCATTACCAGCATACGTGAGTGTCCATGGAACCACTAGAAAACTATTCTGATGCCATACGAAGTAATAAGCTGATCAGCATCTAGCACTAGTTTGGTTACTTCAGTTCTACAGTGTCCGTCGTCTTCTAGAGCTAAAACGGCAGTAGAAAATGACGATGTTTTGGGGTCTTTATGGGAAAGGCATCAAACATAGTCTTCAGATAATATAAGGCTGTTTCCAGTACAATCGTTTCAGCTTCATACTTGGAGCAAAACTCCCCGCAGGCATCAAACATCTGATCGGAAGACGCTGTCGCATTGTGGGAAAAAAGACGCCTTACAAATTCTTGGTAGTAGTACATTTCAACCAATTGGTCGCAAGTACCTCTCTCTCATTCGCAACACTGAGTAATGGCTTTGTAAACAAAGCGATTTATGTGTTTGATGGCTAAGATAAAAATTCAAATAAAAAGAAGGGATAATCAGAAGGAGTTGATAATAGCATTGCTGGAAGCAGAGAAGAACATATTAATTTCCTCTCAAAGGACTAATTGCAAAGTTGCTGCAAAAAGAAGATAGAAACTTATGAACAGACAACTTCGTCATACTTTGTCATGTTGAGCAACTTTGCAAAATTATATAAATTCAAAGATAAACCCAACAGAGGACATTCTTGGATGGAAAGAAAGCTGTTGATTGTACAGTTAAAATAAGATATCAACGATCGGGATCCATACAAGGGATAGAAAGAACAAGAAGGATAAAGAAATCAGAAAAAAACACAAATACACGAAACCAGCATTGGTGCGAAAAAAATTAGCAGCACACTTGAGATGCGTTCTCGTTTAGCCGCGGACGGACTATAAATAGAGCTGGGAAAATGAGTTGAAATGAAATGTATCTACATTTGGAGCATTGTGAATAAATAAATAAATAAATAAAAATATATATATATATATATATATATATATATATATATATATATATATATATATATATATATATATATATATATATATATATATATATATATATATATATATATATATATATATATATATATATATATATATATATATATATATATATATATATATATATATATACTGTCCACGTCGTCCATTGTGGCTCAAATAATGTTGTTTGATGTCGGCTGGTTGCGGGGTCTGATGTGTTTGCTACCCTAGACGTGAACTTGTCCTTCATGAACCATCCTGTCATTTAATATAATATAACATTATAAAGAAAAAAGACACGCAACATTCATACATTTCTGCCTTAGTATTTTCATTGGTATTTTCTTCGGTTGGTTTTTTCACTGTTATTCTGTAATCTTGTTGGTATCTCTATTTTTTTGCTCCTACATATCATTTTTAATTTCATGCAGTTGATTGATATTGAGTGGTGAAATAATTGTTGCTAATATTGCTCACATATTGAATATATATATATATATATTATTTGAATTATTATTGGACAATTTGGAGTCACAATAATAGTGAATTATGGCTACCTTTGAGCATTTTAATAAGATTGGAAAGGACTATGGTATGGAGGGCGAAGCTTTAAAAACATTTGCATTCAATGAGCATGCAAAGGAGAAAAAGGTATTAGAAGATCTGGCAAGAGAACAGAGACTCTTAGATAGAGATGATAAGAAGAGAGAAGAAGAATTAGCCGAGAAGAGGAGAGGAGAAGAATTAGCTGAGAAGAGGAGAGAAGAAGAATTAGCCGAGAAAAGGAGAGAAGAAGAGTTAGCTGAGAAGAGAAGACAGGAAGAATTAGCTCTTGAGGACAAACAAATGGCACATGCACTTGCTTAAGCAGAAATAAAAGCACAACAAGAACTTGAGGAGAAAAAATTAGCATTAGCCTATGCTCAAAGAATGGAAGAAATTGAGTTGGAAAAATTAAGATTGCAACATAAACATGTTCATCCGACAGGTGATGAAGCTGGAAAAAAGACCATGCCTCTACTTTTTAAACTTAATTTGCCAAAATTTAGTCTTAATATAGATGACATTTCATGCTTTTTAAATAGATATGAGACATGTTGCCAGGAGTTTAAGATTGATAGAGCTACGTGGCCCCGTAGGTTGATGAGTATCTTAGTGGGTGAGGCTCTTACTGCAGTCTGCACCATGGATGATCATACTAGAAATGATTATGATGATGTGAAGGCTTTGTTGCTAAAAAAAAGTATCAACTAGAGGAAAATGGTTACAGACTGAAACTGAAATCATTGTTGCCTGATTCAGCTAAAGATTTTGCTGAATTTGTTTCATCGATTAAGCTTCGCTTTTCTAGATTGATTTTCTGGGATGATTTGTCAAAAATTGATAAAACGTTTGATGGGCTGGCTGACTTAATTTTAAGAGACAAAGTGCTGTCTTCAGTCAGTGATGACTTTTTATCGTTTTTGCCAGAGAGAAAGCCTGAAACATTAGCTGATTTAGACAATCCTGGTCGATAATACCAAATTGCACATCCTGGTAGAAATCTTAGCAGGAGTAACATAAAGGATTCATTGCAAGTGGCATCTGCTAGAAGTATAATCTCCAATCCACCCAGACAAAGATCATATAGCATGGACAGAAATTGTCGATTTAATCGAGATAATAATAATGGATCTTTCAGAGGGAGGTATAATTTTAAAATAGGTCACACCAATCTCAAAGAAATTTTCAATCATATGATGATGGATATATACCTCAACAATCATCTTTCAGACCTAGCAGAGATTGGAACAGGGGTGGATATAATTTTCAGTCAGGCAGAGGCCAAAGGTCATTCTATAGGAACAATGACAATAATTACAACAACGGAAATTCTCAACAGAACAATAACTTTCGACGTTTAAGGACTCCAGAGGGGGATTGGGGGAGGCCAAGAGTGGTAGCACCTTTGGGCAAAAGCGGTCGCACTGGAGAACCGAACTAGTGGCTCAAACTCACTGGTCCACCTTGACCTTCCAAGCTTAACATATGGCTCCCAGAAGCCACAAAGACAGTGGCGGACATCCCCCGGTAACAGTCTCGACCGACTGACCAAACTATGTTGAGCGCCCCTGCGAAGCCCTGCTTTTACCTGTGGCTGTCCTCCAACTTGGAATGGCACAACTACAAACCATCCACAGCATCTCATAGTGAAGGCACCAGGGTGCACGACGTGACGATCCTTTTGACCAACTAGAAGCGCTAGTGCTGACTAAATAGCTGACAAATTATGGATGTTTCCAGAAAACAGCGGTCATTTGGTGGCGGGGACTGCACAACGGTGAACCCCACTGAGGTGGTGCAACATGGTATTGGGGCTGTCTACCCCCAGGGGGTAGGACAGACATCAGGCGAACAGGACAGCAGGGGAAAATAATACTTCCCCACCGATGATGGTACAGTGCCCACCATGCCTTGCACACCCCGCATGGAAAAAGAGGATAACTACCGGGATGAAAGAAAGTCATCACAACCCCCCACTACTCATGATGCCATGACATTAATACAACCTAAGATATACGAGCTCGGACGTCGCCTCGCAAAAAGTCCGCGCCAAGCAGGTCACCCCTCGGCTGCTCCAGGGCGAAAAGTGTGCTACCGAGGAGTATATTAACATTCTACAGTTAAATGTAGATGGAATAAGAACTAAATCGTTAGAATTAAAGAAACTACTGAAGGACCAGAAAGTTCACATTGCACTGATTCAAGAAACCGTTCTTAAGGACAAATCCATCAACTTCCCAGGCTACACAATGTACAAATTTAATTGCCATAATAATTGTCGAGGAATCCTAACCTTGGTAAGGAATGATGTACAGGCAGAGGTCGAAAGTCTTCGAACCGATGATGAAACTGACATACAACGAGTGACAGTCTGGGGAAGTGACGGACATTTCCAAATCTTTAATGTCTACAGACCCCCCAGAGAAACTAATGGAATCTACTTTGATGATATCGAATACAAGAGAACAATCATAGCAGGGGATTTCAATGCCCACTCCCCACTCTGGGGATACCAGGACACCAACACCTCAGGCCAGGCAGTAGAAGAGCTATGTAACACTTCCAACCTTATAGTCCTCCAAAACGAAAGATCCCCACCAACCCTCTACCATAAAGCTAGCGGAACCAGTAGCCGACCAGACCTAACACTTGTGTCTGCAGACCTCACCAACCGGTATAAATGGAGGGTATTGGAGGACATAGGAAGCGGCCATCTACCCATCCTCACCACCATCTCGCAGGGTAAAACAAAAACGGAAACCAAAAGACAGCCGAAATGGAACTATGCTCGAGCAAACTGGGAACACTACAAACTCATATCAGACCAGCTCCTCACTGAAATAGACATGAACCAAGACATTAATACCTTGAACGATCAGATCTCTACAGCCATACTGCAGGCAGCCAAACAGGCAATCCCCAAAGGCAGTCGTGTCAAATACAGCATCTTCTGGAATGAGGAATTAGAACACCTAGTACAACTAAGACGCAAGGCACGGAAAATCGCTCAGAAAAATCCTAGCCGTGAAAACAAAACCACATACAACAGACTCACTGCACAGGTTAAGCTAGCGAGCAGAAAAGCCAAAATGGAAACCTGGAAAGAAAATTGCGAAAACCTAGACCTAAATAAAGAAGGGAAGAAAGCATGGAAACTCATTGACAGCATGGCAGGGACATCCCAGAAGAGAAACCCAATCCCTATAAAACTTCCAAACAGTAACACAGCTACCTCCAACAGAGGGAAAGCACGAGTCCTAAATCGATTCTTTGCTGAAGTCAATAAAATATACAAAAGAGCCAATCTAGATAAAGCCATCAAGACACTTACAAAACGCATGCTAAAAGCACACAAGGCTGTGGACAGCATCTTTGATCAGGAATTTACGCTAGCTGAATTGCAATCCAGTCTCCTAAAGACCAAACCCAAAAAAGCACCAGGGCCAGACCAGGTTACCAACGACATGATAGTCAAACTTGGGGGAAAAGGCTTGCTGACGATCCTGGAATTCATAAACAAGACGTGGAGAAGCAGTACTGTACCTACAGGATGGAAAACGGCTAACATTATCCCAATACTCAAAAAGATAAACCACCAAGCGAAGTCAGTAGCTACCGGCCCATTTCCCTGACTTCGTGCGTTGGGAAAATGGCAGAACGTATGATAAATGCACGCCTCTACTGGTGGTTAGAGAAAGGAAAAGCCCTCCATCCTAACCAAGCAGGATTTAGAAGAGGAAGACAGACTGTTGACCAGGTAATCCGATTGGTACAACATATTGCCGATGCTTTCCAGGATAAAAATCATGTGGCCGCAGTTTTCGTAGACCTCAAGCAGGCATATGACAGAGTATGGAGAGACGGTCTATTTTTCAAGATGCAGAAGATGGGCATAGAAGGAAGAATGTTTCGTTGGATAAAAGATTTCCTCACAAATAGAACCATCTCCACAACGGTCAACGGAGCAACATCAGGGAAAAGAACCATCCAAGAAGGCCTCCCACAAGGCTCAGCCCTAAGCTGCACCTTCTTCCTCATATACATAAACGATCTGGCAGACTACCTTGAATTACCGAGCGCCTTGTTTGCTGATGACCTGGTCTTTTGAGCAAAAGGGAAGTCCCACTTGTAACTGCAAAAGAAACTAAACCGTGCACTGGCTGCTCTAACAACCTACTGCAGCTTATGTAAAATGGTGATCAACACGAGTAACACAGTCTACACTATATTCACACTCAGCAACAAAACAGTAAAGAAAGAACTGGATTTAAAACTTGATGATGCAAAGCTAGCTAAAGAGAACAATCCGACTTATCTAGGGATACAACTAGATACCAGACTCACTTACAAAACACATGTTGAGTCCCTAACTGCTAAGGCCTCTAGAAGGCTAAACCTCATAAAGCGTTTGGCAAGCACTGATTGGGGATCCAATCAGAACACCCTACGTCAACTGTACTTGGGATACGTGCGCTCAGTTATGGATTACTCTCTACCCCTGCAAACCACTGCTAGCCCAACACTCAGACTGAAACTAGATCGCATACAAAACCAGGCACTCAGATTCATCTGTGGAGGCTTGCGAACTACTCCAACCAGCGCATGTGAGATTTCCGCCAATGTGGAACCCCTAGAACTAAGGAGAGAGAAATCAGTCATTATCACGGCAGAAAGATTCTTGCGAGCTGACAAAGACGACCCCTGCAAAAACGTTATCGGTGACCTCAACTCCAGTACGAAGCCGAAGTAGTCGCCATCCAGAAAACCCTAACTAGAATTTTTGAACTCTTTTAATCAGACGAAATGGAACCAAATGATGTTGTAGTGTTCTCAGACTCGCAGGCTGCCCTCTTGGCAATAGGAAACTTGAAAACCAACTCAATCAGTACTATCCAGAAGGTTCAAGAAACATGCCACAAAATTATGAACTTGTACGGAACAGAAATATACATGCAATGGATACCTGGCCACATAAACATCACATTAAATGAAGTTGCTGATAGACTGGCTGTTGCGCACATATTCTTTTGTGTGGCGCTCAGATTACTGTAAATACGCATACAAATTTAAAATGTATTTATTTGTCTGATAAAAATATATTTATCTTTGAATTCACGATTTTCAGTCTAAAGGGACAGAACTCAGATTAGGCGATGTGTATTCATTCTGTGAGTTATCGGTTCTTGTATCTTTCCTGAAGATCGAACTAAGCGTAGCAATCTGGGTTTACAGCGATCTATTCTGTGTTTGGTTAGAAATAGATTGTTCTTGCTTCAGAATATCTATGGCCCGAATCTATGTGTAGTTCTTGTCTATGTAGGTCGAGTATGTCTTATATCTTGATATCTTAGTATGTTTAAGTGGAACTATTTTTCCTTGTACTGTACTTTGGGGTCAGGTGCTTTCGGCGCATGAAGAGAGGTTAGAGAGTTTTTCGGTGATGAAGGAGCCTGGCGGGACGTCATGTCTTAGACCTGTCCAAAGTTTGTGATCTCTGTGATTGATTATGGGAACGAAGATAGTTTCTTCTAGGATTGTTAGATCCATGAGTTCCCCAGTGTTGATTCAGTAACGCCAGGAGAGTGTTTGTGTTTGCTAGTATATTTCGTATGGCAAGGTAAAGAACTGTTCACTGAACTCTTTCATTCCTAGGCTCAGATGGGCAGACGTCGATATGAATTTACCTATGTCTGTATGTCGGGACGACATGTTATCTAGCAGCACTGAATATGTTTATATGCAGCAATTATGAGGACAGAATATGCTGATTCTTATAGAATCATTTATTGTTGATGAACAAAGCTTCGATTGAAGATTTGCTATACGTCCGTATAGTGAGCGATGCTCAACAGGGAACCAGAAGCCATTTTTGAATTCTATTTATTTTGGAATCCTATTTATTGCCGATCATCCATCAGAGAACGGGAATGCCTCACCTTGTCAGGGCCCCAACAGTCGGTAACCTGACCCATTTACAGAACATTGTGACTGGTGCGAGAAACAAAGCTTTATCAATTTGATGTCAAGCATATTCCACCTTGTCAGTGTGGTGTCCAATACAGCGACCTTAACAGTGTGGTAGGCCAGTTTCCTGGGTCAATCTGCACAGTGGACAGTTTGAGAAGTCAGCTACTGAGACCAGACCGTTTCCTGTGGCCTGATACGACACACCAGCAGTACAGCTCTACAGTTGAAGTCAGCATGACCTGCCCTATCGATCGTATGCAGTAAATAGGTCAGCGCTCGTTAACAGGCGGTGTTTTCATAGAACAAACAGCGTTACACAGCAGATTTGTTTACTATAATTAACAGTGTTAGCAAGAAGTGCTATGGAACTGAGAGGTCTTACACGTCAACGGGGGATCTTCTTGTGTTCTTCTACATATTGTTGAACTGTGTAATAGTTAATACAGAAATATAATTTATTAAAGTGGCAGTTAATTTGATTAAACTGTACCATAATTCTGTAATACTGAGCCTTCTCTGCAGACACTTCTACAACACATTTCATGATATTATATGCATTTATATGACATATATGTATTTATGTTTAATGTTTACATGTTTGCATATTATTTGTGTGTCTATGTCGTGGGTGGTTTGTGAGGTGACTAGTATAGGATATACCGAGTCATATTGGTCCTATATTAGTGTTCTATAGGGAGCAATTTTCTTAGTTGGAAATTTGCTGCAACATCTGTTGCAATATCTGTTAGCTGTGACGATCTGTACCCATTGTTGTTTTCGTAATATTTTTTCTGTTCTTCAGTTTTGTTTTGATTTGTTCGTATTTGTAGATCTACCCTGTCCTATAATTTAGTTCAATACTCATTTATATTTATACACTGTGGCGTTATTTGTTTTGTTTATTCCTTTGCAGTTATCATCACAGGTTCTGTGATTAGTTTCTTTAGTTTTCTACTTAATTTAGTTGATTTCTGCAAATGTTTTCGTATTGTTTTTCTTGATTGTCTTTTGTTTATGTATGTTATTGGTTGACATATACTATAAAATATACTTGATCATACACTACTAGCTGTGTAGTGAACTTATGAGAAATAATCAACTGATGACTAATTGCTGTTACTAAAGGTACACAGTTGATTATACAAGACCTTATTTAAAGGCTTGTTTCCAACAGAGATTGGGATTGTGAGCTAATTAATCAAGTTCATTTAGAATTTGTTCCTGTTTACTTGGAAATAGATTACATTATTGTTTCAAGTGATTGCTATCATTATTAGACATCATGTCTACATTGGAATACTTTATTGCACAAGGGAAATCCCTTGATAAGTCTGGTAAGGAATTAGAGGAGTTTGCAACTGCTCAATTTGCCATGGTATTAAAGTCAGAAGAAAGGAGGCAAAAAGAGGAAAATAAATGGAAAGCGGAAGTTGAACAAAAGAGGATAGATGCTGAGAATTTAAGATTGCAGATGCAAGCTGAGGAGAAAAAAGCTGCTGCTGAGGAGAAAAAAGCTGCTTCTGAGGAGAGAAAGCTTCAAATAGAAGAAAAAAAATTTGAAGCTGAAGAAAAAAGATTACAAAGAGAGGTTGAGGCTGAACAAAAGAGATTAGACAGAGAAGCTGAGGAGAGAAAAGCAATGAGAGAACATGAACATCAAAAAGAACTTTTAGCATTTGAATTAGAAAAATTTTAATTGACAAATATGAGTAATGTTAATCAGTCAAATGGTAATAGTGGTAAACCCTTTACTTATAAGGTCCAGGTACCAGCGTTCAATCCTTCCAGTGACGATATTACATTCTGGCTGGATCGTTTTGAACGTTCTTGTCGAGCTCATAATGTGGATAAATCACAGTATGCTAATCAGTTGTCAGAAAATTTGAAAGGTGATTCTCTAACTAGTTTAAGTTTGGTTGAAGAGGCTGACAAGGATAATTATGATGTTATTAGAGCAGCTTTATTGAAAAAATACCAGTTAACTGAGGAAGGTTACCGTATTTTGTTTAAGAAAATGGTACCTGAATCAGGGGTAGAATTCTCAGAATTCATTGCAAGGACACGTCTTACATTTAATCGTTGGATTGAGTTGTCCAAAACAGAAAAGACATATGAAGCCCTTATGGACTTGTTGCTCAGGGACAAAATTATGTCAAGTGTTAATAAACCATTCCTTGAATTCCTACATGAGCGTAAACCCAAGACACTAAAAGAAATGCAAGAATATTGTGACCAATACGTCACTGCACACCCTGACATAACTCTTAGCAACACTAAGATTAAAGAGAGTATGCCAGTTGCATCAGCAACACCATACAACCCTAATTATTCACACAAATTTCAGGGACCACAAAACAAGTTTGGAAAAAAAGGTAACCATAATAGTTATCAAAACCAAGGAAACCAATCATTTCAGGGTTCTTCTGCGAAGAACTGGAGACGAGCTGACAGTCCTCGATACAGAGGTGGTCATAATTATAGAAATTTCCGCAGAGGAAGTCATTATAGGAACTATCCAAGTCATCCATCATGGAGACAACAAGACCATAATTATAGAGATACTCATTATAATGAATATGATAATGGTAACCATGAGAATTATGACTCAAACCCAAATAGGGGTTACAATAGAGGAAATAATAATGATTACAGAGGCAATAATAATCGAGGTAGATCACAATACAAAAAACATAAATCATATTATCATGGAAACTCTGCACAGCAAGAGTCACATGAAGACTATAAACAGACCAAAGATAATAATGATGCTAATAATATGGCGTGTTCCGCTTTTGATTTTGGGAGAGCATCTCAGTGCCCCCAATGCAAAACATTATTTGAACCAACTACGGTGTCCACTTTAAGTTGTGGCCATCCTCTTCCCGCTCTTCCTGCGTCAGTCGCGCATGATGGAAGAGGTTCTCTTGTCTTACATAGAGGTTTAGTAAATGACATCTACTGAAGATAATGAAGGGCTTAACCAAGACGATCTCTTTGTAATTTCTCGTGACTCATTTATTAAACAGCAAGAAGATGATCCGACTCTAAAGAAATTCTTCACTCTTGCAACAAAAGGTGATCCGAATAAAGATACAAAGCGTAAATCTTGGATTACAATGAAGAATGGCCTACTTGTACGTATGGTGCAAGACTCCGCTAAGTCAAGTCATTCTCAGATTCTTGTGCCCAAGAATTTGAGAGTTAAAATTTTGCAACACGCACACGACTATCAGTGTGCTGGACATATGGGTTTTTCCAATACAAAGTCAAGAGTTCTTGCGGCTTTCTTTTGGCCTTTTGTGAACAAAGACATACGGATTTATTGTCAATCTTGTATAGTATGTCAAGAAGTCAAATCCAAAGGTCCACGCCATGCTGCACCTATTCAGGCTGCAGACATTCCTATTCGACCATTTCAGAAAATGGCGATAGACATCATTGGTCTATTTAAGATCAAATCTGCTAGAGGACATCAGTTTATTTTAACGTGTGTAGACATGTGCACACGTTGGCCAGAGGCTATTCCTCTGAAGAGCATTACTACTGCTGACATTGCAGATGCTCTTTGGCTAATATTTTCTCGTCTGGGATTCCCCGGAGAAATATTATCAGACCATGGCACCCAACTAATATCGGATACCATGTCTCAAGTGATGTCGACTCTGCAGATAGAGAGATCTTTGAGTAGTATCTATCATCCTATGTCCAATGGGATGGTCGAACGGCTAAATAGAACACTCAAAAACTTGCTGGGAAGATAACTGAGGATCATCCTCAAGATTGGGACAGGGTTTTACCCGCGGCCCTCTTCGCTTACAGAGAGGTCCCCAATGAACATACAGGATTTTCTCCCTTTGAACTTGTCTTTGGCGCGCGACCGCGCGGCCCTATGTCTTTGCTTCATGATCTCATAACCGCTGATAATATTACCGATGACACGAAATCTTCTTACGCATATGTCATCGCGCTGAGACAAAAGATTATCGAAGCATGCAAATTGGCAACTTCTTCTTCTGAATTTGCTAAGCAGAAAGCAAGACAATTTGCCAATAAGAAAAGAACCTTACGACAACTTTGTCCTGGTGACAAAGCATTTGTTTTACTACCTTGTAGGGAAAACAGACTTCTTATTTCTTGGAAAGGTCCGTACGATATAATCTCGAAAATTTCCGATGTTGACTACATTGTCGATATTGATGGAAAGCATAAAACCTTCCACATCAATATGCTTACGGAATTCCATGAACGTCCGGATTATTTACAGCCTATTTTCCAGGCAACGGACGATTCACCAGTCCAACATGGTCATTACTCATCACTGTCTGTAATACAGGATGAGGAAACAAGTTTTTCGGATGTTAATCTTCCGCTTCCGATGATTCCACTTCATTCTAGTGAATCATTGAAAAACGTTACTGTTTCTCCGGATTTGTCTTTATGAGAACAGCGACAAGTTTCGGCTATGTTACAAACATTTCAGGATGTCCTTACTGACATCCCTGGACAAACTCATGTCATTGAACATGACATTATTCTAACTGACCATAATCCTATTAGGGTCAGACCTTATCCTATCCCTATACATTTTCAAGCACAGGTTGAGAAGGAGTTGGATGAGATGATAGATTTAAAAATAATTGAACCATCCACTTCTGCATATTCTTCGCCGATGGTTATTGTTCGGAAAAAAGACCCCTCTAAAGCCTGCATTGGTTTTAGCGAAATTTCTTTCTTGGGCCATCGAGTGGGTCATGGTTTCCTAAAGACAGAGGACCATAATATCACTAAGATACTTAACATCTCTATTCCTAAGACTAAAAAGCAAGTGCGAAGTCTCTTAAGTCTTATTCAATTTTATGGAAGATTCGTTCCGGATCTATCCTCTATCATGGCACCTCTTTCTACACTACTAAAGAAAGGGTCGCCTAATATAGTCCACTGGTCCCAAGAATGCCAATCCTCTTTGGATAAGATCAAAACTTTGTTTTCATCACCACCTATTTTAGTGTTACCTACTACAGATAAGACATTTGTTCTTCGTAGTGACGCTTCATCCACTGGGATTGGAGCGGCACTAATGCAAGAGTACTCTGGAACTCTGCATCCTGTAATGTATATCTCCAGAAAACTTAATGCTGCTGAAAGGAATTATACGGTTTTAGACCGTGAACTATTGGCTATGGTTTGGTCAATACTCAAACTACAAAGATTCCTTCTAGGCGCACATTTCATAGTAGAAACCGATCAGAAAGCTCTTACGGCTATACAGAGTAAAAATTTGAAGAGCTCGAGGTCTACTCGATATGCAATTGCTCTTCAACCTTTTCATTTTTCGGTAAGAGCTATCCGTGGATCAGATAATGTGATGGCAGACATTCTGTCTAGATGCCCACATGATTCCACTTAACTGTTGAGTCTTGGACTTCTTAACACTTCATTCTCGACAACAGATTTTTCTTTCCTATATCAAGATAGATACACATTGTGATTTGTAATATAGTGATTGTATCACTACTATGACTACGTTCATTGATATATATATTCACCTGTACTCGTTGACGATTTTTCTTTTTGTCAATCATGTACTTATAATGCTTAAATATGAAATTGTTATATGCATTGTGTCATTGCAAAGTATAGTAGTATGCGTTGGTGACACCTCCCTGGAAACATTTATGCTTAAGAGAAATGCTTTTTCTGAGAAGTTGAGATGTATTCACACCAGTCGATCTATATTTCGACTTTGCCTTAATTTGGCTTATAAATTTCCAGATATTGCTCATCTGCGCAGTATGTGTGCGTTGGGAGCCTATTGTATGTTGCTCTCAGATGAAAAAAAATGATTTTCATTTTTTTCCCGGGGGGTTTGGTAGGCTGTTGCGCACATATTCTTTTGTGTGGCGCACAGATTACTGTAAATACGCATACAAATTTAAAATGTATTTATTTGTCTGATAAAAATATATTTATCTTTGAATTCACGATTTTCAGTCTAAAGGGACAGAACTCAGATTAGGCGATGTGTATTCATTCTGTGAGTTATCGGTTCTTGTATCTTTCCTGAAGATCGAACTAAGCGTAGGAATCTGGGTTTACTGCGATCTATTCTGTGTTTGGTTAGAAATAGATTGTTCTTGCTTCAGAATATCTATGGCCCGAATCTATGTGTAGTTCTTGTCTATGTAGGACGAGTATGTCTTATATCTTGATATCTTAGTATGTTTAAGTGGAACTATTTTTCCTTGTACTGTACTTTGGGGTCAGGTGCTTTCGGCGCATGAAGAGAGGTTAGAGAGTTTTTTGGTGATGAAGGAGCCTGGCGGGACGTCATGTCTTAGACCTGTCCAAAGTTTGTGATCTCTGTGATTGATTATGGGAACGAAGATAGTTTCTTCTAGGATTGTTAGATCCATGAGTTCCCCAGTGTTGATTCAGTAACGCCAGGAGAGTGTTTGTGTTTGCTAGTATATTTCGTATGGCAAGGTAAAGAACTGTTCACTGAACTCTTTCATTCCTAGGCTCAGATGGGCAGACGTCGATATGAATTTACCTATGTCTGTATGTCGGGACGACATGTTATCTAGCAGCACTGAATATGTTTATATGCAGCAATTATGAGGACAGAATATGCTGATTCTTATAGAATCATTTATTGTTGATGAACAAAGCTTCGATTGAAGATTTGCTATACATCCGTATAGTGAGCGATGCTCAACAGGGAACCAGAAGCCATTTTGGAATTCTATTTATTTTGGAATCCTACTTATTGCCGATCATCCATCAGAGAACGGGAATGCCTCCTTATTATCAGGTGATGATTAAGAGATCACAGTTATAAAGAAAACCCAATACTAGTGGGTTAACATTATCTTCACAGAGATTTGCTGTAATTTACCTAAAGGAATCTTCGCTAGAAAGAGGTCCTGTTTAGGAGTCAAGTTTGAACAGTAGGCCTATTTATTAACTGACATGCCCGGTCAGTAAGGCCTGATGATTGTATTGATAAACAATGGAAATCTAAATGCTTGTATACAGATGTTCCATTGCAATGTTGTTCAACATGAATGCTAATTTATGATGGTAGACCATTGATCAACACTATGCTGTTTATGTCGACTTGTGTTCCTGTAACGATGCTCGTACTGTCCATGTGTACGTCCTATTAAATAATATGAAACGACCACAGTAGTCCAGCCATCCTTGACTTCCACCTGTGATTGGAGTGAGTGACCTGTGCACTTGTCGAACTGTCATCCATTCGCGTTTATCATTATTGATGTTCACACTCACCCATTGCATCAGTATATACACACTTAACAGTACACCTTGTCAGGGCCCCAACAGTCGGTAACCTGACCCATTTACAGAACATTGTGACTGGTGCGAGAAACAAAGCTTTATCAATTTGATGTCAAGCATATTCCACCTTGTCAGTGTGGTGTCCAATACAGCGACCTTAACACTGGCAAAGAAGGGAGAAAAAATGCCACAGATTGATCACCCACTGAGTATGTTAACAGTTAAACAAATAGTCAAAAACAACTGAAAAGAAGTTTGGCTGAACACGTGGGCATAGGCCAAAACAGGAAGAAGACTCTTCATTCACCAAACAGCCCCAAATAAGAAAGATGCTATGAACGATATCGAACGAAGGTACCAAACCAAAATCTTCAGATTGAGAACAGGCCACTCTACACTAAATGGCCCCAGAAACAGACTAAGTTCACAAAATATAGCAAAATGTAGACACTGCCCTAACCCGTTGGAGACAGTAGAACACCACCTACTACAGTGCCCTGCACTTCAGGGACTGAGACAACAACTGCTACCACACAACCCATCCATAGACAATACACTGTATGGCAGCTCAGAACAGCTTATACGAACTGCGCAGTACCATATAATGGCATCAAGGTCACCAAGAGCCGACGCTCAGTGACAGTGGATCAAAGAAGAAGAAGAAGAAGGACTCCAGAACGTTCCAGCAAACAAAGTGTTCCACCAATGCAATGTTGTGACATCAAAGTTCTTTTTGAGCTAAGAATATATATATTATTAATTAGTTAATTTAATGAACACAGAAGCGCAGTCCACGTTATGAAAATGCCTATGCCCTGAACGGTTGTCTTAGACGGAGCCGATTTGTAAGTCTGCCGGATTGATGCAAATGCATGTAGGGTGTTGGACTTATCTAATAGATACTAATTGTTCTTGTACATATTTGTAATTCTTTGTTTCATCCAGAGGGAGTTCCTAGCGCTCCGGTGTAAGGTTCATGATTGAAATGCAATGAATTGTGGATGCCCGACCCTTTACCAGTGATGTCCTCTTATAATTGGACAGGATCAGTGGCGTTTTGAACATTCGTAAGTCGGCAATGTATTGATAAGGGTTTTGTTAATAACCAACTCCAATCTTGACGTTTCATTGCTCAGAGACATTTTGCTGGTAATCCGCCCCATTTTCTGTGGGGGTTCAAGAACAGGATCATTACCCCTGTGGACTACCTGTTCTGAATGTAATTCACAGAGGGAGTTCCTAGGCTCCGACACCCTTTACCAAGTCCTCTTATAAGTCAGTGGTATTTGATAAGGGTTTTGTTAATAACCAACTTATTTATTGCTATTCCGCCACTGTGGGGGCGAGGATCATTAGTTGACCCTGCTGATTATCCAGTGCAACTGCACAGTTGAATATTATCCAACTGCTGAAGTATTTTTAAACACCCCTTATTTTTCAGGCAGGACTCTAGTATTGTCTGTTGTCAAATCCAGTCGCTGAGATAATGTTAGGGAATATCCCTGGGCTTCATGGGTGCACTAATGATGATATTTTGAGGTGGGAGCAGCAACGACATGTACATATTGCCAAGGTTGATACTACCAGAGCACATGCTCTTAGGCATGTGCATGCACAGTCACATGATCGGACACAGAGTGACACAGTTTTGAGTGATAGTGATAATATAAAATTTCTTCCTTCCATCATTGAGGAGTCCCTTGATGATTTCCACACTATTTAGGAATCATCAGATGTCTATTTTGACTCGAGTGGATCACTGATTGCTACTGATATGGGACCAACCACACCCATCATGGATGATGTGATACCTAGCATTGTTAATGACAATGTTACTGATATGGGACCAACAACATCCATAACTGATGATGTGATACCTGGCATTATTGATGCCGAGTTTAATCGGATGTCAGGTTTAATTTGGTCGTATGCTCTTCAGTCAAAACTGTATATTTGGCTGTTAGTTTTGTTTATTTTCATTGTCTTTTTACTATATGATTCTTCCGTTTCATGTAGCTACTTCATGGATATTTATGTGATAGGGTGGGCGAGATGATGATGATGATTATATATTGTGATGTGTGATCACTCTCCTTTTTACACTCGCACCGACCCGAACAACAATAAAACTCTTGATTCTAGAGGCAGGGGCTATATTTATTTTTACAGCCCATTCAGTGACAAAGCAAACATTAAACAAATAAACTAGCGAACATCACAAAACCAAACAAAACAAAACAAAACAAAACACCCAACAGTGCCCGATGCTAATCTGAAGAAGCAAACAAAGCACAGAATAGTTAAAATCATAATGTAATACTGAATGAGAAACACCACTCTCTCACCTGTCAAACTGTCCTACGCCGCCACCTGACACACTCAACTATCACACACACACACACTCATGTGTGTCATTCAATGCGACTAGTAAGGTGTTGTGCGTGGGGCTGGTAATCTCACCATGTAACACAGGTTACTACGGAAACCACTACTGCAAGAGCACACACTCAGCTATCACACACACACACACACTCATGCATGTCGTCCAAATGAGACTAGTAAGGTGTTGTGCGTGGGGCTGGCAATCTCACCATGTAACACAGGTTGCTACGGAAACCACTACTGCAAGAGCACACACTCAGCTATCACACACACACACACTCATGCATGTCGTCCAATGAGACTAGTAAGGTGTTGTGCGTGGGGCTGGCAATCTCACCATGTAACACAGATTGCTACCGAAACACTACTGCCCTAGCATATGAATACTTAATATGGAGGCAAACCACACTGTTGGCCCCATGCTCCCTCAGGAGCGGAGAAGAGAAATATATACCTTGAAGTGAGCCCACGTGCTCTCACAACCATTCCTCACATAACCATAATTAAATAATCATAAAATGGACATAAAATAATATTCTTCAACTACATGTACAACAAATACTCTCAATAACGAGAATAAACCACCACCTCACAACTGGTCTATCTCAATATTCGTTACTGCATTCTGAAGCATGTCGTATGTGACGACTGGTGCGGCTGGGAATCTCATCACATGAAACACATCGTTACCGAAACAACCACTGCAGTAGCATAAAAATGCTTCTTGTCGGCTTGTGATAGACACCAGCCACATTGGTGTTTCCATGCTCCGCCGGGAGCAACCAGAGAAACACATGTCTCAACAAAGGAGTGGCCTCGCGCTCTCCAGAAATCTAAATACATATTCTCACCTCACAGTAACCCATTAAATATACAGTAGAATTATCAATAAACGTGAAATACACTAAATTACTCTTACATAAAGAATACAATATAATTATTCTCGACTTAAGCCAAACTGGGACTAAATACACAACGTGCCACATGGCGTAACATTTACCAAGAAAACTCTCTCTTTCCTTTACTGAGGGACATTATCTTTATCTGCTTCCCACCCCCGTCTCAATTCACACAATATAAAACTGCGTAACATTAAGTGATAACTAAGAGTGTTACCGCAGACCCCTTGGCGCCTTCTTTATTCACCGCGCCGCCTTTATACAATCACCACGTGGCTCTCCCTGTTGCCATCTTCCCAACTAGTTAATATTATCTAAATTGCAGTTTCTGATAACATTTCTGTCCAGTTTCATGTATAAAACACTCTCCTACTAAATTTGCCCGGTCTGATGACTGAAATACTTGATACTAAACTCTTACATATGTGATTTGGTCTTAACACTAGTGAAATATATCCACACATTATTTCCACTCAATTATATTTCAAGACTAAATCATAATGTCCTAAAAAGACATTTCCTTTGGAAACACATCTATCTATATCACTAAACATTAAAACAGACTCGTGCTGAATACAATTTCAGAATTAGATAAAACTAACTCTAATTTAAATTAACTCACGTGTCATGTCTTTATGTTCTTCTGTGTGGGTACACAGCGCGCCTCGTTTCGTCCTCTCTTGTCTGGACTGATACTTTAAGAAGGGCCACTGCTAGTTATCGCATTCTTTTATAAGGCCAGGTCGAATCACTCACTTATCTGCGCGCTGGGCGTATTAATCTTGGCTACTTAAATATCACACGCGATTATCGCTTTAGGAATAGCGAAAACACAAATAAAACCTACAGCTATTTAATATAACACAATTCTACACCACAACTATATGTAGGCTTTATTGTGGCCTAATAACATATCTTCTACTTCATCAATCTTGAAGAATTTACATCTCAGCATGCTTCGCGCACTTCTAAAATACATGGGCGATAAATCTGCCCAAAAACAGGTAGGGGGCAAGCGTCTCCTTTTCGGCCCCATCACATTTATATTACTTCAGCTTTTTCTTTCAGATGCTGACGTACCATGATTTCGTGTGGTAAGTGCTAGTCACTACAATGGATTGTGTGGCAGTTTTGACAATATCATTTCTTTCTTCAGGTGCTACATGTCATGTTTTACCATTTACAGAACATAATAACTTCATACTTGTTCCTTTACAGGGCCGTGAATGTTTTCTTTCCACTAATCATATACCGGAGGTCTTGTTTCCCATTAGTACTTATGATGAGGCTAATAATGTTGTACAATTTAATGGTCATTGTTATGTAGCATGCAAACATCTTGAGAATATTTGAATGCTTTTTTCTGTGCTGAACTTCTGCCTTTGTTAGATTCTCTTTTGGATAGACTATCGACTGCTATTTTTTTCAGTAAATTTGATTTTTCTAAAGGTTATTGGCAAGTCCCCTTGTCGGACAGAGCAAAACCGTATATTGCTTTCGCTACACCTTTGGGATTGTTCCATTTTAATTAATTTTATGTCTTTTGGTCTCGTTAACGCTCCTACGACTTTTGTTCGTATGATGCGAAAATTTTCTCTAATCGTCATGACATAATTACTTATATTGATGATATTTGCCTTTTCCATCAATCTTGGGAAGAACATGATCTTGGAATTCAATCTTTATTAACTACTCTTCGTCTCCATCATCTTACTGCTAGATCTTCGAAAACTAAAATAGGATTCACTGAAATTTCTTTTCTTGGTCATAAAGTAGGAGGCGGTTTTCTTAAGCCTGAAGATTTCACTATCTCTAGGATCTTGAATCTAGAAATTCCTAACAACAAAAAAACAGGTTCGCAGTCTTTTAGGTCTTGTCGGATTCTATAGGAAATTCTTGCCTAACGTTTCATAAATTACTTCAGTTCTGTCTTCGTTATTAAGAAAGAACTCCCCAAATAAGATTGTTTGGTCCCATTCTTGCAATGCATCTTTACATTTATTAAAGTCTAACTTTTCCAAATCACAAATTTTAAGATTGCCTGATACTCGTTTTCCTTTTATCCTTCGAGTCGATACCTCTGGATCGGGAATCGGTGGTACACTTATGCAGGAATTCGATGATTGTCTACATCCAATTCTGTATGTCAGTGGTAAATTGACACCCACGGAGAAAAAAATATCCTATTGTGGACCGTGAACTTCTTGCTGTTGTATATTGTTTTTCAAAACTCCAGAGATACCTTATAGGAGCAAAATTTGTCTTGGAGACAGATCAGAGAGCTCTGTTCTATCTGAAAACTGCAAAATTTCGTATTGAGAGAGCTGCCAGAGCATCACTTGCGCTCCAACCCTACGAATATGACATCCGTGCCATCAAGTGCAATAAAAACGTTGTTGCATATGTATTGTCACGTTGTGTAAAAGACTCGCTGTCACCTAACAACATGGAAAATACAGGTACCTTGTGAGGTTGTTGCTAACCTGTTGACTGACTTCGTCGCGTGTTGACCCGTGGAACATTGCACTTTTAGGAACTTTTTTGGCTGACAGTGCTGATGCTGACGGGAATTTTCAGATTTATTGCTGCTGTCCAAGGATAGAATGTACAATAACTCGGTAAGGAAAGCCAACGCTGAAATCTAACTTGCATTTTCTCATCTCAGAATTGAAGGGAATATATCAATGATTCTTTTGACAATACTTACACGTATTAATCGGTCCAATCGGCACCTGCTAATGATGAACGCTGATATCGCCAATTTCGAGTTGTAATTCTTTTTACTCGGCGCATTACGTGGATGTCTTGTACCTTATTAACAGTGGTCATACTCGGTTTATGGACAAACACACACACATTCATTAATAATCTACGAATCATATGACATTTGGATATTTTGAATGTAAAATCTTGGTTTATTCTATTATTTGGAACGCGTCTACAGATTAAGGGACATAACTCCAGAATGCTTCGCATAGTCACGGGGAATTACCAAGCATACTCCTATCGTGCTTTTTCGGTTCGCTATCCGTTTCGACTTTGCACATTCGTACTTAAGGGGAACATGCTTTAATATGACAGAGAATCATGGACATTAACTTTGTGCTTATTTGGAAATATTATCGCTGGACTTTGGTTTAATATTCCATTAGTGTGTATAATACTATTACATTATGCATTTTAACTACAATGCTTTAGTTAACTGTTAAGTAATTTTAATTCGCGAGATAAAATTCGGTCTTTGATACAAGACATTAATACACTCACACTAATTATTGATTGAACATGTTGAGAGTTCTCAATACTATTGTCTATTCTTACCATACATCAGCGTATTCTTACCTCATTGGTCACACACTTCATTAGGTGCAAGATAACATTTTTTTTATTGACACCACGATACACTTTTTTCTGACAAGTACTTAAGATGTACACATGACTTTAATCTTCTAGCGTATGATGTTGCATTCATTCACTTTACTAATATGATTGTCTGCCTCATGTCATCTATTTATGCTTTTACATATTTGTTTATTCTTTATTGTTTTGCATTATTGCTGTTGATCAATAAGTTACTTAATTGACAACTGATACTGGACTTGACGGATAGCTGTTATTGGACGGTGTGAGGTATGTGAGTGCATGTATTGCTACCATCATTTTTTAATATGTTGGGTACTTTTAGTTATGGCCACCTAACATTGCTGTTAAAAACGATTTTGTTCGTAGTAGACTTTGGCTCTGGTTTTAACCATTGACCACACTTTTAGTGTTAAATTGCCTACCCTATGGCAGAAACCTGGGTGCTATGCTATTTCGTACTTACAGTGAAGTTTGATGATACCATATTTCACTCTGGTGATGTTATACTCACACCACGGGAATAATGAAAACTTTGTTTCCATTATTTTTGCGGAGGGGGGGGGGAGGGGGGGGTAATGTTATGGAAAACATTAGCAGCATACTTGATATGCGTTCTCGTTTTGCCGCGGACGGACTATAAATAGAGCTGGGACGGGGTAACGCAAAATTGTTATGATTAAAATTCATAACGATTGTGTCGATATCATTAGGTAGCTCGACAGGGCTCCTTGTTTGTTTATTTTATACGGAGTCATTTATTAATACAGGAAGTGACGTCATGCCTCTATGGTGATTTTGGCAGACGTGAAACTAAGAACGCAGAAGTGCAGAGATCGTCTGCAAGGCCTTCTACGATTGTGTGTCAAGGAGAGTGGACGCATGTGTTTGAGCTCCTGAAAATATATAATTATTGTACATCCCTATGTTATTCCATCACTAGTACACCAAGATCTTCTGTGAGGTGTATCTAGTATCTTCATTTAAAGGGAGTATGGATTATCAATGTCGAGTATGCATGGACATTAATAAATAATGTTGAAATTGAAAAGACGGCGTTCTAGATATGAATAGACTGTACAGAGTTTTATCGACGACTGCATCTAATATGCCCTTTGCATGTTGAAATGAAATGTATCTACATTTGGAGCATTGTGAATAAATATGTATACTGTCCACGTCGTCCATTGTGGCTCAAGTAAGGTTGTTTGATGTCGGCTGGTTGCGGGATCTGATGTATTTGCTACACTAGACGTAAACTTGTCCTACAGGAACCATCCTGTCATATAATATTAACATTATAAAGAAAAAAGACACACAATAACAATATACCCCAATTATAACCTCTTTGGTTGAACAGGGTATAACAGCAACATAGTCAACGAAAGAACGAACGAAGGAAAACTCCGGCGTTGGCGTAGCTGGCGAGTCCCTTTTAGGGCTTTGTGCTAGCAGATAGATAATGTTGGTCCTCTTCAGGACTTAGTATCTATCAACGCTGATCCGGTTAGCAGTCAACAGAGTTGACTTTTTTGGGATGGTAAATGCGCTCTGATATAACTGTGACCACATGGCCTTCCACGCTAGCATTATGCCTACTACTTCCACGCTAAGCATTTATACGTGCTATGATATGCTACATATAAGAATGACAGACCTCAAACGCAAACAAGACGTTTTTACACAAAACGCAGTATCATTCAAAGTTCAGTTGGCAGTCACAGCTATGAGAAGGCAAACGTGGGTCAGTCCCAGATAATAATAATGAATGGGTTTTATGCGCGGAATGTGGGAAATGAATGTTTGTGTGATCTGGTTTTTTTAATCCAATTGTTAAGTTGGAAAAGGTCACATGTGAAAAAAGTCGAAATAACAGAAAGTCGTGTGCAAAATGTCGAAAACAGAGAGACGTTCGAAATAACAGAAAGTCGTGTGCAAAATGTCGAAAACAGAGAGACGTATGTAGAAATTGCAACGTGTGGAAAAAAGAATGGGACATGTGGAAAAAGGCGGGAAAAAGACAGGAACAGTATAAAAAGGAGAGATGTGGACGATAAGGATGATTTCAGGATTTATGATTCCAAGGATTCCATGATTTTAGACTAAAGAATTTTTATTTAGATAGCGTTAGGTGAACTTCGTCTTTGAGGATATCTAGACAAGTTTTTTTTTGAGTAGACAAGTGTGTATATTATTCAGTTGGATTATATATTTTTCATTTTGGATAAACAACCATCATTTTGTGAAATTTACAGTTTTTGTCTAATGACATCAATAAACTATAATGTAATTTTCTACTGAATTGCTGTTTTTGGAAATTTACAGTCATTTCTTTTGGATATACGTTGTTGTGCTGAAACTGTTTTGCTTATCATCAAACTTAAAGGGAAGAACAAACCTGGAAAGAAGAAGAAAAAAGTAAAGGTCAAGTATTACCATCTCTGGCGGAAGGCCAGTTAGCACTTGAACCACAACAACATATGAAGGATTAACTCTAATTGAATATAACAATCAATATAACTAATTGATGCCGTAACCTGCCCTGCCATATAACATACTAATTGGTGCCGTGACCTGCGCACAAGTAACACAGGTTGAAAGGAATTCGCCTCGCTAGAAGAAGGCAAAAACCGAACCAAAAAAAAAAAAAAATAGGAAATCGTCCACACGCAAAATTAAAAAATTCGGAAGGCAGACGACTTGGAGGGAGAGAGAGAAAGATCGACGCCTGGTCAAGCTCGTTCAAATCTGTATGTCGGGCAGATCGAACCTGTGCAAAGCCTTCAGTCAGTTCTACTACTTCTGACTTATCCTAAAAGGGGTTTACTCGTCTATTTTGGAACAGCTTGATCTGAAGCTACCATCCACTCAACGTATACTGTGTGTGAGGGAGTTCCAGTGTTTTGGCTTCATCATTCCTTGGCTAGCCGAACACAAGATCCTAGAAGCTGTATTCCAACTACATTCGTGTGTTACAAGACAGTGTATCCAGGACTGTTATGTATGTCATATGTGTAAGAATTCCAGAAACTTATGTGAGATCCCAAAGACACAGTGTAATGATGACAACTACAATCTGTGTTAACTCAGTGCAGGCAAAAGACATTATGACTACCATCAGCATATGAACTTTATGTAAAAAGTTGTTTATACATATTAAGTGTGAATTTTAATTTTTACATTTTAATTGAGATTTTTCAATTTCCAAAAAGAGAAACAAGAATATAGAAGTAAATACTTAAATGATTCAGTAAATTGTAATTTTACGACTTGTCAATTTCTTATTGTTGACAGTTATATTGTGCTGAGTTATTGTTGTCACAGTATAGTAAGGTGCCGGTAGCACTCTAGAGCTCTTGATCTATTACCATCCAGACTTGTGCTCGTTACAGCTTTGGCTATACCTGTGCCATCCTACACCAGTGCTCTTCTATGAAACTGAGGTATACCTGTCTAGACTAAATTTCCGTGTCAAGCCTTCTATACTATCATCATCTGTGTCACAGATTGCCTCCCCTGCCTTGCAGTAGTGGTCCAACATCGGCCAAAACTCAAGAGTATCTAAGCTGGGTCGTAAAAGGTGTCTACCTTCGCACAAGATTACTCTTGGCAGAGTTGTAGATAGAAGTGTAATGCTGCTTCTATCCGAAGAGAGTATCCACAAGATAATTCAGAAGTCAAGAACCATGCGGCTTAGGGCTGAGTAATGGTTAACTTATATCTGTCCGTCGCCTTTTGTGAAGGATTTAAGCAATGATTTCCAGCCCGTTCAAGCCCCCAGCTGAATTAATTCAGAGAATTTCCTCTTATAATGATATAGCTCTGTTGGTAAATATATGTCTAGATGCATATGTATGAAATATTCTGGATCATACGTTTGCTTTCATACGTACAAAAACTGAATCGATTATGATTGTTTAGTTTTTAAACAACATGTAACAAATTTAATAATGTCTTTAACAGTTAAATAAGGAGAAAATGATGAATTTTGCTGTAAATTCATGTTTTCGTCACGGAGACGTAGGTGAAGATTTATCAAAGTCCGTTGCTTTCTCCTTTTTTACAAGAAAACTTAACTGTAGGTGAGTCCTGTCGCCGTGGTTTTCGTCACTTCTTGGTGATGAGTGTACTTCTCTCACCCGAGTGGCGTAGTAACTTCAGTACTTCGAACCGTCTGTTAGCTTGTAACCAGAAGTAGTCTTGCACCACGAACTTTTTTAGACAAAATAGAAAACAAATGCCTCTGCTAAGTACATTTATGGGCTGCCAATAAACAGGCGCATTCTCGCGATCCACCCACCAATGTTAATCTCTCAGAAGAGTTAAATTCCTGAGTACACAGTGTAGCTCAGGAAAGATGAATAAAATTCAACATATTCCTCTGGGTATTAATTGGGAAAATTTGTCTGGACAGCACGAATACTGATTTGCCTGAGTTACAATTAACAAAGTCATATATCTCACAAAATATTATACACTTAAGGCACATGTGATGTAATCATCACTCATCACTGCTCCATTCGGAGTCTGAGGTCCCCTATGCTGTCGGTTTTCTGCACGACTAGCCAGAAGAAATCACCAGCGCTTGCTGTAGTGGTCTATAAATATACTAGTTTCATATGTTGAGGTTGCAAGCCTCATATACATAACCACTTAGCAGGAAAGCATGTCAAATTTACATTTGTAAAATAATTGTAACACTGTTGGTGTCGTTTTCATAATGATGAATTGAAACGCGAATGGTTACAATGGAATAAATGTCAACAATGTCTTTCAAACGAAAAACCAACAATGTATCTTGAATTGTGTGAACTGGTCAAGTATTAGCAGCACACGAGTCGTTGGTAACTTTACATAGATTTTATTCACCAGGACACGAAGTGGACAAGACGGACATCGTCACAGGCGCAAAGATCACACGACAACATATTGATTATTACTGCTAAAGTTCCTGAAGATTCTCTTCTAGTAAAGACCTCTGTCCATAGACTAAGGATTACAAAACTGTTACCGTATAATATCCTTCTCAGTCACGACCGTTGACCTTCTTTCAAGGACGTCTATCATGGTAACGTATACATACTCTGGGGTGAAATCTTCCATATTACATTTGTTAAAATTCCCAGACGTTCTTCATACATAGCGTTGTACATCATATAATTTTCACACAAAGTCATATACGATAATCCTAACAGTAAAGGCTTTCAGTTGGCTAACCTCTCTTTACATCCAAGCCACGACTTTGGCATTGAAGCATGTACGGCATATAAAACATGTGCGTAAGATAAACAATATAACTTCTTCTACTCGTAGGAATTCTCCGTCTACGATTCAAATCTTAAAGGCAAGCGACTCTGTAGATCCATTCTAGGAACATCTTAATTCCCGCTAGACTAGTATTAGAGCGGCCTTTTTTCATACAGCATTAAAATAAGAAGTGGGACGATAACTCACGTGACATTCCTGATATTGGTTTCGACCTGAAGACCAATACAGATCACTAGAATAAATGGCTTCCTTAAAAATGCCATTGAATACGAAATATAAAATTACTATCATGGACACAAGCCAGTTCCATGTTTCCACTTCAAAACATGACGTCACAAACTACTCAACTAGGTTACACGTGCGTCCAAAGCAACACTCACTGCTTTGTGCACGTCAGTGCGCGAATCATTCGACCGCACAAATAATATAACTACATAAAACTGGTGCGTACATTTGGTAGGACCGAAGACTACCCCCTTAGGTAATAAATGTACGTAACAGCTCCCTTATTACCTCCCCTTAAAAAAATTAATCCCATTAATTTTTTTCGAACTAATTACTCGAGAGAGGTGAGTCAAAACTACAACAAGATTTATGACATGCATAAAATTATCATATTAAGAAAAGAAAATTGACTTGAAATTAATATAACTAAATGACAGTATGCATTAAAGCACACATCCACCATCGACCTACTTTGGAACGATGTGGTAATATTCGAAGTAAAAAGAAGTTGAAAATGAAAATGAAAAATCAACAAAAAAGATGATAATAAAATTCAACTAAGTTTTTCAAAAGAAAATCGAAACATATGATTTCAAAAAATGAAAATGAACAGCAACACTGATGATAATCAATGATAAAAGAATCAGTGAAACAGAAAATTTTTTAAAATACAACATGCAAAAATGAAGCAATGCATAATTAAACACTTTAAGAAGCAACGCACCTACTGTTATCTAGCACTAGTAAGTTTGACTAGTTATCTAAAAGTAAAATCTCATGTAGTGGAATACGTGAATACACGTATTGCGAGACACTAATAAAGTTAGTAGATGTGTGATTTATAAACAATCAAATTGATTAAATTGAATTAATCTAATTCTAGTACTTAATTACACATAAATAAATAACTAGTAATTTATTCTAAGTAATTCTAATTTCAGTCATTGTGAATATTCGTTCAGAACTATTTAGAGTCAACAAGAATATGTTCCTAATGTTCCATGCACGAAATAAGTTTACGAACACGATATGTAGTGTAATATGTTCCATAACACTAACGAATGTCTGTTTGTCGTTTTTACCAATGTTTCCATACTAAAAAAAATGTTACTTTAATATCACTGTTCCCGTTCTAATAAAACGTTACTTCACAAGAAATAATGTTATAATCCATATGTAAGTATGTTCTGAAAGTTATATTTATACGAATACTGCAAAACTATACATAGTCTTCACAGATGTACAATTAATGACACTGTACAAAGTTATTCATGTTTCGGTGAAGACGTTTCTCCATCTAAAAGTAGTTTAGTTTCACCAAGTTCACTAGGGCATCTTGAAAGACAGTCTGCAAATACATTCTGTACTCCAGGAATAGCTCGTATCTCAAAATGGAACGGTTGAAGAGCTATAGCGTAACGCGCTGACTTTGATGACTTAACGTTTCCTGTATTCAGTGCTGTAAGAGCTTTCTGGTCAGACTCCACCACAAAGTGTGATCCGAGGAGATAACGATCCAGTTTTGTGATTGACCAGACAAGAGCAAGGAGCTCTTTGTCTAGAACGGAGTATTTCATCTCGCTCGTTGTAAGCTTTCTGGATACGTACATAATTGGAAATAAGGTGCCTCCGTATTCTTGCATCAAAACTGCCGCGATAGCGTAGGAAGAAGCATCACTGCGAAAAACAAAGGTGAGATCTTTGTTAGGCAACCTTAAAAAAGGCTTATTTGAAAAAATTTGTTTTATATAGTCTAACGCCGTTTGGTGATCCTGCGACCACTTTATTACATTAGGTGTGCCTTTCTTCAGTAACGAAGAAAGAGGTGCAGTTATAGTAGACAAATGAGGGATGAATTTAGAATAGAACTGTATTAGTCCTAAGAGTGACCTCACTTGTTTTTTTTGTCTTAGGTGCTGAGATGTTTAAAATTTTAGAGACGTTACTGTCTTCTGTATACATTAAACCGCGACCTATACGGTGACCAAGAAATGAGATGTC
Organism: Oreohelix idahoensis; assembly: GCA_024509875.1. Classification (NCBI taxonomy): domain Eukaryota; kingdom Metazoa; phylum Mollusca; class Gastropoda; order Stylommatophora; family Oreohelicidae; genus Oreohelix; species Oreohelix idahoensis. The sequence goes on from JAMPIV010003301.1 coordinate 281,177, forward strand.
ATGAAAACCGACAAAAGCCTTTGAAGGTTTCGCTGTTAAGTTATAATCCTGTAAGGTAGAAAGTAAAGATTTTAAACCCTGAATATGTTCATCCCAAGAGTCACTAAAAAGACAGATGTCATCTATATAAGTAATGACATCGGGACGATGAGACAATATGCGGCGCATCATGCGTACAAAGGTAGCTGGCGCATTCATTAACCCGAAAGGCATAAAATTATATTGAAAAAGACCCCGTGGCGTCGAGAAAGCGGTGAATGGCTTTGCTTTCGTAGTGAGTGGCACTTGCCAATAACCCTTTGAAAGGTCAAATTTCGAAAAGAATGTAGCATGAGATAATTTCTCTAATAAGTCGTCTAAAAGAGGTAATGGTTCCGCATCGAATTTTGTAACTTTGTTTAACTTCCTGTAATCTACGCAAAGACGTATATTGTTGTCTTTCTTCCTAATGATTACCATAGAAGAAGAATATGGTGATGAAGATGGTTCAATTATATTTAATTGGAGCATATCATCCAATTCCTTATCAACCTTATCACGAAAGTGTAAAGGAATAGGATATGGGCGAACTCGAATCGGTGTATCGTCAGTCAGAATAATGTCATGTTGGATGACTGACGTATGACCTGGGATGTCGGTGAGGACATCCTCATACGTGTGTAGAATTTTAGAGACTTGCTGACGTTGATCATCAGTAAGAGTAGATGAGATAGTAACATCATTCCATTTCTCAGTGGAATGGAGTGGTACAACTGGTATTGGTAGTTGTACATCATCGAAAGAAGATTCCTCTTCTTGGATGACTGACAAACTAGAATAGTGTTGAATAGGTGGTGTAGGATCGTCAGTTGCTTGGAACACCGATTGTAGATAATCAGGACGTGAGTAATACTCCTTCAACATGTTAATGTGGAAGGTTTTATGTTTGCCATTAACATCAACGATGTAGTCGACATCGGATATTCTTGAGATGATCCTGAAAGGACCTCTCCAGGTAATTAAAAGACGATTGTTATGCGTAGGGAGTAATACAAAAGCTTCATCACCAGGTATGAGCTGGCGAAGACGTCTATATTTGTTTGCAGATAGACGAGCTTTTTCTTTGGCATGTTCGGATGATGCAGTAGCTAGTCTACAAGCATCTATGATTTTCTTTCTAAGAGAGATCACATACTCATAAGAGGATTGAGTTTCCTCTTCAATATTCTCATCCACTAATAAGTCGTGGATTAACGACATCGGACCGCGTGGTTGCATGCCAAAAACAAGCTGGAACGGAGAAAACCCCGTTGCTTGATTTTGTACCTCGCGATACGCAAAGAGACAAGCGGGTAGGACCCGATCCCAGTCTTGGGGATGGTCTTGAGTCATCTTACCCAACAACTGCTTGAGTGTCCTATTGAGACGCTCAATTAACCCATTTGACATCGGATGATAAATAGAACTAAGAGATCTATCTATACCTAATGTCTTCATCACTTGAGACATGGATTCAGAAATGAACTGAACCCCATGATCCGACAAGATTTTCCGTGGAAAACCAATGCGTGAGAAGATTAACATCAATGCCTCTGCTACACTGGCAGATGAAGTGTTCTTGAGAGGGATGGCCTCAGGCCAACGAGTGCACATATCAATGCACGTAAGAATATGCGTATGCCCTCTAGCAGATGGAAGCATTGGACCAATAATGTCAATGGCCATTTTATCAAATGGTCTAATCGGGATGTCCGCAGCTTGAATAGGAGCCGCATGAAATGGACCCCGTACCTTAACTTCTTGACATATCAAACAGGACCGACAATAGAGAGTAACATCTCTATGGACGCCTGGCCAGTAGAATGCCGAAAGCACTCTGGATTTGGTACGCGAAAAACCCATATGCCCGCACATTGCGAGTCATGAGCATGTCGTAATATACGAGATCTCATACAGGATGGGACAAGAATCTGAGAACATAAGGATAAATCCTTTTCCCGTATGACTCTAACCAAAATCCCATTTTTAAGTATAAAGTCATGTCTAGATTTTGCAAGTTTGTTGCTTGTATTCTTTTTGTTAACATACTGAAAGAATTTTTTTAATGAATTATCATTCTTTTGCAATGTTGCAAACAACTCCCGTGAAATAGGAGCATCATCATCACAAGTGGTATGAACTGTAGGTTCAATAGGTGTATCATGCGACATATTAGTAGCTTGCGCTCTAGTCACTACTGCATTTGCAGTTTGAATATGTCGCTCTTCCCATTCAGCTATTTGCTGAGGTGTACACTCTTTAATACCATGTATGCGACCAAGTATTACATCACAGATTGGATTCGGAAGGAGACATGCTTGGATCTTTCCTGAAAAGAAAGGTGTGTTAAGATCAATAATAGCAGTGGGAAATGTTTCAATAGTGCCACCAAATGTTACCCATTTGACAACCCGGCCCGTGGCACAACTTGGGTTGATCAGCGAAGTCCGTACACCGATTGTTGTACAACCTGAGTCAAATAGGAGAGAGCATGAAATATTGTTGACAAATCCCTTGTGAAACTTAAGAGAGCCCTGTCCCTGGTGTACTGAAGCAGCAGTGGCTGTACAGACTGCAGGCAGGCTAGGCAAGGTATGTCCGCAACGCAGCGTCGTGATCGCCTTAGGCTGGAAAAGAGTCGAGCATTCTGGGCAGTCTTTCACCTGGGTACAATCGAGAGAACAAGACATAGCATTGTGAGTTTCAGCTACTTTACCCTGTTCAATGTTAGCCTGTGTATCATTAAAAGCAACATTAGAATGTCTACCTGTATTATTCGACGATCTATCTCGTCGGCGCGATCGATTGTGATTTTTGTCATTAAAATTGCCATAATTGTCATTTCTGCTAGAGTTAAAATTTGGATTAGTCCGATAATTTGTAGAATGATCGTTATGATGTTGGTTAAATGGTTTATTTCCAAAAAAATTGTCTGTTTTGCGGACCCTGAGACCTTGATCTCCAGTTTTGTTTATTATAATGTCCTTGATTATTTTTAAAATAATTGTTACCAAAATCTCGCGATCTGTGAGTTTGGTTCCAAGAAACATTAAATGGAGCAGATTGTTGAAATTGCTTCCCTTTGTAAAAGTTATCATTGGTGAAATTATGATTATTTCCCTTATTGACATACCTATCAGCACTAAAAGAACGATTGCGTGAAAAATTGTTTTGTTGTGCTGCAAAAGCAACAGGCAATTCACTCTTAATCTGCGCGTTACTTAGATCCATGTTTGGGTGAGCAGTGCAAAAATTTTTTGCATGTTCTTCTAAGTTTTTCATTGATAAAGGTTTCCGTTCGTGTAAAAATGCGAGAAATGTAGGGTTTACCGACGAAAGTACCTTATCGCGCATCAGTAAATCAAAGAGACCTTCATACGACTTTTCAATTTTGGATAATTCGATCCATCTTTCTAATGTTAGTCGTATCTGTGACAGAAAATCACTAAAATTTCTGGCAGATTGAGGTAGTAATGTGTGAAATCTCAAACGATATTCGTTTTCTGTCATTTGAAATTTTTGCAGAAGTGCTGCTCTAAGAGCATTGTAGTCATTTTTCTCACCAATGCTGGTGGTATGATAAACTGCTAATGCATCTCCTGTAAGTAATCTGGATAAATATGTACAGTATAGCGCTTTATCCACGTTATAAGACCCACAAGTGGCCTCAAACCTATCTAGGAAGAATATTACGTCATCAGACGGGGAATTAAATTTTGGTAATTTAAGGTGAATTTCCTTAAAATGATCCTGTCTGGATGAAGTGTGGCTTTCAAAAGTTCTCTGAGAATTAGCTTCCTGAGTTAACCTAAGTCTCTCATATTCTGACTCTGCTAATTTCAGTTCATGCTGTCGTTTTCTATCATTCTCTTCCATCTCAAGCTGAAGTCGTTTTGTGTTTTGTTCAGCTATTAATCTCCTTTCTTCTATTTCTTTTTGTTTCTGTTCCATTTCCTTGTGTTTAACTTCCATTTCTTTTCTAAGTCTTTCTTCAGACTCCTTTTGCTTCTGTTCTGCTTCTCGCTGAAATCGTTTCTCTTCCAATTCAGCGGCTAATCTCATTTTTTTCTCATTTTCCTCAGATTCAATCCGTTTTTGATCTGCCTCAAATTGAAGTTTTTCTAGTCTTAAAGTTTCTAACTTTCTCTGTTCGGCTTCTATTTCTTGAGCTTTCCTATATTCTGCAAGTGCAAATGTTTTTGCTTCATCAGGAGCCATCTGAAGAGCTTTTGCTTGCTTAATGAAATAGTCTAAGGTAGCCATTTCAATATTATTATGTAATAATACTATTTAAAAGTGTTACTACAACAAGTGTTCTTCGTTCCTGTTCTAGAACGGTAAAATCAATTTATATAATAGGCAATAATATTAATAATTAATAATGTACTTTATAACATGTAATGGTGTGAAAGCAGTAACGTGACAGACAATAGCACAATAATGACACGACAAGATATTCAAGCCAAACGAAGACGTTCGCAGAAATCCAATTAAAATAAAATGAGAAACTAAAATGGAATGTCGCAAAGAATTACGATGATAACTGCGATTAAATTCAACAAGACAATAGACACCACAGTGTAAAAACAAAGGTTTTGTAAAAAACTAAACGACAGGAAAGGTGAGACGGACGCGAAATACAAACAAAATTCATCATAAAACCAAGGCACAAGTAAAAATATCTACCAAAAACAACAAGTAAACGTGACACTACAGCTAAAACAGACAGGTGTCACAGACCACCAGACACAGTGGACCTAGAATCCTTCTACGCTCACGCGTAGGAACATTCCACTGCGGGAAGTCTGCAAAATAATGTCCTACAGAACGTCTGACGAAGAGCCCGAATTGACTTCGAGATGGATCTCGTTCGTCAGATCTACCGCCCAACCTCCCGCGAAGAATACACAAAACATAACACATAACATAGAAAATATATAAGTGGACATAATCAATTAAGGCACAGCTAATAGTAATAAAGGGTATAACGGATACAAGTTATACTTAGCTCGCGTGCAGGTAAAAATCAAAGTGCCTTGTCCCCGTGTATGTACGTAAGAGGATGCAATACTTCGCTCTGCGTATATCAAACTAGCTCGCACGTAATAATGATGAAGAGAGGTGATCTCCAAGTAATCAGTCACTGTGAGACTTGACGTGGAGGTTGATTGAAGACCTTGAGCATTTGAGTTGATTTTGATTCATATTCCGCTAGGATCCACATTGAGATGATGTCGCCTTGAAAGTAAAAATTCTTCTTTTCAAACGATCAATTGGATGGGTACGTTCCTGAAATCACTTCCAGACCGCACTGGCCTACCAGTTATTGTTGGTGTCGTTTTCATAATGATGAATTGAAACGCGAATGGTTACAATGGAATAAATGTCAACAATGTCTTTCAAACGAAAAACCAACAATGTATCTTGAATTGTGTGAACTGGTCAAGTATTAGCAGCACACGAGTCGTTGGTAACTTTACATAGATTTTATTCACCAGGACACGAAGTGGACAAGACGGACATCGTCACAGGCGCAAAGATCACACGACAACATATTGATTATTACTGCTAAAGTTCCTGAAGATTCTCTTCTAGTAAAGACCTCTGTCCATAGACTAAGGATTACAAAACTGTTACCGTATAATATCCTTCTCAGTCACGACCGTTGACCTTCTTTCAAGGACGTCTATCATGGTAACGTATACATACTCTGGGGTGAAATCTTCCATATTACATTTGTTAAAATTCCCAGACGTTCTTCATACATAGCGTTGTACATCATATAATTTTCACACAAAGTCATATACGATAATCCTAACAGTAAAGGCTTTCAGTTGGCTAACCTCTCTTTACATCCAAGCCACGACTTTGGCATTGAAGCATGTACGGCATATAAAACATGTGCGTAAGATAAACAATATAACTTCTTCTACTCGTAGGAATTCTCCGTCTACGATTCAAATCTTAAAGGCAAGCGACTCTGTAGATCCATTCTAGGAACATCTTAATTCCCGCTAGACTAGTATTAGAGCGGCCTTTTTTCATACAGCATTAAAATAAGAAGTGGGACGATAACTCACGTGACATTCCTGATATTGGTTTCGACCTGAAGACCAATACAGATCACTAGAATAAATGGCTTCCTTAAAAAATGCCATTGAATACGAAATATAAAATTACTATCATGGACACAAGCCAGTTCCATGTTTCCACTTCAAAACATGACGTCACAAACTACTCAACTAGGTTACACGTGCGTCCAAAGCAACACTCACTGCTTTGTGCACGTCAGTGCGCGAATCATTCGACCGCACAAATAATATAACTACATAAAACTGGTGCGTACATTTGGTAGGACCGACGACTACCCCCTTAGGTAATAAATGTACGTAACAAACACTTACCCCAAAGTTTTGGAAATACACAATCTCCTCGCGCAGGTTAAGATGGACACGAGCAATGTAGGTTATATGCTCTCAAACCACTTAGTCTGGAAATTTTGAATCCCTTGTATGACGGGTGAATCTGCCAAACACTTGGTCTGGGAAAGTTCCTCTTATGACGGGAGGTCCAATTCTTAGGTTTCCAGTCCTGATATAAAGTCCTGGTCCCTTAAGTTACAGTCTTGTATTGAAATATGCGTGTTTCCTTGTTAGTTTTCAAAGTTCCCCAAATACTCGAACTGTCATTTATATTATTGTAATCCTTGGTCCGATCCTTTTCTTTCTGGCTTTTTTGGGGAGTTGCTATTGTGACGTGCGATGCAGTCTCTGTGTTCTGTGTCTCTGATTTTCGCTAGATTATATATCCAGTTTTCAGTTTACATCACAGATTGTGTTTCCGCCGAATTTTCCAATGAGTTTCATTGTTTATTCCGGCTCTCACTTCAATCCAATCGTAAGCTCTTTTGCACTTTGTGGGTTGGGGTGTTTAAATTCATAATCGCCTCGTGTTTAAAATATTTCATTTAATATTCCAACGCGTGACCTCTATCTAATAATTCGCGGGATGGTCCCGTGAGACGATTTATCTCATTATCGCCTGTGTTTTCGTGCCTTCATCAGACAGTCAAACAAAAGGTCGCCGGCCGCTCAGACAAACAATATGGTTGACAAACGAGGATCGACTTTTATCAAAGGTTGGCTAGGCAACTCAAAGAGATAAACGTATTACAGATGACCGATTCAATAAACGTGGTATTATCACGAGTCCTGGAGTAACGTAAAAAGTCTGGGAGTGGTCACAGAAAAGTGTAGGGCGTAAAATAGGCCAAATAATAGGAGGATGAATGAGAAAAATCAAGAAATGAAGAGATACTGCCGGAGTGAATAAGAGTTATAAAAAAGCACGACTGATTTCGTCACAATCTGCCACATATTAAAACATCTTTCACAGATCCATCTGAGTAACGTATACAGACTTCATTTTGTCTTAATAAATCGTGCACTATTAATTTTCATCCAACGCTCCATTTTACTTTCAGCTTGCTAATTCTATACCGTGACTTGGCTTCGTGCTTTTTTTTGTCTATGCGCAAATGAACACGTGTATGAATATCTTCCTTGTTTTAGGCGTATACCCTCTAACCTCGCGTTTATGGTTTCTCGCTTCTGAGGACAATACCCCCATTATTTGCTCCCATGCTGTCATAACATGAGCGTTACGTATATCAGCCTGGAAGCTGGAATCGAGTCGTTCGTCTTGCATGTGTGAACCACAGCCTGGTATTCTTATATTTTGGCATTTTCTTGCCAGCCTCTTTCTTTAAATTCCGTTGCTCCTTGAAAATGCAAGAAGTTATTGTATTCTCATACAATTGTACCGCATGCCAGAGAGGATCAACATTCCAAATGGTGGTTGTGTGTTTTCTGTTTCTATTTTTTTTATTTTGATCGTACACCCTTCCTGTTTATTTTTTAAATTTTTTTTTCGTATTTCCCTCCTATCTCTGTTTTTTTTTTTTTCGTATTTCCCTCCTGTCTCTGTTTTGTTTTTTCTTTTTTTTTCATATTTCCCCCTTGTCTCTATTATTTTTACAGGTTTTTCTTAAACTTGCAACGTATGTCACCTTCAAATCTTGCAATCGATTTTTCGATCACTTCCAGATGAGCAATAGCTCTGAAACTTGGCATAGTTGTGTATTCCCAATGACAATACAATAATCAGTCGTAAAAATAATAAAATGAATAACATTAAAATTAATATTAATTTTGTTTCTTTGTATTGTTTCATCAGTGAAATTGGCGATAACTGCAAATAATCTAGGTGTATTCTTTTCAACAAGATTTCACGGAGTTTATAGCTTGCAGTTAAAAAATGTAACATCAAATTGACAAAAAAGCCGGGGGCGCTGATTTTACATGAAATTAACTTCTGCTTTATACTTCATTAGACACTTACAGATAAAATATATGACAATCGCTTAAGCGCCCAACGCATTTTGCCAATTTGATGTTACATTTTTTACTGCAAGCTATAAGCTCCGTGAAATTTTTTGTGTGGCTTTTTAGTGCATTAAAAGCCAGTGTTTAAAATATTTTTTTTAATATTTTACTTTTTCTTATATCCAACTTGTTCAGTCTATCTATCTATCTATCTATCTATCTATCTATCTATCTATCTATCTATCTATCTATCTATCTATCTATCTATCTATCTATCTATCTATCTATCTATCTATCTATCTATCTATCTCTCTATCTATCTATCTATCTATCTATCTATCTATCTATCTATCTGTCTGTCTGTCTGTCTGTCTGTCTGTCTGTCTGTCTGTCTATCTATCTATCTATCTATCTTGTCTGTTTCTACGTCTGTCTGTCCATCTGTCTATCTACCTGTCTGATTCTCTGTCTGATTGTGTGTCTATGTGCCTGTTAGTTTCTCTGACTGTCTATTTGTCTGTCTGTTTCTCTCTGTGTCTATATGTCTATCTTTCTGTCTGTTTCTCTCTCTGTCTGTGTGAATATATGTCTGTTGTTTCTCTGTCTGTGTGTCTATTTGCCTCTCTGTTTCTGTCTGTCATCTGGTAGTCTGTTTCTCTCTCTCTGTCTGTGTGTCTAATTGCCTCTCTGTTTCTTTGTCTTTCTGTGTGTCTATCTGCCTGTCTGTTTCTCTCTGTGTTAGTGTGTCTATCTACCTTTCTGTTTCTCTCTCTGTCTGCGTGCCTATCTGTCTGTTTGTTTCTCTGTATGTGTGTCTATCTGCCTGTCTGTTTCTCTTTATGTCTGTATGTCTATCTGCTTGTCTGTTTATCTTTATGTCTGTTTGTCTATCTGCTTGTCTGTTTATCTTTATGTCTGTTTGTCTATCTGCTTGTCTGTTTATCTTTATGTCTGTTTGTCTATCTGCTTGTCTGTTTATCTTTATGCCTGTGTGTCTGTATCATCATCCTCATCCAACTTTTTTTGCTGCCGATGGAGCACGGAGCCGCCACCATCGCAGCGGGCCCCCCTTGTATGAAGCCTGCACCACAACCCTTATGTTCCCTTGCTGCACTGATGTTTGTAGCATGTTGCTTTACATAATGAGGCAGGCACCAGCCCCATAAACAACCTCATTTTAGTCACCTCGTACGACATGCCTAAGGGAGCCATCCTATTCTTTCGTTGCCCCTTTGAGACCCCCGGTAACTACACAGGGCATCTATCTAATTTATCTTAATTCTAACTCCCCACTCTGCTCTTCCAGACCCCACTCGGGGTGCTATCATTTCACACAATGAAATCGCCACACGCCTCCGCACAGCACGCACTCTCCCCTTCCCACCCCGGACTTCTGTTTGCCAGTCCAAAGTCAAAGAAGAATTGTCAATAATTCTGGCATCCTGCGCGTGCGCCGATTACACAGATACGAGAGTAACGAAGGCTGAGCCGAGCCAAAATGTATTTTATTCGCAGACGGCAATCGAAAATGGTGACTCTCGCGTGCGATTCCGTCTGAAGCATTGTGAGTAGTTTCGTACCACTAAAACTGGGACTATAACATGACAGATCTACTGAATAATTGATTCCGGCCGTATTGGAAAATCAAGGTAATGGACAAAACACATTAACTGTTTTCAAGTAAAAATATTACGTAAAAAGTACACATTGTCTGCCTGTATAAATACTAGTGGTAAACTCAAGTCTTAAAGTGTCTATTAAGTTTGTAAGCAAAACGTTTTGAAGAGTTCAAATGATTAATCGATTGAAGCAAGAAACAGTAGACAAGAGGCCGCCATGTTGGTCCAGTATCTATTGATACATTGTGTTTCGCTTCGAGCTTGAATGTTTTTTCTTTAATTTATTTTTCGGCCTCAAGGTTTGTCAGACGTTTTTGCAGTATTTTGTGAGACAGCTCGAAACAGGGTTGATTTTAGATTAAGGTTAGCTGTTTGAAACATGGTTGGGGTTATATGTTGAGGCTAGCTGTAGCATAAATACTAGTGCCCTGTATATAGAACAGGGCACTAATAAATACGGATAGCCACTCCGATAACATGGCGGCTTCCTTCCTACTATTCTATACTTCTACTGAATACGTAAAAAAAACAAAAATGGATAAGTTTACTCAATAGAGCTACCGATGGGTCTATAGCTTATGAGTTATAATCGTGCGTGATAATTTTGTGGATTTTTAAACTGTTCATTAATTAAACAATTTAACGGACTACTTCCTATGTTTCAGAGGTCAAGGGCACTGTTATTTTTGGCGTGTACTATTTTGCAGTGTTCCTTTTTGCTATATATCTTTACATTACAAACATTTGTTATTTTCACGTAAGGCATTTTAAAATACTTTTTTATTTTAAACAATCCACTCCTTCGTCGCGTGGTTCACCAAAATTCGGTGGTAAACGAACTTTAAAAAAAAAATGTAACTGATGTCACATGACTTATTTCTTTTCCTGTGTGTGAGTCAGAAATTATCAACGTAATCAGTGATAGTGCGACGGGAAAGTGAAGATCTGGTGAGGTTATCGTCATGCACATTGATGATGGCAGATAGATTGTGAATTGGGTGTCATCAAAGAAACACCGGACTTTCCCACTCTCCTCCCTGCTGTTTACATCATGGCAGGCGTGATAAACTGCTTTTTTAATGACATGGTAGGACATACACGCGCGAACGCACATTCACATAATTTGACTCCTTTGATTTACTCACTGCTGAGTAGAGGGGTGAATTGATGCTATATTTAGATACTGTATTTGAAATCAAAATTATTATCTTGAATTAGCTCTTGAAATATATACTAATTGTAACCCAACAGAAGTTGAACGGGATATTTTTTTCTTTAAAAAAATAATTATTTAAAAAATCAACATGGTTTTAGATCTGTAATACGGTATTTTAGTTGTCTATACTAGTTGTAGGCAACCAAGGAAATGTGGTGTCTCCTTTAGAAACACAAAGTTCTCTAAATATATACAGTACCTTGATAAAAACCTGACTGCATTCAGGTTTCAGAATATTTGAAATACGTGTATCGTATATGTTACCTTTATTTCTGCTGGACGATATTGCTCCCTGAAATTGTATCGGTAGAGTGGTGGACAGTTCAAATTAACTGATACTTCACCGAATTATGAATTCGCGTCAAAGAAAAGATTACGTTACTATATTATGCAATTCAAGAATAAACTGAATTTTAACAAGGTAACTCATGAGTTCTCACATGGAACGAGGGAAAAAAAATACCGTAATCCTGGGGATACCGAGCTTTTAAATGACGGTGGGAGAGGCCTATGCCAAAATTTTCCCTTGCTTAAAAATCCCCCCCCCCTTTTTTTTGTTTTTGGTTTCCCCGTCACCTAGAGATCTACCAAAAGATTCCTTGTGAACCAACGTTAGGTAGAGATCGAAATGTTGCCGACACCTTGTGTGAATCTGTAAACTATCTCAGCAAGAATATGACTGACGAGGCTTGATTTCTGTCGCTGTCATCATGAAAAATGCGTCGACTTCTTAACCAGAATTGTACGAGTATTCTAAGTTGTAAATAATTAACGAAAATGTGTCAATGGTACCCGTTCGTTAAAAAAAGAAAGACAGAAAGAATGAGAGAACGATAGAAAAAAAAAGAAGGAAATAAAGAAAGAATGAATGAAATAAAGAAAGACAGACAAACAGACAGACAGAAAGGAAGATAGACAGACATAAAGAAAGAAAGAAAGAAAGAAAGAAAGAAAGAAAGAAAGAAAGAAAGAAAGAAAGAAAGAAAGAAAGAAAGAAAGAAAGAAAGAAAGAAAGAAAGAAAGACAAGTAACCGACAGACAGGAAAAAAAACCACGGAGCTAGCATCCTCATGATGTAAAGCAAATTGCAGCAGACAACACTGCTGCAAGAGCCCATTAATGTTTAGGGGCAGATTTCCTACTAGGAGGCCAGCTGCTGTCATGACTCCATGCTCCCCACGGGAGCGACAAGAAAACTGATGATGATGGTGGTGGTCGTGGTGATGATGACGACAATGATAATGCACTAGAAACACGGGCCGTTTCTAATACCCTTGGTTCTACTCTATCTTTCATTTGTGAAACTGATGCCTGTGACGTATAATGGAAATATAGCCTACAGTATCTGACAGTCTTTCGTGACCTCGTTGGCGTTCTATGATTCACTAGCAAAGCAAGGCATTGATAGCCTACGTTTACTCATTTTAATCCACGCCTCTTTTCTTTGAGACGTAAACAAACGGAAAGTTTACCAACTTCCGCGACCTGCCAGCTAAAACAGGGAGCGAATCTGGTTTGTTTACCTGAGTTTCTAACGCGAGCTGATCTGTCAATCATCGGATATCAGACAGACGCACGTGGAATAACACCGGACCTTTTGAAGTGAGACGCTCGGGCAGAAATATTTTCCCGAGGACCCTTTGATGTTCGTACACTCAGGGGGAGTTAAAGCTTTGATCTTCAGAAGCGGGGAAAATCTCGGAAGAAACCCGTTACACGGTTCCAAGTCTCTGTTGTCGATTAGCAACGCCGACAGAGCGACCTTGAAAACCTTTTATCTGGGGATCGTAGTTTATTGATTTTCTGCTATGCACTATAGTGTGAAAAGTAGCATCATCGAGAGATTATACATCCAATAATATATATAAACTGTGGTTTCTAAAACCCGTGATCAGTTGTCGCTCAGAATTTTGGATAGTCTGAACACGTAGTCTAGAACCATTGTGGTAGATGTGTTAATAGCATTTCGTGGGGATTGTCATTCTGATTTGTGGTAATAGAAATTAGCATTTACGTGATTTGATGTGCTACGTTTTATCATCTTAAATTCACTGTGATTGTCTAGCTGTTAGAACTAGTGAAAGAAAAAACGCGTAAGTATTTTTTACCAGTTCAGTTTAATGAAATTTCCATCACCCGCTTTCTCACACAAGAAGATACGGTTTAGCTGACTGACATATTATATGCTAGGCGTGACTGATGGTGGATCATAGAATTCACGTTATATTTCATTTTGTGTAATTATATAAGTGACTATTGTTTAATATCATACGACTAAACAAACAGACGCCGACAATCTAATAGATATTGACGACAGGAGATATTTCTTAAGTGCGCGTATGGATAATTAAATAATAATTGACATTGTATACTGATCGTTAACGAGCACGCAAAGGAGCGGGGAAGGCGCATAACTTCACCCGACCTAGAGACACCGCGCTAGTGAAAACTGACCAGATAGGAATTTTCTGAAGACGCCGTGTGCCTTTTAAATTTAATCAGGACTGACGGAGTGGATAAGAGATCGTCTTAACTCCGTCTGTGTACATATATGTAGTTATATAGAATAGTAGCATTTTTTTCATAAATGTTCTTTATTCCTCGCAGACCTGATCAAGGGCAACCAGCGGTCTATTTTGGTCATTTTCTTCATTTACAGAATGGTTAATGTTATCTTTTCTTGGATTATGTGTCCCCAAGTTCATTTGTGAACGAACAGGATTCGCCAAAGATATACCAAAAACATTCGAATAGTAAATTTAACTGGACTTATCAATACCCAGATATTTGTTTAATTTTATCAGCCCACTGTCTCGTAACACAAATAACATTACTATCTGACTTTTGACAGTCGTATCAGCGGATTTATCCAGCAAGTTACGCTGTTTCAAAATCGGCACTCACCACAGAGCCAGCCGATAGGATTTACCATCATCATCATAAGTAACAGTTTTAGCAACCAGATGTTTCCCTATACTGGAAGTATTTTCTACCGTTTACTGTGAACACAAGATCTCGGTTGTCTACATTAACTATTCGAGGTGACATTTGTCTATCCAGAAATCAGCCACCAAATTAGGCGTTCACCTTATAAAATTTAATTATTAGAGGAGGGACTGGGGCCAATTTGGAAGATAAAAACACTGGAAATTATATATTCAGGGATTGTATGTCCAAGAGATTTTTTTCACCAAGAGTAGGTAAGAATTGAGTGAGTGGCCACGTATGACAGAGAGAGTGAATATTTTCTTTGTTACAGGAAAATTGTATCATCTGGATTCGGTTTAAATATTGTTTACTTTACTGGATAGCATTTAGTAGGAACTTTGTTCTGTTCTTTACTGTCTATTTTGTAACATAGTGCTAACCTTTGACCTTTGGGGTTATTAACTTGTTGGGTTTTTTTTTCCTCAATAAGGGGATGGCACGTGTATTCTGTTATTTTTCTATGTGTGAAATTCTGATTTTATTTGATCTTTCTTTAGATATTTGGTGTTGTCAAGTTTAGTGATAATAAACAACAAAGAAAACTTAACCTTGTGTGTTGGTCAGACCCATACCCAATTAACCATAGTTTTTTCACATTTGTGTGTCTTGTCGCCACATAGTTGTGTGTGTATGTGGTTAAACTTATATTTACATGTATAGGGAGGGACGATTGTCTTGTACAAAATTATAGTCGTATAGATAGGCTGGACTAGAGAAACTACTCATTCCAGAGACAGATCTTCTCCTTAAACCATTCACTCGTGAAATCTATTCTCACACCTTTATTTCTCACGTACTTATCACCTTCCACGCTACTCAGACGGGACCATAAATATCTTTCAAACCTATCTAAATTTACGACAACGCCATACAATTTTTTTTTCATTTTTTGTAAAGAGTTTAGAATGATTTGGTTGTTTTACACCACATAACGACGTTACAGTTTGGACCCATTTAAAGACAGCTCAAGGATTTCCTCCACCCCACATAGATCCACAGGTGTGGACCCATTTAAGCACAGCTCAAGGATTTCCTCCACCCCACATAAATCCGCTAATCGCAAATGAAAACCACTGCATAAATGGTAGCAATGAATATTATACGTGGGAAGGTTGTGGTAGCTTTGATGACGAGAACAAAGAAAATATACAAAGTGTGCGATCTTCCCATTTTCCTGACTGAAATATTTCCGTAGTGATATGATATCTCTTCCCTATTGTTCTTGCAGCTGGATCTGGATGTGCTCGAGTTAAGGCCAGGCGATTGATGTTGCTACATGTACATGTACTGCATTTGAACTCGTTGCCAGAAAGATAACGGTTAAGGTAGTCCCAAAGCAGATGCTGCTGTTGGGGAGTGATGTGTTAGAGATTTTACCAGATTAGGTGAAGCTTTATGAGGTGGGGTGACCAGCTCCCTTCCTCGAAACCTTTGCATTCCTTAACTCGAGAGCAGAGTCAGATACCCATTTAAAGCTGGGTAAATAAATAATACGTATGAATGTTATGTTGCAGGCAGGCTCTTGTGAGAAATAAAGAAGCAAAAAATAAAACCAAAAAATACTAAACAGAAAAAAAACCCAGAAATGTGCTTACCGAGGACTCAAACCCCAGGACCATCCACACGGCACCACAGCCTCTACGGAAGTGAATCATGACTAGCAACACTGCGAGCTATGAATCACAGAAATAGTGCTTCGTAGATGCGCCCAGGACTTGTATGTGATCGTATTATAAGCAGTGGTTTCTGTAGCTATTTGTTTTACACGACGAAGTTACTTAGCTCATGCATAACCCTTTTACGTTACGCTGTGTATAATGTAGTGTTACTATTCTTTGCGCCCCCATCCAACCTTTTCAGACTCCAGGATCCACATGGACATTTCCAGAACTAGCGATTTGCTGACTTGACTGCATCTTTCTGAAGCTCCATCAAGGAGCATAGGCCTTCAACAAACTTATGCTAAGTCTTCCTGTCCCGAGCCGTCAGCTCAAGGTCTTTTCATGTCTTATTCATCTCTTTTATATCTGCACCCAGTGCTCTTCTCCGTGTGTTCTTTGGTCTCTCCCTCTACCTTTCTTACCCTAGTGATTTTCACAAGAACTGCTCTGTGATGCTATCAACATGCTTTCTCAATGTCTGTCTTATCCATCGCCAGCCTCTTCTTCTTAACTCTTGTTCCACCATCACTTGTCTTGTTCTTGTCGTCAGTTCCACTTCCACCATCACTTGTCTTGTTCTTGTCGTCAGTTCTACTTCCACCATCACTTGTCTTGTTCTTGTCGTCAGTTCCACTTTTACCATCACTTGTCTTGTTCTTGTCGTCAGTTCCACTTCCACCATCACTTGTCTTGTTCTTGTCATCAGTTCCACTTGCACCATCACTTGTCTTGTTCGTGTCGTCAGTTCCACTTCCACCATCACTTGTCTTGTTCTTGTCGTCAGTTCCACTTCCACCATCACTTGTCTTGTCGTCAGTTCCACTTCCACCATCACTTGTCTTGTTCGTGTCGTCAGTTCCACTTCCACCATCACTTGTCTTGTTCTTGTCGTCAGTTCAACTTCCACCATCACTTGTCTTGTTCTTGTCGTCAGTTCCACTTGCACCATCACTTGTCTTGTTCGTGTCGTCAGTTCCACTTCCACCATCACTTGTCTTGTTCTTGTTGTCAGTTCCACTTCCACCATCACTTGTCTTGTCGTCAGTTCCACTTCTACCATCACTTGTCTTGTTCTTGTCGTCAGTTCCACTTCCACCATCACTTGTCTTGTTCTTGTCGTCAGTTCCACTTCCACCATCACTTGTCTTGTTCTTGTCGTCAGTTCCACTTCCACCATCACTTGTCTTGTTCTTGTCGTCAGTTCCACTTCCACCATCACTTGTCTTGTCGTCAGTTCCACTTCCACCATCACTTGTCTTGTTCTTGTCGTCAGTTCCACTTCCACCATCACTTGTCTTGTCGTCAGTTCCACTTCCACCATCACTTGTCTTGTCGTCAGTTCCACTTCCACCATCACTTGTCTTGTTCTTGTCGTCAGTTCCACTTCTACTATCACTTGTCTTGTCGTCAGTTCCACTTCCACCATCACTTGTCTTGTTCTTGTCGTCAGTTCCACTTCCACCATCACTTGTCTTGTTCTTGTCGTCAGTTCCACTTCCACCATCACTTGTTTTATCGTCAGTTCCACTTCCACCATCGCTTGTCTTGTCGTCAGTTCCACTTCCACCATCGCTTGTCTTGTTCTTGTCGTCAGTTTTACTTCCACCATCACTTGTCTTGTCGTCAGTTCCACTTCCACCATCACTTGTCTTGTCGTCAGTTCCACAAATTCTCTGGGTTGCGTCATGAGCCCCCTTACCAGATGACCTTCTGTATTGGATGGTTGAACTGAATTATTTCTTTCAGTTGACCTGCCAATGTTGTTTGTCGACGTTTTTTGTTTTGTGGTTTAATATATTTACAGGATCGGGTAACACCACTCAAGCCCAACCCTCTTTAAATGCCCCTTAAGACTTTGTGTGGTAGGTTACAGTATTTTTATTCTTCGCTCCCCTTTCGGACCTCGGTAACACACAGGTACAGTATTTGTTTTGTTAGTCATAAGTTGAATAAAACATTTCGATTTAATCTGCAGAAAGCGTGGGACGTACTGGGGTCATTAGTAACTGAAGGTACGTGGCATTTTCCTGCGAGCTCCGGCTTCAATGTCCTTTGTTGTTTATTTAACCTTTCTTCGAAATAAGAGAAGTCTTAGCATGAAGGAGATGGTGGGAAGGGGTGCCTATAATCGACACACACACAAATAAATAGGAGTTTCCCTAATGAACGTCTGACGTTTGCATTTGAAACATAATAAACAATCGCAACAGCTTTTCGGAAAATACGGAAACGGTGCTTATTGCACTGTGTTTGGAGTTCAAGAAATCTTGTATACTCTTTAAAATAACATGCATGCTTTTCAATCTTCATGGTGCATTGGTCAGTGTGTTGGAGATATTCGCACCAGCTGTTCTGGAAAATTGTGGGGGTTTTTTTCCTTTCATTTATATGTCACAAACTGCATCGGTGGAAGGTTGGAATATATATCTCTATCTTAGATTTATTCATACCAGAAGAGAATAAACAGAGTTCATGAAATTGTGTTATGAAACGGATCAGTACAATGCATTATAGATATAAGAAGTTATAACAATTAATAGTTTTAGTCGCCGGATTTAGTCGCTCAAGTCGATACGCTGTTCAATAACGATTCGGAGACGGAGCAATCAAATGTTACTTTGAATCTGTGTTTGATTATTTGGGGGTTTTTTAAACTTACGCTATTGATGTTGTTATTGCTTCTGTTTTGTTTTTTGTTTTTTAAACATACGCTGTTACCGTATATTTACGGCCACCACAAATGTTATGTCCATTTTTTATGTGACCACTACAAATGTTAAGGTGGGATTTACGTATGATATGTAGGAACGTAACAATCTCCTTGCTGTGTACTGTTGTAGTCCGTCCGACCTGGGCCAAGCAGATTTGTTATGCATGAATAGCTCACCAGGCGTTGAGGCGCTGAAAGGGTGTCATGTTGACATTCGAACATCAGACATTTCTTGTACTAAGGTACTCGAAGATTGTATGGTTGACAAGTGAGGTGGGTGTGTAGAGACACGAATGCGTATAGGATCTTTGAACTTTAAACAAGGCACCCACTCACTCACATGCAGTAGTCAGTAATTGTAGAAAACTGCTGGAACTTTCAACCATTTAATTACGTGACACAGTGACATCAACAGGTACAGTCAAATGGACGAGAATCAAGACACATCATGTATATTGGATATGACTGGCAAAACATCTGGTAAATAAAGCTTGAACCACTCATCTATAAGGACGTTATCGACAATGGTCTGTCCTTTAACAACTGTTCATAGGTGGTAATAATTAATAACATCGAACATCATCAGTTCCGTATAGCTCATAGGTATGATGCTAATAACGCTGGCTTGACAACCCCTTCTTTTCCTACTTTAACTCAGGGCCCTCCTGACTGAACGCGTCAGGTAGTCCTTAAATAAATATAGTTGTTTAATATGGAAGTCTGTGAACTTGATAATACAGTCAAGACTTTATCTGGCTTCACCTTTCAGGTACTTCTTCTTCTGCTCAAAGTTATAGGCCGTAATGACGGGCCTTATAATGGTTGATAAACAACTGTACATTTTCCATGGGCATGTATTATCTTTCATGCTGAAACGTACCGCCATCCTGCGGGTTTCATAACAATATATGGTTATTATGCTTCTATAAAGTACTTCAACGAATAGACCTAACTGGCTACGTCAAGCACACATAATGGACTCTGGATCACAAGAACTGTGAGCGCTACTCACAGGTTCATACTAAATGTTCTGCAAACTTTGCGTAATAATAAAGTAATTTTACCTTGGACAGAATTCCAAACACTACACAAATAACACCTGTCGTCATTCCAGACGAACAGAATAACTCTGGGGAAATCACTAATATGACAAGACTATCTTTTCCCCAGATAATGCAGAAGAAGAACAACGGACATCTTCGTCCGGCAGAAAACCAGCTCATAACTCACAGACGGAAGTCTGTTCGGTTCGCGCTAAAAGCTAGCGCATGCGTAGACAGAACAGATTTGAGAACAGTTAACTATCCCGTCTTAAAAAAGAATAAACACAGGGAAGGTAACCCCTAATCAACCTGTGTCAGGGAGTTAACATACAGCTCTGTACCTTCGATTATCAAAAATATAAAATAGATTTACATCTTCTGGAACCGACAAAAATGACGGTAACAGACTAGCACCTCCTCCGGATTAAAAAAAAATGATACATTTATTTTTTTTGAAATACATCAATGAGCGAGATACAACAAGCTCATAACGCATGAATGATGCGCCGATGAAAGGATCAATAAATATAACGACATAATGTCAGACCCAATCAACGCACAATAGCGCGTCTAGTGAGAACAAAAGTTCACCTCACAAAATAAGAGAAAATATTTTCTCCAAGTAAAATATATCCGGGAGGTATCATCAAATAAACATCGGGCGATGCTAACAAAAATCACATACATATCAAAAAAAATTGCAATGTTATAGTAATGCGAATGGTAACGTATGGAAAAGTCATATAAACATATAAATCTATAAAAGTATCATGTTATATAATGACTATCATCTAATGGATGGAATAATCAAAATTTGTAAAGTTATTCTATATAAATATGACAATTCAAGTGTATACTCTAACAACTATAAGATGGTATCCACCAAGTATAAATCAATTCTGTATGACGTAGATCATGTAAGCAGCATCGTCATGATTCTCAAAGCACTCCGTACCTGGTACTAGTTTGCGCTGAGAACAACATAAATAACACAATTAGCAACATGCTATAATGTACTATAATTACTAATACATGTTACATGTGGCCGCATTGCTTTTTTTCGACCTTTATATTATGTCAACTCAACCTTCTCCATTACACTAAAGATGGTAATAGAGAAAGAAAACAATTAATTTACAACTCTAAGTTGACAACAAATGTGTTAATACATATATGTATAGTGAAGAGACATATGTCTAGCAGTGTATCAGAAAAAACTAGGACATAAGACTTAAGTGGACTCATGTGGGCATCTAGACAGTATGTCTGCAATCACATTATCCAGACCACGGATAGCTCGCACCGTGAAATGAAAAAGTTGAAGAGCAATAGCATATCGAGTAGATCTCGAGCTCTTTAAATTCTTACACTGAATAGCTGTAAGAGCTTTTTGGTCTTTTTCCACAATGAAATGCGCACCAAGAAGGAATCTTTGTAATTTAAGGATTGACCAAACCATAGCCAACAGCTCACGGTCTAAAACCGAGTAATTCCTTTCTGCGGCATTCAGTTTCCTAGAAATATACATTACAGGATGCAGAGTTCCTGAATACTCTTGCATTAGTGCCGCTCCGATCCCTGTGGATGAGGCGTCACTACGAAGAACAAAAGTCTTATCAGCAATAGATAGCCTTAAGATAGGTGGGGATGAGAACAAATTCTTAATCTGATCCAATGAAGCTTGACATTCTTGAGATCAGCGCACCATGTTAGGAGACCTTTCTTCAATAGGGTTGAGAGTGGTGCCATGATAGAGGATAGATTCTTAATTAATCTTCCGTAGAATTGTATTAATCACAAAAGACTACGTACTTGTTTTTTTTTGTTTTAAGCACTGAGATATTTAATATCTTAGAAATGTTTTGGTCTTCTGTCTTCAATAGACCATGACCAACTCGATGACCCAGGAAAGAAATTTCGCTAAACCCAACAAAGGTTTTAGAGGGTTTTGCAGTCAAATTATGCTCGCGTAGATTAGACAGTAATTCATTTAACCCCAAATAGTGATCTTCCCTAGTATTACTGAAAAGACAAATGTCATCTAAGTATGCAATGACATCTGAACGATATGAGAGAATTCGACGCATCATGCGTACGAAAGTAGCCGGGGCGTTCATAAGCCCAAAAGGCATAAAATTCCACTGAAACAAACCCCTAGGTGTTGAGAAAGCAGTGAAAGGTTTGGCGTGTTCAGTTAACGGAACTTGCCAATAGCCTTTTGATTAGTCAAGTTTAGTAAAGAATCGAGATTTAGAAAGTCTAATAAGTAGATATTCTAACAAAGGTATAGGTTCAGCATCGAACTTCGTAACTTGGTTTAATTTGCGATAATCTACACAAAGGCGTATGTTATTGTCTTTCTTTCGAACAATAACCATGGACGAAGAGTATGCTGAGGTGGATGGTTCAATTATCTTCAATTGTATCATTTCATCCAATTATTTCTCGACTTGTGCTTGAAAATGAATAGGAATAGGGTATGGTCTTACTCTGATCGGAGTATGATCAGTAAGTATAATGTCATGCTCAATAACATGTGTGTGTCCAGGAATGTCGGTAAGGACATCCTGAAATACTTGTAGCGTAGAAGATATTTGTCGCTGTTCTTCAAAAGACAAATTAGAAGAAACAGTAACGTTTCTCCATGATTCCGTAGAAGTAAGTGGAATCATAGGAAGAGGTAGGTTAACATCTGAAAAAGTAGTTTCCTCATCCTGTATAACCGACAGGGATGAGTTGTGACCTTGTAGGACTGGAGAATCGTCCGTCGCCTGAAAAATAGGCTGCAAATAGTCTGGTCGCTCATGATATTCCGTAAGCATATTTATATGGAAGGTGTTATGCCTTCCATCAATATCGACAACATAGTCGACATCGGAAATCTTCAAGACTATTGTATATGGACCTTTCCATGTAATAAGCAGTCTGTTCTCCCTAGAAGGAAGTAAAACAAACGCTTTGTCTCCAGGACAAAGTTGACGTAGGCGTCTCTTCTTATTAGCAAATAGCCTTGCCTTTTCCTTAGCAAATTCGGATGATGAAGTTGCTAGCTTGCATGCTTCAATATTTTTTTCCTGAGAGCAATGACATACTCATATGAAGATTGTGTGTCATTGTCGATATTATCAGCAGTTATAAGATCATGCAGCAAAGACATAGGACCGCGCGGTCGCGCGCCAAAGACAAGTTCAAAAGGAGAAAATCCTGTATGTTCGTTGGGGACCTCCCTATAGGCAAAGAGAGCCGCGGGTAAGACCCTGTCCCAATCCTGAGGATGATCCTCAGTTATCTTCCCCAGTAAGTTCTTGAGTGTTCTATTGAGACGCTCAACTAACCCATTAGACATTGGGTGATAAATACTACTCAGAGATCTCTTAATGTGCAGAGTAGACATTACCTGCGACATTGTCTCTGATATCAATTGTGTGCCATGGTCTGACAATATTTCCCCAGGAAAACCTAAACGAGAAAATATAAGCCAAAGAGCGTCTGCGAAATCAGCAGTGGAAATGCTCTTAAGAGGAATAGCCCCTGGCCAACGCGTGCACATATCAACGCACGTAAGGATAAATTGATGTCCCCTGGCCGATTTAGTCTTAAAAGAGCCAATGATATCTATGGCCATTTTCTGAAACGGCCGGATAGGAATGTCTGCTGCCTGAATAGGCGCAGCATGCCGTGGACCTCTAGACTTTACCTCTTGACATATTTTGCAAGATCGGCAATAAATTCGTATGTCTTTATTGACAAATGGCCAAAAGAAAGATCCCAGAACTCTCGACTTAGTTCGGAAAAACCCATGTGTACAGCACACTGAGAATCGTGTGCATGTTGAAGAATTAAAGCTCTCATACTTTTGGGCACGAGAATTTGAGAATGCATAGTCGCGTCTGAGTGTTGTACCATACGCACTAGTATACCATTCTTCATAGTGATATATGCTTTGCTATTTGTATTCTGATTCGGATCACCGTTTTTAGCGAGAAGAAAGAATTTCTTTAAAGAAGGGTCTTTTTCTTGTAGTTTCACAAACGAGTCATGCGAAATCTCCAAGTGATTATCTTGGCTAACTACTTCATTAACTTCAGTAGGTGAAGTTTGAGGAATAAGAGCTTGTGCTCTTGTTACCACTGCATTGGCTGTTTGCATATTCTGTTCTTCCCAGTCAGCTATTTGTTGCGGGGTGCATTCCTTAACCCCGTTAATACGCCCGATTATAAGATCCGCAATAGGGTTAGGTAGAAGACACGCGTGGACATCTCCCGTAAAGAAAGGAGTAGCAATGTGAATAATAGCGGTCGAGTACTTTTCAACTGTGCCACCAAATGTTACACATTTAACTATTTTCCCTGTGGCACAGCGAGGATCTATAAGCGATTGCTTAACCCCAATAGTAGTGCATCCAGAATCAAATAGCACTGAGACTGGGTTACTATCCACGAGACCTCTATGCAAGATAAGCGATCCTCTCCCGTCATGCGCAATTGCAGCAGGGAGAGCGGGCAGAGGGTGACCACAACTCAAAGTAGTTACCGTGGTTGGTTCAAATAATGTTGAGCATTTGGTGCATTTAGATGCTCTCCCAAAGTCAAAAGCTGTACAAGTGACAGCATTAGAATTTTATTCTCGTTCAAACTGATTATTAACACCATGAGACTCTTGTTGCACCGAGTTTCCCTGGTGATGTGATCTCTTTTTCTTGTATTGAGCTCTACCACGATTATTATTCCCTCTGAAATTATCATAGTTTGATCTACCTTGACCACCGCTCTGGTTCGAATCCCAGTTTCCATAATCACTATTGTCATTACCCCAATGATCATAGTGTTTACCTGTTTGGTTACGAAGCCCCCGCGAAGGATAGCCTTGAAAGTGTCTATAGTGACAACATCTCCGCAAATTTCCATAATTATAGGACCCGAAATAACGAGGACTATCAGATCGCCTCCAGTTCTTTGAAGAAGACTCATTATGTGATGGGTTACCCTGATTCTGATCATAATTACGATTGCTCTTCTTATTGAAGTTGTGTTGAGCACCCTGGAATGTATTCATAAAGTTAGGGCCATATGGTGCTGCAGAAGCAACCGGCAATTCTTCTTTCACCTAGCATTGCTAACAGTAGCATGGGGATGTGCAGTTACATACTGGCAACAGTATTCTTCCATGTCTTTTATGTCTGTAGGTTTACGCTCATGAATAAAAGCAAGGAAAGACTCATTGACCGATGACATAACTTTATCTCGAAGTAATAAGTCCATAAGGGCTTCATATGTTTTTTTCTGTTTTAGACAGCTCAATCCAACGTGTGAATGTAAGACGAATCTTAGTAATAAAGTCAGAGAACTCTACTCCAGTTTCTGGTAGCATTGTCTTAAAACGAAGACGATAATCTTCTTCTTTTAATTGATATCTCTTAAGTAATGTTGCCCTGACAACGTCATAATTAGTTCTAACAGTTTCCTCTACTGCCATTACAGTACTCAATGGTTCACCTGAAAGTAATTCCATCAGTTGTCCGACATATTGTTCCTTATCTACCTTATGCGCTACGCATGTTAATTGAAATCTATCCAGGTAGAAGGTTATGTCGTCCTTTAGAGGGTTGAAAGGAGGTAATTTAACCTTGTAAGTATTCTCCTTTATCTTACCCGAAGTTGATTGAGGAGCACTCATATTCATCACCTTTAATTTCTCCAACTCCAAAGCTAATAGTTTTTCTTCATGTTCCATTTGTGCTTTCCTTTCCTCAGCAGTAGCTTGAAGTTTTCTCTCCTCAGCAGCAGCTTGAAATTTTATCTCTTCAGCAGCAGCAGCAGCTTCTCTGTCTAATCTTTTAATTTCAGCTTCAGCAGCAGCTTGAAGTTTTCTCTCTTCAGCTTCTCTTTGTTGCTGTATTCTTCTATCTTCAGCTTCTCTGTCCAATCTTTTATTTTCAGCTTCAGCAGCAGCTTGAAGTTTTCTCTCTTCAGCTTCTCTTTGTTGCTGTATTCTTCTATCTTCAGCCTCTCTGTCCAACTGCATTTGCATCCTTTTCTCTTCAGCCTTCTGTGCCTTGGCATATTGAGCAAGTGCAAACTCTTCCAATTTGTCACCAGTTTTGCCAAGGGATTTCCCTTGCTCAATAAAGACATCTAATGTAGACATCCTGTCTAATAATATGAGATTACACCTGAAAATTTGAATAAATTACCTTATCCCAACCTCAATGGGAGACAAGTCTGTAATCCTAGACTTGTATACTCACTTCACTTTACTCTATCCCAATCTCCGTGGGAGACAAGTCTTTTAATCAAAAACTTGTATAATCACCTTGTTTCTTTATAATAATATGATCATAAATAACCACTATCTGAAAAGTGCATCATATCAACAATAATAGTCCATGACCAAGTATATATATAGACTGTGTATGATGAACAAGTAGACGATAACAATACAAAGACAAGAATGTAAAACAACCGAAAACGTTCGCAGAAGTCAAATGATAAATAAAGCTTAACTAAATCGAATGTTGTAAAAAATTACAATGAAAAAAGCGAAAATCAAAACAAATCACACTATTATAGACAAAAAGGGTGTATACAAATAAATGAAAGGAAGGAGAGGCGTACAGATACAAACAAAACAAATCGAAAATCAAAAAATGGAAAAAAAATAACGAAAACGACACTAACACATCTCGTCACAGCTAAGAAAAAAAAATGAAAAGTAGCAACATGCGTCGCTCGCAATTCCCGCTGTGGGAAAACGCTCTCGATAGAACCTCTGTTTACGTGGTATCTTCTAACGGAGTCACCTGCCCAACCAGCCCGCGAAACACACACTAACATAACATGTAAACAAAGAACATGTAAACAAAGAATGCATTAATAAAGTGTGTTGAAAGAAGGCTCAGTTATTCATAATATAACGGTACCAAGTTTCAAAAAATAACCGCCACTTATCTTAGATATAATTCTGGCCTTAGTCAACAATGATGTTTGACAATATACAGCAATGCGAGGAAGCTCCACCGTTGACAATTACAGTGATGAGAATTGTCACAACAGCTGAACTTGAATGTAAACACGAGTCGTGATCGTTCACAATGAAGGTCATCGACGAGTTTCAAACTGTTGAAGGCGTGTTGCTGTTAAGTGTTGAACAGTATAAATGAGCTTGTCCAGTTTCCAATGTGTAGTTCATCATCAAATAATGTTCTCACTGAGTCCAATGAACAGCTTTAGACCCACTGATCTGGCCTACCACAAATGTTAGCCAGTTTTTACGGCCACTACGAATGTTATGTCCTTTTTTATGTGACCACTACAAATGTTAGGGTGGGATTTACGTATGATATGTAGGAACGTAACAATCTCTTTGCTTTGTACTGTTGTAGTCCGTCCGACCTGGGCCAAGCAGCTTTGTTATGCATGAATAGCTCACCAGGCGTTGAGGCGCTGAAAGGGTGTCATGTTGACATTCGAACATCGGACATTTCTTGTACGTAAGGTACTCGAAGATTGTATGATTCACAAGTGAGGTGGGTGTGTAGAGACACGAATGCGTATAGGATCTTTGAAATTTAAACAAGGCACCCACTCACTCACATGCAGTAGTCAGTAATTGTAGAAAACTGCTGGAACTTTCAACCATTTAATTACGTGACACAGTGACATCAACAGGTACAGTCAAATGGACGAGAATCAAGACACATCATGTATATTGGATATGACTGGCAAAACATCTGGTAAATAAAGCTTGAACCACTCATCTATAAGGACGTTATCGACAATGGTCTGTCCTTTTTAACATTCTTCTGTAAAACCAGATCTTTGTGGCATCTAGTGCCTTCCCTATTTGTTTACTAATAGTCCATGACTCACTCTGATATGTCAGGTTGGTTCTATGTAACAATGAAGAACTCTTTCTTACTTCCAATGACAAAGAATTGTTGCATAAAATACTCTTCATTTTATAGAAGGCTGCGTTTGCCTGAGCTATTCTGCTCTTCACTTCTAAGATGCATCTTTCATCCGTTGTTATTAATGTGCCCAGGTATTTGAATTTATTGACCCTGTTTTGGTAGCTAATTTGGTTAATTCAACCAAGCTTCTATTTAAAAAAAAGGGTAAAGGAACCCGTTACACGCCCATTGAGGCATATTGGGAATATGGTGTTAGGCCCATATTATCTTGACCGTCGGCACACTAGGGGTGATGTGATCGGCATCAAGCCGGCCGCCTTAACCTTCCCAGAGTTGCTCTGGTACCCTTTTGGGGCTGGGTCGACTCAGGAGCCGTTTGTGGCCTAAAAAATGTCCACCTCATCTGGGGATCGAACCATAGACCACTGCGCTAGGAAGTCAGTGCACTAACCACTATGCTACCGCGGCTCCTAACCAAGCTTCTAGTTCAAAGCAAATGGATACGGGAATTAAAGTCTCTTTTCTGTGGTTTAAAAATAGTCCAGTATTCTTTGGTAATATGACATACACTGAGAAGGGTACCTGGTTTTAATTCCTCTGCGCCGCGCCCTATTATTACGCTCAACTTCTCAGATCATATAAAAATACCTCCCTCCTTGCAGCAAATGGGATTCGTCAAATCTCACCTCGCTCCTTTGACATTGTTTAATTTGACCTTTACCCTCGAAGTGTCTGCTTTCAATCAAGGATTTGTTACAGGTCAGAAAGGCTTCATAATGCACCTTTCAGTCAGAGTGAATTAAGGCTTCTCAGTATAAATAAACTGCGCGAAGATTGCAGACTGATGTGCCTTGTCTAGTCCAAGCCGGTATCTAGACTGATGTGCCTTGTCTAGTCTAAGCCGGTATCCAGATTCCGCGAATCTTTTACTTTTTATATTTGGAATTGCGATGGACCCTGTGTCTAGGTTGAACGAGGCGCGCCTCGCCAAAACGAGACAAAACTTAGCAGAGATGTAGTAGGGGAAGATGAGGGATGCTGTAAGTAAGACGTGGAGTACGATGGACGGGCATGAAAATAAAAAAATCGAAAAAAAGTCATTCGTCTTGCGAGAACAAAAGTCACAGAAAATAGTCAACGTTGCGGCCACAGGGCCTTCGTCAGGGAAAGGAAAAAAGTGTGGGCTAAATATAACACATAAGAATCTAAATAAAAATAAATATAAGTTATCCAGTTTTTATTTCAATCAGAAGAAAAAATTCAGGCTTTTGAGATACAGGTGTATAGAAGAATAGGGCACGTCTCATGGAACAACACAGGTCTCAGAAAATCTAGGAATGAAAAGATCTTAATGAAGGAGATCAAAATTGACCGCTAACATATTTTTGGACATGTGAAAAGACATTACACTTAGTAGAAGACCATAATACACGGCAGAGTGGAAGGCAAACGAGCAAGAGGAAGACCGCGCAATTAGCGGGTAGATAACATCAAGAGATGGACAGGAAAGAGTTATATATATATATAAGGGATGTAGGATAAAGAGAGAGGGATAGTACCTCACGGTGAGAGACAGCCATGTCCTTTTTAGGATAGTCAGGATCCTATTTGGTTCTCCTCTCTTTGTCTTGCTCATGTATGGCTCCTAGAATACCGCTTGTGTACGGCGGTGGCCACATCCCGGGCAACAGTCTTGGCTGACTGGCTAAACTACATGGGTGGAGTAGGAGCAATCTTACTCAAGGGAATGTCCATCCCTAGTACACAAAGACTGAGACGGTGAGTGAGGCGGAGGAATCTGAGAAGATCAACGGCTCGCAAAGCGAAACAGCAAAGTGTGTGGCGCACTAGAGGCATGTCGGACATAGAAAAAGACAATGGCTAGCCACCGTGGAAGAGATTGGGGCCTTACCACGTACTTCCTACAGAAAGTAATGGAATCACAACAACAAGATAAGAACCGATATGTAGAGAACTCTCTGTCCCCTGGGGAAGAATCTACTGTACAAATTAACAGGGAAGAGGCAACTCCTCTAATGAGTAAGGAAGTACATAATGACGAGTGTTCCTTAAATTCTGTTGAAAGGGAGCATTCTGAGAAAGACCACCTAAAAACTAGTAGGAGAAGCCTCAAAATAGGAACATGGAATGTTAGAACTTTAAACGGAGAAGGAAAGCTGGACAATCTTATATTAGAGGCAACCGACATGAAACTCGATATACTGGGAGTTGCAGAGGCAAGACTTTTGGATACAGGCTACATAACAAGAGACCAGTACACGCTTATACACTCAGGAGGAGAAAAACACGAAAGAGGGGTAGGAATGTTGATAAAGAAGGAGTTAGAAAAATACGTATGTGGATACTGGACACACAATGACAGAATGATGTTACTAAAGATGAGAGCAAAGCCATTCGACATATCAATCTTACAAACTTATGCACCAACTAAAGATTACAGCGAGGAAGAAATAGAAGAATACTATGAAGAGCTACAACACACACTTAAACCAGTCAAATCTACAGATGTGTTGATAGTAATGGGTGATATGAATGCAAAAGTAGGAAAAGGAAAATACAAGAAAATAGTAGGACAGTATGGATTAGGGACAAGAAATGATAGAGGAGACAGACTTATCCAGTTCTGTGAAGAAAACCAGCTGGTCATATGTAACACCTTTTTTGAACATCACCCAAGGAAATTATACACATGGAAAAGCCCAGGAGATGTAACACGTAATCAAATCGACTATATCATGATAAAACATAGATTTAAGAACAGTGTCACAAGTGCAAAGACACATCCTGGCGCCGACATAAATTCAGATCACAATCCAGTTGTCATCAAAGTAAATATAAAGCTGAAAAGAGCAGGAAACAGAAGACAGGAGGAACCCCAGATAGAAATATCAGCGCTGAAACAACCAGATATAAAACAGAAATATTTAATCGAAGTCAAAAATAAATACCAACAGTTATTGACAGAAAGCATGGAGCAGTATAGAAGAGAAAACCCAGAAGAAAAAGCAACCGCAAAATGGGAATGCTTAAAAACAAGCATACAATCAGCAAATGCAAATTTACCTAAAAAAGGAGTCTAAGAAAAATCAAATTTGGATGACAGATGACATCTTGAATAAAATGGCAGAAAGAAAGAAAGCAAAAAATACTCCAGAATATAAAACAATAGACAATGACATACGTACTATGTGTAGAGAAGCAAAAGAACGGTGGATAGAAACAAAATGTAAGGAAATAGAAGACTTGGAAGCGAAGCACATGACAAGAGATATGCATGAAGAAATAAAGAAATTATCAAATCGGTCGCGGTTTGCACAAGGAGGAAGCTGTATCAAGAACAAAAATGGTGTAATATTACTTGATGAGAAAGACATATCAAACAGATGGGCAGAATACGTAAAAGAACTATTCGAGGACAACAGAGGTAAAAAACCATCACCAGATTCTAATGAAGGCCCACACATTCTCAGATCAGAAGTAGAGAATGCCATTCATATGATACAAAAAGGAAGATCAGCAGGCATGGATAACATAAACATTGAAATGATAGAAGCTCTGGAGAGCTTTGGTATAGATACAATCACAGAAATATGCAATGATATATACAATACAGGATATTTACCACACGACATGAAGACATCAGTTTTTATAACATTGCCCAAAAAACCAAATGCAACAGAATGTTCAGACTTCAGAACAATCAGCCTGATGAGTCATGCAATTAAGATACTGCTCAAAATCATACAGGAAAGAATAAAAAGTAAAGTAGACAGCGAAATCCAAGAAGAACAGTTTGGTTTTAGACGGAACAGTGGAACAAGAGAGGCAATATTTTGCCTAAGAAGATTAGCAGAAAAATATACAGAGGTCCAAAAAAGTATGTATATGTGCTTCATTGACTATAAGAAGGCTTTTGACAGAATCCATCATGAGAAAATAATTGAATGCCTCAAAGACATAGGTATTGATGGAAAAGATATAAGAATACTCAGTAACCTTTATTGGGAGCAAACTGCCACAGTAAGATCGGGAAGGAATTATTCACCACACATAGACATAAAAAGAGGTGTCAGACAAGGTTGTGTGCTGTCCCCCTGCCTATTTAATTTATACACCGAAAAAATTTTCAAACAGATACAGGAAATAGCAGGACTGAACATCAGTGGAAGATCAATAAACAACCTTAGATATGCAGATGATACCGTGTTGTTAGCTGAAAGCGAACAGGAGTTACAAGAACTAGTGAAGCAAGTGAACAGTATAAGTCATGAATATGGACTCGACATTAATATTGAGAAAACTAAAACTATGATAATTAGCAAAACAGACGATAAACCCACATTAAAGATAAGCGTAAATGGGAAAATCCTGGAACAAGTCAAGAGCTACGTATATCTTGGTCATATAATAACAGAAGATGGCAGATGTGAAACAGAAATCAAGAAGAGAATAGGAATGGCCAAAGCTACATTCAACAACATGAAACATATACTGACATCCAAACAGTTATCTCATAAATTAAAACTGAGAATCATAAAGTGTTATATATATTCTGCATTTCTGTATGGTGCAGAAACATGGACGATGAATAAGCATTTGGAAGAAAGAATTGAGGCTCTTGAAATGTGGATATATAGAAGAATGGGGCGTATCTCATGGAAAGAGATGAAAACAAATAAGGAGGTCCTAGAAAATCTAGGTATGAAAAGAGAACTAATGAGAGAGGTCAAAGTTCGGCAGCTAAAATACTTTGGCCACATAAAAAGGCATAACACCTTGCAGAAGACCATAACAGAAGGGAGAGTTGAAGGTAAACGTGCAAGGGGAAGACAGCGCTATAAGTGGGAAGATAACATCAAGAGATGGACGGGAAAGAGTCTATCAGAGTGTACCACCAAGACAAGAGACAGAAGACGTTGGAGATCCATTACAGCCAACCTCCGTTGTGGAGATGGCAACTGATGATGATGATGATGATATATATATATATATATATATATATATATATATATATACTTGGGGCGGCAAATGAGCTGTTTGCATATGGCCTCCAATGCCATAGAGCCGACCCTGCCTACAGCAGTATCTGTAACGGGAATACCTTACGATGTACCGTTTTACCGGCAGTAGATACAATTCATGTAACAGACTACCAGAAGACGATCGCGGCCAGGTCATATCGCACGTGTTGATTCATCAATATCGCAACGCAACCTTTCAAACAGTTTAATTTTCTATGATGTGTCTATAATCTGTCTGCCAGTTGGTGCGTGCTCTGGCATTTGCTGGTTTCGAGTTGTGACGGCTGGCTGTCATGGCAGACGATGGTCGGGATATCGATCGCTTTTCCCGTTACGGTGCTAAAGATAGCGTCTTCTTTTTCTCACTATATTTTCTTTGTGTGATTTAACTTATTTTTACTACTATGGCATATGCTACTACTACCGCCACCACCACCATCACAACAACAACAACAATTACAACAACAACAACAACAACTACTACTACTACTACTACTACTACTACTACTACTACTACTACTACTGCTACTACTACTACGTGGCGGCCTCAGTGTATGATCTACTGAAACTGTTGGGATTGAGGGGACAGCCAAGAACAAGGGCGCTTAAGAGGCTCAGCGGAACTGCGGAAAAGGCATCGTGCTGAATGTGGAACAACCGCAACGGGCTGTGGAACCCGGAACAGTAATTTGTTTTCAAATTAGGGGTTGCTTTCACAATTGCCTCCAGCTAGCAGAAAATAGGAGTGAATTTGAAAGCTGCACAAAACAACAGGAGGCTGGCACTTGGGAGTCATGACTCAAGTGGGCCCACCCACCTTAGAGTGTAAAGGAGATTAAGGGGCCGAAACATTTGATCGAAGGGGGGACCATTTCTGATGATCAGATTTCCTCCTGTTGTATCGTTCTGTATAGAGTTTCCTATCTACCTGTTAAGCTTATAATAGGCAGAGGAAGCATCCATGGACATAAGCTATTACTGTTTCAGTTTCTAGTTTTTACAGTCTATAAGCGGAATCTGTCCTCCTACCAGGCTCGTCATCCAGACAGCGGATAGTTGAAAAACCTTTAGATACACTGAATAAACAGCCGTGTACAAAATAATATATTTCGAGCAGAAATGGCTCGTGATCCGTGGTTTGTTGCCTATCTAGGAGGAGGTAACATTCTGATTTAAAACCACTGCTGCTTTGCGATACGATCTGTTTATGGGAAATGCTTCGGGAGTAAACCCTGAGGATAAATCCGGGGGCACTGAGCATCGTCAGACTTTCCCCATCTTAAAGGTTTGCAGACGACGGCAGGAGGTCATATATTGATCTGATAATGAAGCTGAGTCTAAGGGGTGCCATATGCCATATATCATTCCATGACAAAGACTTTTGAAGGGCTCCTTCCCAAGTGGTCCATTGCCCTTGTTGAGCTTGCTGCGCCGCTTTTTGCATCCTGTTATCATTCTCAGCTTCTAGAATTTTCTGAATCACCATGTCTCTGCGTTCCTTCTTTGATGCCTTGGACCACCAGCAAATGTCACTATATCCTAATTCCCGCCTATTCGTCTGTGTGTATTCGATTGAGTGACTCAGTTTTCAGTGTGGGCTGAATGGACTTTACTACGTCATCTGCTGACTCGCACATCATCATTGCCTGAATTCAATTCAGTGTAGACATTAATTTTAAACAATTTACTACATTTATTTGATTCGTGACTGTTAACGCAGAACCATGGTTTTGCATTACCATCTGTTGGCTTGTAATAGTTTGTTTTGTTTTTTTTCGTTGCCTTTAAATGTGGAGATAATGCAGTCAAGGTGCCCCTTTCTAGCCTGTGGCTCTGCTCTGTCATTCAGATTTTTGTGTTGGATTTGATTTGTTTAAATATTTCCATCTATATCTCAGCGCAAAGAAAGCTGCTCTTGCCTTTTGTATTTATATGTTGATATCACTCTTTGTTCCTTCTGCTTCCAAAATATAGAAATGAGTCTATTTGTTGTGGGAATGTCTCTTCAAGTGCAATCGTGCTGAATCATTTGCTGAATTTATTGTAATCGTTGTCTTGCCTCTGTGTATTTTCGTCCATTTTTTTTTCTTCACTTTACATTGCATATGACTATGTGACGAAATGGAGACAGCTAGGCGATTGTTGCTATTAGTCGTTTACTATATTTTTTCTGGGTTGTCATGTCTTTGATCCACCATTACTGCGCGTTAGCTCATGTTAATGTTTTTCTGAGTAATCGATACTTTTGCAGATTTACAGACTGTCACAGTATATCTTTAATTCATTTGTCCGGGTTGTCATCACTATTACAGATTTACAGATCGTCGTAGTGCATCGTTATTTCATTTTTCCGGGTAGTCATCACTGTTAAAGATTTATAAACCGTCATAGTACATCATTAATTGATTTGTCCAGGTAGTAATCACTTTTACCGATTTACAAACAACCGTAGTATATCCTTAAGTCATTTGTCCGGGTATTCATCATTATTAAAAATTTCAGACCGTCATAGTACATCGTTATTTCATTTGTCCGGGTAGTCATCATTATTAAAACTTTACAGACCGTCATAGTGCATCGTTATTTCATTTGTTCAGGTAGTCATCACTATTACAGATTTACAACCCGTCGTAGTATATCGTTTTACATTGTCCATCTTTCGCTGTTCCTTTAAACTTTTGACGTATTAATTCATTGAAGTATCTCACCATTCATCTTCCATCCTAGTTTTTTGCTGCTACCCTGTTAATTGTTTAGTCTTATTTGTACTTTGTGCTTATCCTTATATTACTGGTCTAAGTCTTCGGTGACTGTGGCTTTGTCAGCCCCGAAAAGTTTCATGTTTTGAGTGGATCTTTCAATTGTAAAACTGACTCGGTGCAAATGTTTATTTATGTATTATTGTTATTACGATTATTATTAATTTGTGTGCTTTAAGAATATCTCTCCTTTTAACTTTCATGAGTTTCTTTTCAATGTACTTTAAACAATTTTATTTGCATAATTTACTTTTTTCACTTTCTTGCTCGTGAATTATATATTCATGTCCTATATTAAATTCCACCGTATTAAGTGTCACCCCCCTCCCCCTCCCCCCTCCCCCCGTTTTGATTGCCTAACGTTTTAAGACTTCTGTGTCTGTGAATAAGAATTATTGTCTTATTCTCCCCCCCCCTTTCCCCCTTCCCCCACCCCCCACTCCCCTGCAAATCCTCCCCCGACCTTTTCTTCCAGGATGAAATGCTGCACACGGCCGCGACAGCAAGCCACAATTTCTCCATCTGTGAATGAGATCAGCATAAAACGTGGAACAAGTAGTTTGGCTGGAATACAAAGCAGCCGCGTCACCTATTTACATTTTATGTTGATTTTTCCACCTTTGTTTAACTGAGCGTAATTCGCGGCCACCAATTATTTCCCTTCTCTAACCTCATCAGAATATTAATTTTTTTTAAACAGATTAACACGAGTAAGAGAGAGAGAGAGAGAGAGAGAGAGAGAGAGAGAGAGAGAGAGAGAGAGAGAGAGAGAGAGAGAGAGAGAGAGAGAGAGAGAGAGGCAGAGAGAGGCAGAGAGATAGAGACTTTGAGCGAGGGGAAGTGTAACATCGATTGAATGTCTTCTTCTCCGTACCAATAGACCCAGACAAAGAACAAATAAAACACCACGTGCCATCTCCTACTAACGGGCCATTAGAGAATTCGACCCGCTTCATTCGTTCAGGAAGTGGGCTTGAGAAGTGCAGATAAATAGGAAAAAAAAAACCTCAGTTATACCCCAGGAACTTCAAGCCCTGGGTTACCAGCTCAGGTTTTATGTAGCCACTGCTTCGATCGAATCTTCTACTCCCGCTGTTGGCAGTGCACGCGGGACAGAAACAATGTGCGTGCATGACTCACCATAACACAGCTCCGGAGACTTTGATCTTTACATTCTGTGGTGTTATAGTTATTGTTGTTGTTTTTTTAACTTCGTAAGTGTAAATTTGTTATAGTAATGTTATACTGTACGAATATCTGACCTGTTGATGATATAAACGTGATTTTTTTCCTTATCAGTTTTTGGATAATGAAAAACTGATAAAAATTTAATATATTAATAAGTTGTCATTTCATTTTCCATGTTTGAATTCTTGAACGGAAGTGTCATTTGGTAAGCTGCATTATTATCTTTTGTTATTTTGTTTCTTTTTGTTTCTATCTAGTGTAGCATGACGCGATGCTGACCATATCACCCCTAGTGTGCCGATGGTCAAGAAAATGTGGGCCCAACACTATATTCCCAATATGCCTCAATGGGCATGTAACAGGATCCTTTACCTTTTTCCTTTCCATAGATAATGTAGTATCGAGCAAAAGCTTACGGTATCCGTAGCAGAATGATGTTGAAGAAGAGAGAAGTATTAGAGACTACTTGGTCTATCGTTATAAGACTGAGTAACCTGTTCCTTTCCTCTCGGTCTTTGCCTTCCATAACTCAAGTGCACTAGTTAGGTACCCATTTACAGCTGAGAGGATGACAGCATGATCGTACAAGTTTCGAATCAAACCCAGTAACTTTGCAGCTAGATGCAAACACTCTAACCACTCTGCTATTCGGACGCTCACCACCTATACCATGACAGATACTGCCGAAGGGAGTGAAGTGTTAAAGACTTCACTATACTAGGTCCACCTTCTACAGATATAGTGATCGGTTCCCTTTCTCTTTACCTTTGCCTTCTGTAGCAAAGTTTGATTTGCTGGGGAGGTTATGATGGTATCCTCAAAGAATGAAATCGGTGTCTGCAATAACCGTGTGAGGTCAAGCACATGTAGGCCCCTGACTCTAAAAGATGATGATGAAATATTTGCAGGGAACCTAACGCTACCTCCGTGATCTCACACGGTCACTATTTTGGCTCTAGTGTCTGGTGTATGATGTACCTAGTGTCTTGTGGAGTAATGAAATGATGGTACACAACACAAAAACACTTTAATTTTCTATGAGGAAGTGAATAAAACCAGTGGTTAAGTTTTTCTTTAAAATGAATGTTTTTTTTTCTGTACAATTTAATCTGCCTGTCCAGCCATATCTTTTGGACAGGTCTTTGAAAATGAGGACAAGATAGTGTACAGAAAAGATCAACTAAAAATGTGTGGACAATTTGCCCAATAACTATAAAGTCACTATATATCTTTCCTGTGGGAATGTTCACAGCTTACACTTTATTCATCTAAGAGGGAGAGTCACTGTGTATGAGGGGCTGTAGTTTCATCACACCCCATAAACTTCCTGAGTATGATTTTGAAATACCAGAGTTTATTCAAACGAAAGTGTCAGATATACCCAGATGCTTAACACATCACCTGGGATTCCTTGTAGAATGATAATACAGTATGAAGTTGCAGAAAATCTCGATCTCTCAAAATGCCCAAGCTCCTCCCGTTATCTTTTGACAGCATAAACGAATGGTCGGAGACTTGATGGCTTTATTCTCACTCAGCAGGTTTCCTGTTACCGGCTGGCAACAGGAAATAAAACCTCTGCAACAAAAGGACACCCTGGCCTTTTATATGTGATCACTTATTATATTTATTATTTTCCTACGGTGATATGGGGTCAGCCTCGCGTGCATTACAGGTGCACTCGCCCCTAATTTTACATGACTCACACCTTGCTGTGACCACACCTCAGGTCCCTATGGCAGATACGCCACTGTACGTTTACATAATTTTCCTCAATAAAATAATGTGGAGTAACCACATTTCCTTTGGTATGATTTTCTCTTCTTTTCTTTTTTAAAAATAAATGCTTCAGGCATGTTAAACAGTGTTCATGGAACACAGAGGCTTACTAATATATTCTAATGCAATAATTATGAAAACACAATCATGACAACATACATCAGTTAGATACAGTTCAATGTGAGGACTCAACAATGTCTGCTCCCGGCACGTCCTTCACTTTTCCCAATAGCAGTATCTAACTTTGGCAGTGGGATTAAACATATTAAATTCATAAAGCATTCTTACCACAAATTTCAAGAAATATAAACAAATGACGCTGACTTGCACAGAAGTGGCCTCAGTTTCTTCTGCACTGTCCAGACTGTGAATACTTCTTTATTTAATTTTAAAATTAACACAGCTGATCTCAGCGTATTTGAATGAAATGTTTTGTTCAACTGGCAATGAATAATGAAAGCCTTTTGCTAATATTTATTAGCACTGGCCAGTCGAAAGCTTGCGACTACCAGAATTCAAATGTAGTTTTTTTTTTAAAAAACAAAAATAATTCCAAACAAAATCTGCGTCTGGTAGTCGATTGGCCAGCCTGCTTTAGTTATGCCAGGGATGGGTTTGAAAAAAAATCGAAAAAAGGTGATTCGTCTTACGAGGACAAAAGACAAAGAAAATAGTCTACGTTACGGCCACAAGGCCTTTGTCAGGAAAGGAAAGAAAGTGAAGGCTAGATAGGACACATAAAAACTTAATAAAATAATAAAATAAAATAAAATAAAACCAAGGTACTTCCCTGAAGGCAAGAACCGAAATCCTATCAAAATCACTGTCTGCTGATAAGCGCGTGGCTGAATAGGAAGTCCTGTTCAGCCACGCGCTCATCAGCAGACAGCGATTTTGATAGGATTTCGGTTCTTGCCTTCAGGGAAGTACCTTGGTTTTATTTTATTTTATTTTATTATTTTATTAAGTTTTTATGTGTCCTATCTAGCCTTCACTTTCTTTCCTTTCCTGACGAAGGCCTTGTGGCCGTAACGTAGACTATTTTCTTTTGTCTTTTGTCCTCGTAAGACGAATCTCCTTTTTTCGATTTTTTTTCAAACCGATCCCTTGCATTCTACGTCTTACCGCAGTTAGTTATGCCAAT
Source organism: Oreohelix idahoensis (assembly GCA_024509875.1). NCBI lineage: Eukaryota > Metazoa > Mollusca > Gastropoda > Stylommatophora > Oreohelicidae > Oreohelix > Oreohelix idahoensis. The sequence continues at coordinate 320,637 of JAMPIV010003301.1, forward strand.
ACAAAAAGATGTTGGTTTTGGGTAACAATTTTCCTACCGCTCCCCTCTCCTCCTATACTCTTTTTCCCCAATCGAATTTGAATTTACCTCAATGCCTCTTTTTCTAAGCTGACGTCCCCACTAACGTTATGAAAAAAACAAGCAGGAACAACAGTCTGTCTGGTCGCGCGTCCGTTGACATTTAGTATTTTCTCAATAACATGGCTAATACTTGGACTACCATATTATTTAAAACACATTCTTGCTCAGTGGACTCTAAGCTATACTATCATATAATTTTTATGGTCAGTTTCATTATGGTTTAGATTTTCAATTTTGTCACCGGCAATCGTCAAATAAAATTTTTTTACAAGACGGCCATTCCCCCCCCCCCCTTTTTCATCTCTCGCTAGCATGTATTTTCAAATAACTACTTGTTTTAGTGACGCCAGTAATACTACCGCGAGGAGGAAATAAAATTGTCTGGGTGTTTGCCTCTGTTGGCTTTGCCACAGCGTGTATATATGCAAGGCACAACGTGTCAAGCGAAGCGGGGTTTTTGAGCGGCGGGTATTTGAATAGGCGTTAAATATTTGTATTGTCTCGTGTTGCACTACCAAAAAATGTAAGGATTACTACTTATTACCAGCGTTAAAGTTAATTATTACGTTAATTCAGACAGTAGTTTGGCGGCACACTTCCACAAGATCGTTAATTGTAAGTCTTGCCGCAGTCTCTATCAGATCGGGCAAAATGTTAAAAATGTACGTCACAAGGAAAGCGAGTAGGTTTAAACGGCGGGGTCGGTTCTAAGCCTGTCCCCGGCATAAAATTCAGCGCTATGCTGGCGTGTGAGAGTATCACCGTCAGACACAATAGGGCGGGTTTATTTATTATCATTTTATGACTAAAATCTTACTGAAATGAGCAATTATTCTCGCAGATTTTACTACACCTTCTCTAATTCAAGAGCAGAGAAAGGTACCCATTTGAGACTGGAGCGTGACATCGCTGAGTTTCGCACACAGTACTTTTGCCGCGAGTGGCCAGCTCTCAAACCACTATGTCAACTAAAGGCAGTTAACAGTGAAATGTTATTTTCACAAATAGTTGCAGATTTTCAAGTAAAAATCACAGACTTAATCTGCAATAATAATAGTAATGGATAGCAAAGCATTTGATGGTAGAATGTTTTTTGGTTCTCATGGAGATAGCGGCCATGTATTATTTTAACGCTAGATTTAAAAACTTGGAGGCGTTTTTAAATTTTATTTTGTGCGCCTAAATTTAAATTGGAAGCTCATCCTTGTATTTTGAAACTTTTTATTGTATTGATTTTAAATAACTTGGGTTGATTCCAAGCTATAGAACCAGTGGCGTCACTAGAGCGGTGCGGGGAGACACCATCAGAGGGGGTGACACCAAAATGACTGTCTATAAAATTTGTGTGCAGTGTTTCACCAGAAATTTATTATTTTTTATAAAAATATCCCTGTTGTTAGTTATAACCACAAAAACATTTTTCGCATACGGGAATTACGATTTACAAGTAACATTAGTACAAAAAACATTACTAAGGATTCTGCATGTTCTGGTACGGGAGGAGGTCCATGGGTTGATACCATGAGTTTCCGCACTGGGTGACACCAACCCTAGTGACGCCACTGTATAGAACTTAAAGGCTAATGTCTAAAAAAAGTAACAGTTTTGTGCAAAATGTTACATTATTTGCAGAAAATTTAAATGTTGATATCAGAAATCTGATTGGATAAAAGCTTTAAATCGCATTGGAATAGCACTGATGTTGATTGTTAAACAATTAGACAAGTTATTAGAAAATTAGTTACATATAGCAAAGTGTTGAAAGATGAATGGGGGTTTTTTCCGTGGGGTAAGCATGATTTCTAAAGAAAATGCAATTTTCACAGCCAGAATAATACATTTTATAATGTATTCTGGCAATTTATATTGATATATTTATATTCTAGAGATTTTCTTCTTTTTTTTCGATTCTGACTTAAAATTCTCCCTTAAGCAGTTAATCTTTGTTATTGGTGCTCTACATTATCCTTGAGTATCGATTGACACAGTGGTTTGAGCGCTGGTTTCAGACAGCAAAGGTGCTGGGTTCGATTTACGGTATCGGCATGCTCCAGTCTATCCAGCTGTAAAAGGGTTACCTAACGTAGTTCTTGAGTTAGGGAAGGAAAAGGCAGCGAAGAAGGGAACTGGTCACCCCATCTCTCGATGTTGAACCTAGAATAGTGAGTCTCTATCACTTTACTCACCTACGGCAGTATCTGATATGGGACAGCCTTTACCGTTTACTTTATCCTGATACTGCATGGACTTTTGCACATGGTACTGATCTGGTGCAACAATGCATTTGTTATACATTATTGTATTATATAAATTTACCTGTTCTTTTGTTAAAAGTTACGTTACAATTAGAATAATGCGCTCATACTAATGTTATCAGACCTAAAGGTTTTTATACTTGGACATGCGCCCTAATATAACCGAATGGGTTGAAAGAGACGCACCGCGCCAACACGAGGCAACATTTTTTTTTTTTTAAATGTTACAATTTTACTTGTGATTTGATCTATATTTCCATAATGATTTGTTACAGATATTGTGTCATAATTTATTAACTATTTGTTGTTTGTTATATCCTGTTAGACTTATATCTTGATGCACAAATTGAATCGTTTCACGCCATTCAAAATATTACATTTCTTTCGGAGCCTGAGATCTAACCTGTATCTTTCTTTCTCCTTTCACACAGACAATCAAAAGCAAAATACGAAAGACGGACACCAAGGATGTCGATCTAGAGAATTGTGAGATTCAGAAGAACGCGTGGTTGCTGGTTCACCGAAACTAAATACATTATGTAACGTTATCAACGCCAGCCACGGACGGATATTTCAGAATTGTGCCCTAATGGAACGCTCCAATTTTATGACAACGAGTACGTAACTTTAAAACAGTTTTAAACAGGATAATAAAGTGTATATATGTCGAGCTACGTAATTCAGAAAAGATATTTCGGTACTCTGTGGACAAATTAATATGTACTCTGTATACATAGTAATGTGCTAATTTAAATAGTTAATCGCAAAGCATTAATGCAAACATGCGAATTACAGTTGTATGTTACGTATTATAGTGTTGATCACTGTAACACTTCCATACTACGGGGTTGAGTGTTACTGAAACTCCCATATTAAAGTGCTCAGCCGTGCCATAACAATTACTACAATAACCAGAAAAGTGAAGTCTGCCCACGTTCTGTGGATGAACAAGTTTTAGTATATTTTGTGAAGTAGTAAAATTGGATTATGCAGAGGAATTCGGACTCACGCCCCCGGCAATCGGCATCAAGACCAGGTAAGAAATATTTTGGACTCTTGTTTGGCTTGGTTAATGCAATGGTTGAATATTTATTAAGTTACAGCATTTAATACATCGGTGCTTGCGTAGAATAGAAGAATTGAAATGGTATAACAAGATCGCCAGTGTGGAACTGATGCCATGAACCAGACAAGTGCCAGTGGAATAGAAGAGAAGATGAAAACCCTGGCGATGGATATGATACACATTATAAACCTGTTAATAGCGTTGATTTAACTTGGCTTGACTTTGATCCACTGTCATTGAGCGTCAGCTCTTGGTGAATTAATAGCATTACAAAGTAGTCCTAGCGTTGGAATCCCCAAGAGTAAGAGAGACAGAGGAAGACCGGAAAAAGAACACAGGAACAGAACTGGACACATAAATGGCAGGAATAAAGAACACATGGACATATCTTGACTGATGGTATAGGACAGGGGTCGGGAACCTTTCCGTGACAAAGAGCCAACTTTTTAATTTTGTCACCATTTTAACAAATTGAAGAGCCGCATGAAAAAAAAAATCACATGGTATCCCTCATTCACTAAGAGTTAAGTAGTAGAGAGCCGCACGAGATGGCTCAAAGAGCTGCATGCGGTTCGCGAGCCGCGGGTTCACGACCCCTGGTATAGGACATGTAGACGTGGCATGAATTTGGTCTATGCCTATACTCCTTAGGGAGCTGAAAAGGTAACTATGGTGATAATGTTACAGTTGACGGGTTTAGTAGTCGATTGATTGTTTCGTTGGTTGATTGAGAGATTTCCTGTTGTGGTAGTATTGTGTTGTTTTTCTGTTGTCTAGTTTTCTACTTCTTTCTTTCTCACGACTGCCTGCAACATACCTTTACAGGTGTAATACTGTTTTATTTTGAGAAAGGGGGATGGGCGCTTAATTTAGATTATTGATTAGGAATTAACCATTCCAGTCTTTTCTTTTTTTCTTTTTCTTTAAAACCTCAGCAATGAACCATTCTGCCCCGTACAGTTCCCTGTGGAGCAGAGGATATTAAGAAATAATAGGCCACTACTCCTTCAGAGGTGTCGTAGGAGGCGACGAATATGACGGTGTTATGGTGGGGCGGGGGGGGCCGCTGATTTGGCATCCTCATTATGTGAAACATATTGCTACAAAAAAAAAGCACCACTGCAAGATCACATGACAGCTCTAATGCAGGTTTCCTTGAAGGGTGTCAGCTACAATGGTGGCTCCGAGCTCTAGAAAAGCGCAGAAAATTCAATTCATTCATCTCCTTTTTTCGCTTCTTACGGAGCATGGAGCCACACCTGCCCCTGGCCACCTTGTGGGAAGCCTGTATCAAAGTACATGCTCCTGCAGCGGTGGTTTTTGTAGCCATTTATTTTACATGATGAAGTGGTCAGCCCCACGCACAACATCAAAGTAGTCACCTTGTACGACATTCTTGCAGTGATAGTAGGCATGTTCTTTCTTTCTTTGTTTTGTGCGGTTTATTTTACGTTGCCTGCCTCATGCACAACTTCACTTTAGTCGCCTTTTACGACATGCCTGATGAAGCAACATCTCTGTTCTTTTTGTCTCCTCCGATCCCGGGAGATACACGGGGTATATCATTAATTATCATCATCATCATCACCCATCAGCTCCCCAAGGAGCATAGGCCTTCAACAAACGTCTGCCAAGTTTTCTTGTCCCGTGCCATCAGCTAAAGATCTTTCCGTGTCTTCTTCATCCCCTTCATGTCTATCTCCAGTACTCTTCTCCATGTAATCCATGATCTCCTTCTAATAATTAATTATGAACACACACGCGGAGGTAGCCCTAGGCTCCAAGTGGAGCAGGGAGTGGATGATGATGACATCATGGTGTACATATTTATTATATTAACATTTTAATTCAATACCATAACTCCCGCCGTAAGTACTTCGGTACTTACATTTTGCACACCGTCATTTGCGCACTTTTTCTTTTAACTTTCAACTGTGGTTGAAAATTAGTCTATAATTGTATTCTTCTTCTTTGATCCATAACCACCGACCGTCAAAGCAGTCAGCGACCATCACGCCTGGTGGCATCTTGTAGGGCAGCAACAAATTGATTCCACTTTGCTCGGTCGGCGGCCATCCTTCGTACAGTGCCCCAACTGTGGTTCATTCTTTGCATCTCAGCTTCCACAGTTCTCCGCCAAGTTGATTTTGGTCGGCCTCTCTTTCGCTTTCCCTCAGGGGTCCATAGCATAGCTGTTCTTGTGATGGTATCAGGGTCCCTTCTGAGGACATGGCCAACCCAACTCCAGCGTCTGCCAGCTATGATGGTGTGCATGTCCTCCTGATTACTCCGAATAAGTAGTTCTTGGTTACTGATGGTGTTTGGCCAAAAGATTCGGAGAATTTTCCTTAGGCAGATTGTGTGGAAGGAGGACAGTTTCGACATTTCCTTCTCTGTTACTCTCCAACATTCCGCACCATAGAGAAGCACAGAAAGTACACAGCTCTCATACAGTCTTAATTTGGTGTTTGTGCTGTACTGGGAAGACTTCCAAATGTTGTTGAGAACAGCAAAGGCTGTTCTCGCTTTATTCATTCTGTTGTTAATGTCCTTGCTTGTTCCGCCGTCAGGTGTTACTATGCTTCCTAGGTAAGTAAATGTGTCTGTCTGTTCTAACTTCTGGTTCCTTACTGTTACTGGCTCAGGATTGTCCACATTTAGTGTCATGACCTCTGTCTTCTTCAAACTGATGTTCAGGCCAACCTGCTGGCCATACTTATTCAGTCTATCGGTTTTGTCTTGAATGTGTTGGTGTGAATGCGCGAGTAGTGCAATGTCATCTGCATATTCCAAATCTTCCAGTGTAGAAAACGTTGTCCATCTAATTCCTCTTGGACTGCCCTCTGTAGTCTGGCGCATCACCCAATCTATGACTGTCAAAAATAATGTTGTTGATAAGGGGCATCCCTGTCGTACTCCTGTTTTCACTTCGAAAGTTACATTACTCGATCCAACACTGCACGTGAAGTTAGAATAGAGGTTTTTTATAATAGAAACAATACGGCTGGGAATTCCATAAGCCCTCAGAATTGTCCATAGGCTGTCCCTGTGTATGCTATCGAAAACCTTTTCAAAATCAACAAAGTTAATGTACAGCTGTCTCTGCCATTCTGAGCACTGCTCTATAATGTTCCTGAGGGTAAATATATGATCTGCACATCTTCTGCTCTTTCTGAAGCCCGCGTGTTCTTTCCTCAGTTTTTGGTCAACTGCTTTTGAAATTCTCTGGATGATTATCCTGCCTAGTATTTTGCTGGGAACTGAGAGGAGGGTAATTCCTCTCCAGTTGTTGCAGTCTGCAAGGTCGCCCTTCTTCGGCAATTTGACAATTATTCCTTTACTCCACTCTGTTGGTGTTGTCTCAGTTTCCCAGACTTGTGCAAATAGTGGTTCTAATAGTTCTGCTGCTAGTTCAGGGTCTGTCTTGAATAGCTCAGCATTCAGATTGTCGTGACCAGGCGCTTTTCCATTTTTTTGGCCCTTTGATAGCTGTGATAATTTCTTCTTTTCGTGGAATGTCTGTATTTACGTCTAAGTCACTTTCAGCCTCAGGAACATTCAGCTGAGTCTCTGGTGGTTCCTTATTCAGTGTTTCTCTGAAGTGCTCTGCCCATCTTGTTTCCTGCCCCTGTGCTGTGGTGATGAGGTTTCCTTGCTTGTCTGTTACTGGCGTTATGTTGTTTGCACCTCGTTTTCCGCTGATAGCTTTAGTTATTTTATAAACTGTGCTTTGTTCATTTCTCAGTGCTGCCTCTTCTGCCTGTCTTGCAAGGTCATCCAGAAATGTCCTTTTGTCAGCACGGGTTTGACGTTTTACTTCCTTGTCCAGCTGACTGTACTGTTCGCTATATATTGCCTTTAACCTGGGAGACTTAGCTTCTGTTTTCTTCCTTTTCATTTCCTTTCTCTTCGCTATGGTGTTTAGCGTTTCTGGTGTTATCCAGTCTTGGCTCTTTCTTTCCTGAATCCCAAGCATGACTTGCTGCTTTTTTTGTATATTGTTGAGATGGTGTAGAATTTCTGGTCCACATCGTCGGTCTCTGTTCTTTCCTGGCTTTTGGTAATCAGATATCGCCTCTTTACATCGACCATGAACGCTTTTCTGGTGAGGGGGTCCTTAAGTTTCGTGATGTTATATCTTTTCTGTTTGACTGCAACTGGTCCAGCAGCTCTGAGTTTCACCTTCAATCTTGCTACTATTAGGTGATGATCACTTCCCACATCTGCGCCTCTTCTTACTTTCACGTCTTGTAGTGCATGTCTCCATCTGCCATTGATAATTATGTGATCTTTCTGGTTTTTGTCTCGTCCGTTTGGTGATTCCCATGTTAACTTGTGCACTTCTTTGTGTTGAAAAAGTGTTCCTTCAATGACCAGGTTGTTAATACTGCAGAAGCTTATTAATTTGTCCCCATTCTCATTTACTGTTCCGCTGCCGCATTTCCCCATTACTCTTTCGTTATAATTATTATGTGTTCCAACTTTCGCATTTAGGTCTCCCATTACTATAATAAGATCGTACCTGGGTACAGTTTCCATTTCCTTTTGTACCTGTTGATAGAACTCGTCCTTGATCTCTTCATCGCTGTCGTTTGTTGGTGCATAGCATTGTATAATTGTGGTGTTGGTGAATCTTCCCCTCAGTCTTGCTCTTATAATTGTATTGTTTCCCCTTATATGTACTCTCCCGAATATAGAAAAAGTGCGCAAATGAAGGTGTGCATGAACAGTTTGATTATGGAAAGAAGCCAATAACACTATTGGTAAACAGTACATGAACTGGAGTTTCGTCAAACTTCAAACGTTGTTCTCAGATTCAGCGAGTCGACTATGGCTTCTCAGAGGCAGTAAGTCGACCAGGGCAAGATTTTAAAAGATGCACGAACAATTACGAGACATGTGTCATAAAAGAAATGTTAGTTATTTAGTCAATTTACGGTCCATTAGATCATTATCACTGCTCCACATGTCATTTAGGTAAGGTTAGTCCATGTCTTCATGTTTAATAAATCCATATAATTTTCACTACAAATATCTAATGACCTGTCGCCTGCAATGAAATGACCACAGTAGTGATAGTACCGTCTGTAATACATGTAACAGAAACAACACACTATAATTAATAACCTGTCAATGTTGACGGGTTATTGTTAATATAATAATATTAACACACACACAAATTGCTACCTCATGGACTAGATTATTCTCGACGTAAATCGGGGAACCACCAAAACTTCAAACTTCAAAGTCTCACTTTCATCTTATATCTCCATAAACAACACAACCAGAGCTAAATAAGTGCTTTCTATAATTCATCGGAACAACATCTTCTTGTGTGCCTTCTATCGAGATAGCTTTTGCTGATACGTATTCTGTAAATAGCAAAACAAGGAGTATGCATTCTACTGCTGACATATTTCCTACAGGCTACTTGCTCTTTCATAAACGTGTAAAGCTGTTTCGTTGTTAGCCTGAAAGCCTTATTGTTGGTTCTTGAAGAAAGATAACATTTCAAAAAGTAGATGAAATAAAGAATGAAAATCGCGGAGAAAAGCAGCTGCAAGGGAAACGTGAGAGAAAAAAACGAACTAGCAATCTTTGCTTTAAAAAAATAGAACTTAAAATTTTATGTTCAAAAACATCGTTGCTGTACTCTGGTGCTTTTCTAATTCATTATTATTATTACCCCGATCTCTGTCTTCTATTGCGTTTCCTTCCATTAAATAAGAAAGTGGTTGGTACTTATGTCCTATCTTGTCCAAATGAAGCCAATCACAGACTATCTTGAAACAAATAAGGATATCTAAGACTGGCACCGAGAATTGATTCTACAGAAGAACGGACAGTAAAAAATGCCAGCGTGGATGTCCCAAAAGAATAACGAGGATGACTCAATGAAGCCTATAATGAGGATCTCCCGATAGAGTATAGACTCTTCAAAAGTGTCCCGACAGAGCCTAGACTAATGAGGATCTCCCGATAGAGTATAGACTCTTCAAAAGTGTTCCGACAGAGCCTAGACTAATGAGGATCTCCCGATAGAGTATAGACTCTTCAAAAGTGTCCCGACAGAGCCTAGACTAATGAGGATCTCCCGATAGAGTATAGACTCTACAAAAGTGTCCCGACAGAGCCTAGACTAATGAGGATCTCCCGATAGAGTATAGACTCTACAAAAGTGTCCCGACAGAGCCTAGACTAATGAGGATCTCCCGATAGAGTATAGACTCTACAAAAGTGTCCCGACAGAGCCTAGACTAATGAGGATCGCCCGATAGAGTATAGACTCTACAAAAGTGTCCCGACAGAGCCTAGACTTATGAGGATCTCCCGATAGAGTATAGACTCTACAAAAGTGTCCCGACAGAGCCTACACTAATGAGGATCTCCCGATAGAGTATAGACTCTACAAAAGTGTCCCGACAGAGCCTAGACTAATAAGTTCTTTATCTTTCAATGGAGCCTAGATCACGGGTAATTTGTTTTAAACAATGAGGTTGCCAGCTGCACGCCCAACCTCATATTAGTCGCCTCATACGACATGCCTGAGGGAGCAGGAGTCCTATTCTTTCTTTGTTTCATAAGAGACCCAGGAACCATTATTGATACTTGCTGGAAATAAAAATCCCCTCAATATTTCAAACGTTTATTTATTTAGTTGGTCTCGTGGAACCCCTTACGACGCCTCGCGGAACCCCAGGGCTCAACAGAACTGCGGCTGGGAGCCATTGGTTTAGAATATTAAATAAATAGTTGTAATGGAAGATGCATCTCAGAAGTGAAGAGCAGAATAGCTCAGGCTAAAACGACATTCTATAAGCTGAAGAATATTTTATGCAACGGTTCTTTGTCAAAGGAAGTAAGACAGAGAGTTCTTTAGTATTATAAAGAACCAATCCTGACGTGTGGGAGTGAATCATGGACAGTTAGTAAACAAGAAGAGAAAGCACTAGAGGCCACAGAGATGTAGTTTTACAGAAGAATGTTAAAAATATCATGGACAGCCAAAAAGATTAATGAGGATGTCCTGAAAGAGGCCAATGCGCGAAGGAAACTTATTTCACAAGTTAATAAGAAGCAAGCCACTTTGTTTGGACATGTTATGAGAAGAGGACAGTTAGAATACATCGTAACAACAGGTACGATGTAAGGACAGAGATGGAAGAAGACAAGAGAGCAAATACAGGACAGTTTTACATCGTGACTTGGAAGGAGATCAATAACAGAATTGATAAATTATACCGGAGACAGGAAGTTGTGGAGTCACATGATCTCTTACGCCACAAGGCATGGTACTTGGAGAAGAAGAATGGAAGAAAGCAAATGTAGCAGAGAAGAAAAAGGAAAATTTGCTAATGACCTGGAATAAAATGGTAGCCTGTAGGGATAACTTTGGAGTCGAGGCCGTTACATTTGCCAGAACACTTACGCCTTTGTTAGTGAATCTACGAGACGGGCAGAGTAAATTACAGGATTTTAAACAACTGTGGCAGGATTAGCAATGTTATGAAACTTGGTAGAAGGAAAATATAAATAAATGTTTAAATAAATTTAGCGTGCGGTACTCAGAACATTAAACATGAAACGAAAAAAAAAGCGGTGTATCGGAAACAGAAGCTAGCATGAAGAAACAACGATTTGTTGTTAGTAAGGGTGGAGATTTTGATGCGAAATTTCCCGAGTCGGGACAAATATTAGTCCTGTTAAAATTTCGGCGTCAGGTAACGGTCTTTTAGTGCTGTGACAGGTCAAAATTGTTAAACTTCACAAAGTGTGAGTTTACTAGGTCATGGTACTTGCGTATAGTCAGTTCGAAATAAAATAATGAAGATTCCATACCGGTTGTGCCGAGAGGTATACAAGGAATACATTAAAGGTAATACAATGTTTTCTGTGTATTCAGCGTTAGCAAATCTAGATTTTGGTTGCTGTTGAAGCAAAATAGAGACCGATTTCAGCATTTCTCTGTCTCCGGGATCTGCGGTTTTATTTTGTATGTATATATGTATGTATATATGTATGTATGTATGTATGTATGTATGTATGTATGTATGTATGTATGTATGTATGTATGTATGTATGTATGTATGTATGTATGTATGTATGTATGTATGTATTATTGTGGTAACAGCCCTCATTAACGCTGTATGAATTTATGTAAATTTACTTTATGTAGATTCTAATGATTCTCCTATATGCCATGTTGTATTTTATTATATAATGTCAGTACTTATCAATGTATTTTCTGGAGAATAAAGATTCTGATATATATGTATCCATGAATGTATGTATGTATGCGTGTGTATGTATGTAGATATGTATGTAGGTAGGCAGGCAGGTAGGCAGGTAGACAGACAGACAGACAGATAGACAGACAGCCAGATAGATAGATAGATAGATAGATAGATAGATAGATAGATAGATAGATAGATAGATAGATAGATAGATAGATAGATAGATAGATAGATAGATAGATAGATAGATAGATAGATAGATAGATAGATAGATAGATAGATAGATAGATAGATAGGGAGGGAGGGAGGGAGGGAGAGAGAGAGAGAGAGAGAGAGAGAGAGAGAGATAGATAGATAGATAGATAGATAGATAGATAGATAGATAGATAGATAGATAGATAGATAGATAGATAGATAGATAGATAGATAGATAGATAGATAGATAGATAGATAGATAGATAGATAGATAGATAGATAGATAGATAGATAGATAGATAGATATTGCAGAAGTAATGAGCGTAGTTATTTATTAAATACAATTTTGCCTCGTTTTGGTGAGGTTCGTCCCGTTCAACATAGTCGGTATATTAGGGCGCATGTCCAAAAATAAAAGATCTTTAGGTCTTGTGACAGTTATGGTCGTCTCAAAGAAAATGGCTTCCCCAGAATGTACTATCAAAGTAAATGGCTTCCCCAGAATGTACTATCAAAGAAAATGGCTTCCCCAGAATGTACTATCAAAGTAAATGGCTTCCCCAGAATGTACTATCAAAGTTAATGGCTTCCCCAGAATGTACTATCAAAGTTAATGGCTTCCCCAGAATGTACTATCAAAGTTAATGGCTTCCCCAGAAAGTACTATCAAAGTTAATGGCTTCCCCAGAATGTACTATCAAAGAAAATGGCTTCCCCAGAATGTACTATCAAAGAAAATGGCTTCCCCAGAATGTACTATCAAAGAAAATGGCTTCCCCAGAATGTACTATCAAAGAAAATGGCTTCCCCAGAATGTACTATCAAAGAAAATGGCTATCAAAGAAAATGGCTTCCCCAGAATGTACTATCAAAGAAAATGGCTTCCCAAATGTACTATCAAAGAAAATGGCTTCCCCAGAATGTACTATCAAAGTTAATGGCTTCCCCAGAATGTACTCAAAGTTAATCAAAGAAAATGGCTTCCCCAGAATGTACTATCAAAGAAAATGGCTTCCCCAGAATGTACTATCAAAGAAAATGGCTTCCCCAGAATGTACTATCAAAGAAAATGGCTTCCCCAGAATGTACTATCAAAGAAAATGGCTTCCCCAGAATGTACTATCAAAGAAAATGGCTTCCCCAGAATGTACCATCAAAGAAAATGGCTTCCCCAGAATGTACTATCAAAGAAAATGGCTTCCCCATAATGTACTATCAAAGTTAATGGCTTCCCCAGAATGTACTATCAAAGAAAATGGCTTCCCCAGAATGTACTATCAAAGAAAATGGCTTCCCCAGAATGTACTATCAAAGAAAATGGCTTCCCCAGAATGTACTATCAAAGTTAATGGCTTCCCCAGAATGTACTATCAAAGAAAATGGCTTCCCCAGAATGTACTATCAAAGAAAATGGCTTCCCCAGAATGTACTATCAAAGAAAATGGCTTCCCCAGAATGTACTATCAAAGTTAATGGCTTCCCCAGAATGTACTATCAAAGAAAATGGCTTCCCCAGAATGTACTATCAAAGAAAATGGCTTCCCCAGAATGTACTATCAAAGAAAATGGCTTCCCCAGAATGTACTATCAAAGAAAATGGCTTCCCCAGAATGTACTATCAAAGAAAATGGCTTCCCCAGAATGTACTATCAAAGAAAATGGCTTCCCCAGAATGTACTATCAAAGAAAATGGCTTCCCCAGAATGTACTATCAAAGAAAATGGCTTCCCCAGAATGTACTATCAAAGAAAATGGCTTCCCCAAAATGTACTATCAAAGAAAATGGCTTCCCCAAAATGTACTATCAAAGTAAATGGCTTCCCCAGAATGTACTATCAAAGTAAATGGCTGCTATCAAAGAAAATGGCTTCCCCAGAATGTACTATCAAAGAAAAAGAATGTACTATCAAAGAAAATGGCTTCCCCAGAATGTACTATCAAAGAAAATGGCTTCCCCAGAATGTACTATCAAAGTTAATGGCTTCCCCAGAATGTACTATCAAAGAAAATGGCTTCCCCAGAATGTACTATCAAAGAAAATGGCTTCCCCAGAATGTACTATCAAAGAAAATGGCTTCCCCAGAATGTACTATCAAAGTAAATGGAACAATTTAAAAACAGGTCAACAGATTCAAATATCTGAGCACATTAATAGCAACGGATGGAAAATAATTGCAATGGAAGATGCATCTCAGAAGTGAAGAGCAGAGTAGCTCAGGCAAATACAGCATTCTATAAAATGAAGAGTATTTTATGCAACGGTTCTTTATCAATGGAAGTAAAAAAGATAGTTATTCAGTGTTATAAAGAACCAATCCTGACGTATGGGAGTGAGTCACTGACAGTTAGTAAATAAGAAGCGAAAGCACTAGAGGCCACAGAGATGTGGTTTTACAGAAGAATGTTAAAAATACCATGGGCAGCCAACAAGAGTAATGAGGATATCCTGAAAGAGGCCAATGAGCATAGGAAACTTATTTCACAAGTTAGAAAGAAGCAATCCACTTTTTGTGGGGCATGTTATGAGAACATGAAAGCTGTAATAAATTGTAACAACAAGTAAAGTTGAAGGAAAAAGAGATAGAGGAAGACAAAGAGAGCAAATACTGGACAGTTTGACATCGTGGCATGGAAGGAGGTCAACAACAGAACTGATAAATTGAACTGGAGACAGGACGTTGTGGAGAAACATGATCTCCTACGCCACTAGGCATGATACTTGAAGAAGAAGATGTATATTGCTTTCCTCATTTCTCTACGAGTAACGCGTTTCATGCCCATTGATTCATTACTTTTTTCAACCGCAATGGAGCATTCAGCCACTACTGTAGCTGCCCCCCCCCCCCCTTTCCCCTCTTCATCTTTGCCGCTAAATACTCGTATATTGAGTCAGTGTGAAACCACAGAGCTGGAATTTAAAAAAAAAGATGAATAATATATAACGTTTATTATTCGTAAATAACATGTAACATGATTTAAAGAGAACTCGGCGTTGGATAGTGTGACAAAACGGGGCGGCCCCTATCGATCTTTGTTTCACTCCGGCAGTATCGGTACATTTGTGGTACTGGTTTTTATTATGTGCTCTCAATTATCGCACTTTTCTTTCTTTCTTTCTTCGTTATTTTTCTGCTAAGTAGCAGATATTTGAGTATTGTCGAATTGCTTGACACTCCCTGTAGGTGATAATAATCACATTTGCTTGACGCTACACAGATTTGCTGAGATCATTACTCGCAGTCACAAGGGAGTGGCACAGCTTGGCTAAGATTAGCACAAGATCTCGTGTACGCGGCGGAAACTTATGACATAAGCGTTTCCTGTCCGACTTGTTATGACAAGAGTACTTTCTGATAAAGTAATGATGGTTAAATTTGGAACACGCTGTTTTATGAGTTTACCGATCTGTCTGTAAGTTTGTACACAACGGCATCGGACATCTTATTACCATATATGGGAGAGTTGACCTCTGCCTTTCGTTCAAAATTATCCGATGTCGGAATATTTTGAAATTACCCCAAACCCGCC
This sequence comes from Oreohelix idahoensis, assembly GCA_024509875.1. Classification (NCBI taxonomy): domain Eukaryota; kingdom Metazoa; phylum Mollusca; class Gastropoda; order Stylommatophora; family Oreohelicidae; genus Oreohelix; species Oreohelix idahoensis. Next base: position 335,996 of record JAMPIV010003301.1, read on the forward strand.
TGTTTGAATTTGATTGGAGTTATTTGATAGCTCATAACAAACGAAGGCGTGGGAAGACAGGGAATATAATCTGATCATTTTCTCAAGCTATTTCACTTGAGAAATCGCTGGCCAAGACACCAGACTACTACAGTGAGGAATTAGAATTCAGAATTCTTTCTTAAAATACCGGACACCTTTTATTGGATTATTTATAAGGACTTACAGTATAGCCCAGGAAATCTCTAACATTTTAAATAAGGACACCGGGACTGAGGAAACTGAAGGACCACACACGATGTCAGAGAGGGAACTTATTAAATTAACGACACCCCAGACGCGCGTAAGAGGCCGATTCAAGTCTCTTTTATTCATCTGAGCAAAATGTCTGTGAGTCAGGATTGGCGTAAGTTGTGATTTACATTTCATACTTATTACTAACATGTGAACTAACATATATATATATATGTATATATTACCATGTGAATTTTAATATGTGAAACTCGCTTGTGGATGCCAAAGTCATTTGAGGCTGGCAACCTCAGCGTATAGAATGATGATTCATGAACCACCACTGCACGGGCTGGTGATTTTTTATTGATAGTTTTGTAAAGAGAACTAAAAGCATAAAGTAGTTCCAGATTCCCTATGGAGCAGGAGGGAAAGATGAAAGAAATGATGTACGAGTACATTCTAAGTGTAATACTTACAATTACAAAGCAGTGTAAATGTCCATATAAACATATTCATTTAAAAATTAATGTAAGCTTTCAAGCTTTAAACCAGTGTAAATGTCTATGTGAAAATATTCATTTTAAAGTATTGGCAGTTTCAAACTTTTCAATCAGTGTAAAACATAAATTCAATTTATATTGTGAACACTTTTCAATCAGTGGAGATGTATATGTAAACAGACTCTATCTGTATTATTAACCTTTTCATTTAAATATAAAGTAACTATGGAAGCTATTCCATTTAAATGTAAAGAAAGTTTTATCCCGAGGGATTACATTTAATTCTCGTCGAGGGTAAAGTCTGAGTAATTGTGATGGTGGTATGGGAAGATAGGAACCAATAACTATGGGGTGAAAAACGCCATACTCAGAAGAGCGTTTCGTTCTATTCTTTTACCATCGTTATTGGTGGTACCAGCAGAAAGTACTATCTCTGGAACAAGAAGGGAACCGTGGCCTAAGCTTTAAGACGAAGGACCCACGTGGTAGACTCTCTTTGACATTTCTGGGAAACGAGCTACCCCCGACAACCTTGATCAGAGACGAGCGTGAGCAGAACCAATCCATAAAAAGGAGCAGAACCGTCATTGGCAGCTAAGTTCAAATCTGTGCTGCCACCTGAACTTCTTGTAACATCTCACATTCCATAAAGACTGTGATGATAACTTTTCTTGATAAATAACTATTCAAATTATTTTCCAACTGTTAAAACCTAAAGTGATTATTAAATTTTGTTATTTGTAATGTTACAAATTTAACTTCGATTTAATAGTTTTAAAGTTTCTGCATGTTTGTCTCAGTCATATTACTACACACACTCGAAACAGAGCTATACTAGAATAATAGAATTCTACTGAGTAAATCAGGGGTGGGGGCTTAAACGAGCTGAAAGTAATAAGTGCTTAAATCCTTCACAAAAGCGTCGGCAGAATTACAGAGTTAACATACTCAGCCAAAGCAGTATTGTTCTCGCTTATTATGAATATCTTGTGAAGACTCTCTTTGTAATAGTGTAAAAAGTGTTATCACCTTTCTATCTACATCTCTGCCAAGAGTAATCTTGTGCGAAGGTAGATAACTTTGAAGCCCATATTAGATATTCTTGAGTTTTGGCTACTGTTGGACCACTAATGTTAGAGAGAAGATAAACACCTATGCAGGCCACCAAGAACCACTTTTGTCAGTAGTGAAACGTCGAAAGCTTGCCTGGTGTGGGCATGTAACTCGTCATGACTCCCTTTCGAAAACGATCCTCCAGGGAACAGTCAAAGGTAAACGGAGAAGAGGAAGGCAAAGAAAATCCTGGGCTGATAACATCAAAGAATGGGCAGGACATGGTTTTTCCACACTTGTACGCATTGCTGAGGACAGAGAGCAGTGGAGGACCCTGTCTGCAGATGCTTCCACCATGGCACCCCTACGACCCATGACGGGTTACGGGTTGAGATGAGATGATGGACCACTACTGCAAAGCAGGGGAGGCAATACCGTCACAGATAGGAGACATGTTGAGAAAACCAGCTGATAGCTTTACAATGTAGTCCATGTTGTGGAATCCACATGTTAAGAGAAATGGAGGGTGAAAAAAACGGAGAAGAAAATGATTTGGTTTAGTTTAAGCTTTATCGTCATTACACACGGACAACTCCATCAGTGCTCCGATCTCCTCCCTTAGGTCACACAAGGAGGATCTCAGCACAGAACACGAACTCTGTGAAACAGACGAGAATCCCAATGTGTAAATACAGGAATCACACACTCCATAGATATTTTTGTAGTGGGTGGGTTTCTAATTTTTAAATTTTGCAAGGGCAGCGGCCTTACGGCCTGTGACAGAATGGGGCGACCCCTCTCAATCTCTGTTTCACTACGGCAGTATCAGTTACATTTTTGTACTGATTTTTATTTCGTGCTTTCAATTGTCGAACTTTCTTTCTTTCTTTTCTCTGTGTAGCAGATATTTAGTATTTTTTTCTTACACTCTTCTCAGCGATAGTCGTCACGTATGTGTGTTTACCTTTTTATACCTGCGAATAGATTAGACGGTGATGCAAGGATGACCGACAGAAATCTTATTGTACCACATGGGTGTGACTATTTTCTCACGTAAATGGCCAAGCGAGTTTACTTAGCGCTGACATGGCTCGTGTGACCGACTAATTATTGTCGTGATAAGACACAGCAAGGATGGTCAAACAGGAGTTTGTGTTTGCATAAGGAGGGCTGGTCAAGAATCGACCTGGTGGGATGACAGACACACCTGAGCGGAAATGTTGTAATATTTCCTGGTGGATGTAAGAAGTTATATGTAATCATTGACGAGAATTTTGCCATATGTGGAAAACGTGACTTTACATTACGTTCAAAATTTTCCCATGTCGGAAATATTCTGAATTTCCCCACAGGACATGAATGTTTGAAAACGATTGGCTTTTACTTAGCTTCGAAACAAACAGAGCGGGGGAGGACAGTGAATATAACCTGACGCTTCAGTCAGTCAGATTTACTGTGAAAATTGCTTGCCATGACGACACCAGACCTTGCCACAGTTAGAATTCAGAATTCCTGTTTTCAGGCCGGATCTTTTCTTGGAGAATCTTGACGGACTTACAAAAACAGCAAAGAAAATATCTATCATTTAAATAAGGAAACCGGGACTGAGGAAACTCAAAACACACGGAGTCATAGAGGGAATTATCTTATTAAAGAAACAACACACCAGACGCGTGTAAGAGGCCGATTCAAGTCTCTTTTATTCATCTGAGCAAAAAAGTATGTGAGCCAGGATTGGCGTAAGTTGTCATTGTACATTTTATATTACTAACATGTGAACTAACATATATACATAAATATTACCATGTGAATATTAATATGTGTAAATCGCTAGTGGATGTCTAAGTCATTTGAGGCTGGCAACCTCAGCGTATAGAATGATGATTTCATGAACCACTACTGCACGGACTGCCGACTGCTTTATTGCTAGTTTCTTAAAGAGAACTAACCGCTTAAAGAGTCCCAGGTTCCATATGGAGCAGGGAGGGAAAGATGTACGTTCTAATTATAATACTTACAGTTTTAAACCAGTGTAAATGTCGATGTTAACTCTTAAAGGACGTGGAGCCAGTATTCTTGGTCGATATTTCTAAGCTCTGAAAACGGCCGGCCAGTTTTCTTGGTCGCTGTCTTTGAACTAATTTTTTGTTTCGTTTCATCTCAGTTAGAAGTTTTCGATGACTGGGAAGCGGAAGTATAGCCACGTTTTATTATTATTTCTAATGCGGGAAAGTTCTAGCACCAATCATTCGAGTACTTTCAACCCGTTTACAATAGCCACCTCGTGTAAGTTTTACCAAATTTGTGTTACCTATTTTCAATACCTATTTTCGATGGCATGTAGTTCATCTTCTCGCAAGCGACCTGCTCGTCTTAGTGCTCAGCAAGCCCTTTGCTAGAAAATTTCAGCAAGATGAAGACGTCTATAGCAGTAGGCCTAGTGTTAATAATTCAATGTATAATTCTTCTTCCAGTGATGTGGATTCAGAGAATAAAGGTTTTATGTTAGGAAGAGTGGGTGTGGTTCCATCACCTAACATTGATTCTTCAACATCAGACCCAGTAAGACCTAATTTAGTTTTACAAGAAGGGGAAAGACGAAAACAGGAGTGTGTCAGAAATATAGAATGGCAGGAAGCAAACTTGGATGCACTAACAAGGAATAGCTTTTAATTCCAACCCAAAGTTGGAAGAGCAGTGGGTGTGTCAGCAGATTTATGCCTAAATGAATCATCTACCCCGATCCAGTGTTTTGAAAGCCTTGTATCATCAGCTGTAAGGGAGGAAAGTTTAAAAAGCATAAACTGCTTTGCAGAAATTGAAGTGCAGAAGCATACATCTTCACTGAAACGATCAAGTTATAATAGGTGGAACCCAGTAAATGATTATGAGCTACTAAAGTTTTTTTTGCTCTGCATCAAGCAATGGGTATCGACAAAAGGCCAAGCTTAAAAGATTTTTTCTCCTCACACGAGCTTATGTTTCACGCTCCATTTTATTTCCAAATGATGGAGACAGGCAGATTTTTCTTTTGGATATTAGAAATAGCCACGTTTAACGCTTACATTTTGTACAAATTGACAAGACCAGTTGGAGTTGGAAAGTCGCAGCTTATGTTAAAGTTGTTCAAACAAACACTGATCAGAGAATTATGTGCTTTGGCGGCATCCTCAATGCCTGAAATCAGTCGCATGCTAATTCCTCCAAGGCCAAGTAAATTATCAGATAACCCATTGGAAAGACTGGAGGGTGCAAAACATATAATGCAAAGAAGCACTAAGTTCAATAGGTGTAAAGTTTGCAGTACACCTGACGACAGGAAAAGGACAAACTATTATTGTGCCGGATGCACTGGCCACCCCATCTGCACATGTTTCCTAAAATGGCACACTAAAATTAAGTTGTAAATATCTCTAATTGTGTGTGTAAGTAGTGTTCTTTGTGAGAGCAGTTCAGCATATATATCACATTTTGTGTTCTTTTTCAATTATTTGTAAATTTGTGACAGTAGAGTGTATTTCATTTTCTGGATGACACATGGAAAGTAGTTCGAGTACACTTGATGTGTGATTTATTTCCAAATTGGATGTAGTTTACAGTGAATTCTATCTTGGATAACACAACTGATGGATTTGCTGTCTTCAATTGGTAAGTCTGATATGTGTTTGTTTTGTTTTTTGTTTAGTAAAATATTTTTCTGCCTCGTCTCTAACTACTTTATATTCATAAAAAATTTGTAAATTTATAAACTGAACATATTCAGAATCCGCATTCAATTTCCTTTTTAAATATTTATAACATGACTATATTAGTTAAAATCTTTGAAATAACTGACACTTACATGGTAGCACTATATGAAAATCCTGTGTCGCAGACAATTTGTGACAATAGAGAGCCTTTCCTTTTCTTGATGCCAAATTAAAAGTAGTTAGACTATAAACTTGAACCATATGTGTTTTATTTCCAAAATGGATGTAGTTTACAACAATTTGTATCTTGGATAACACAAGTGATGGATTAGCTATCTTCAGTGGGTAATTATGATGTTAATTTTTTTTTTTTTTTTTTGTCAAATTTTTTTCTTCCCAGTCTCCAACTAGTTTTAACTCATTAAAAAATTTGTAATTTATAAACTGAATATATTCAGAATCTTCATTCAATTTCCTTTTCAAATATTTATAACATGACTATATTTGTTAAAAACTTTGAAATAACTGATACTTACATGGTAACACTATATGAAAAACCTTAGTCGTTAAAAATTTCTTGTGTAAAATATGGGAAAACCCCTACGTCCTCAAAGAGTTAACATATGCACTTTAAAATTAATGGAAGTTTCAAACTTGTCAAATCAGTGTAAACATAAATGAAGACATATTCAATTTATATTCTGAACACTTTTCAATCAGGGGAAATGTAAAATGTAAACATATTCTATCTTACTGTTAGCCTTTTTTTATATTTAAATATAATGTAAAGCTAAAGCTTTTCAATTTAAATGTAAAGAAAGTTTTATCCCGAGGAATTAAATTTAATTCTCATCGAGGGTAAATTCTGAGATAAATGGGATTGTAGAATAGAAGAAAGAGGACACATAAGTATGTGTCGGGAAACGCAATACTCAGGACAGCGTTTCGTTTCTATTCTTTATCATAGTTATTGGTGGTACCAGCAGAAAGTACTATCTCTGCAACAAGAAGGGACAAGTGGCCTAAGCTTTAAGACGAGGGACCAACTTTGTAGACTCTCCTTGACATTTCTGGGAAACGAGCTACACCCTACAAACTTGACCAGCGACGAGCGTGAGCAGTGTAAGAAGAACCCATCAGCGGGAGCAGAAACTACTATTGGCTGCTAAGGGCAAAAAAAATTTCCGATCGACCGTACTATCAATCAATGATGAAACTTTTCTTCTAAACCATTCAAAAAATTATTTTCAAACTGTTAAAACTTAAGTGAATATTGAATTTTGTTATTTGTAATTTTATAAATGTAACTTCTATTTAATTCTTTTAACTGTACTGCATGTTTGTCTCAGTCAATTTACTACACACTCTGAACAGAGCTGTACCAGAATAATAAGAATTCTACTGAGTAAATCAGAGGTGGGGGCTTAACGAGCTAAAGCTGATCATTGCTTAATTCTTTACAAACGTTGTCGGCAGATTCTAGAATTAACGTGCTCAGCCAAAGCAGCAATGTTTTCGCTTATCTGAATTTCTTGTGAACACTCCCGTATGGTAGAAGTGTCATTACCCTTCTATCTACATCTCTGCCAAGAGTAATCTTGTGCGAAGGTAGACACCTTTGAAGCTCATATTAGATACTCTTGAGTTTTGGCGACTGTTGAACCACTACTGCAAAGCATGGGAGGCAATACCGTCACACGGCCTACTCTTTACGATTTCCAACTGCCTAGAGACTTTTAACGTTCGTAACTTGCACAAGGGACCTGCTCTTTTTCTCCTTTATCCGAGAAGCCTAGGCATCCAATCACACTACTCTGCAGACCAGGAGGATTATGACATCATTAGGACCACTGGTTCTGAAAATAAAAATTTCATAAATTACGATATTCCCTCTACGGGAGTCGAACCCGGTACCTTTAGAATTCGGGGTGGACGCCATACCTCTTAGCCACTCCGACATCCGAGAAGGTAATGGAAAGACCTTCGAACGGATAGCATATGGCGCGCGTGGGTTTGTTGAAGATCGGTGCTCCTCGACAAGCTGAGCGATAACAAAATGTATTCTTCATCTTCCGCAGCTTCTTTACTAGCTCTCATGTCACCATATCTACGATATCTCTCATAAAGTTAGTAGTCTGTCTCAGGCTTCTCTCCTCGTTACTTTATTTAAACAAAGTATCCCGTTCAACCCTTGATGGGTTATAATTCAGATATACTGTTCAAAAAAATAAACGCAACTTTTTTGGTGTTACTTTTATAAAAGATATTCTCTGATTGGACATCAGTCAACCCATCGACTGTGTCCACCTGGTCATTAACTTCTCGTGGTTACCTGAATTGTACTCACCTCATGATTCGTGAGGTCATGAAAGAGGTCAAGGTCAAAACAACATTTTTGACAATAACTCGTGACAGGTTCATGAGAATAGAATCCCGTGAAACTTACTGAACACAAAACTCTCAGACCATATTATTGAATGCCTATAAAAGATTGACGCTCCTCGAATAAATTCAGTGGGAGCCGCGCTGGTGTAATGGCTACGACGTTGTACTGGCGACCAGGTGTTCATGGTTCAAACCCGGCCGACGGCGTTTGAAGAAATGTTTACGGCCGGAAATTTGACTGAATAATCTGAACGGCTCCTGCACATAAATCCCGGGTTGGAAGGAAAGTCCACTGACCCCCCAGCCTCGCAATGACATGTCATTGGGCCGAAAGAGTCGGAAAGCTCGAGTGCCGCTGGTTATAGAAAAAAAAAATAAATAAATAAATTCAGTTGAAAATTCAATGCGCAAGTATGGCTCATCTCACTACAGAACAACGACTCATCATCATTGGACGTTTACAGACTGGACAGTCACAAAGTGTAGTGGCCAGACAATTTTATGTGGTTAGAAGCACCATTAGTCGCCTTTGGAGGCGATTTCAAGAAACTGGCTCAGTGGCAGACCAGCCGCGCAGTGGAAGACCCAGAGTCACAATTCCTGCCGAAGACCGCTTCATACGGCTGCGTCACTTCCGGAATCGACTTGCATCTGCGTCCTCCACAGTCCATTCAATGCCAGCAGCTCGTCGAATTTCAGATCAAACGGTCAGGAACCGGCTGCACGACTCTGGTCTTTGGGCTAGAAGACCCTACAGAGGTCCTGTTCTTACGGACCGGCATCGCCAGAACCGACTGCAGTGGGCGAACCAGCATCGTCAATGGACCGTTGGGAATGACTGGAGACGGATTTGGTTTAGTGATGAATCATTTTTTGTGCTCCGGCGACACGATAGACGGAGAAGAGTTTACCGCAGAGTCCATGAGCGCTACGCCCAGAACAGCGTTGATGAGGCTCCTCCACATGGTGGTGGAGGTGTACTGATGTGGGGGACAATCAACTTCATGGGAAGAAGTGACCTGGTGCAAATTGAAGGACGCCTGAATGCCCAACGATACGTCGCTGAAATTCTTCGTCCTCACGTCCTTGACTTCTGGCTGCACGAGGGTCGATTTTTCAGCAGGACAACGCTCGACCTCATGTGGCACAACTCACCACCCAGTTCCTTGCTGACAACAACGTCCAGACCATTCCGTGGCCAGCCATGTCATCAGACATGAACCCCATAGAACACTTATGGGATGAACTCGACAGACGACTCCACCAGCGAGACGTGGCTCCAGCCAATCTCCGACAGTTGTCTCTTGCACTGCGGAAAGAGTGGGCAGCCATCCCACAACAACAGATCCAACTGCTAATCGGATCCATGTCCAGGAGATGTCGTTCTCTGATAGAGGCTAGAGGAGGCCATACACCTTACTGAAACGGAGGCCTCAGTCGCAAAGAATAAAAGTCCAAACCAAATTTAATGAACATCATTTCATTGTTAAAGTCTGAAAGTTTCTTCATGCCAAGATTGAAACATTAATTCCGTAAAATGAAAATTTTGGTACAAGTATGAAATTTGGTGTCCATTACAACTGCAATAATGTTGCGTTTCTTTTTTTTAACAGTATATAGAGGGTAGTAAATTCAAGATAATAAAATCTTATTTCCAATATCTAAATATGGTATCTTTTTCTCCTCTCCACTCAGTTCAAATAGAGTAAATCAAAAACCAAAATACAAACAACAACAGAAAGAAAAAAATGAAAGAAAACGAAAAACAAACAAACAAAGTAAACTCTCTCATAACTGCCCCGTTGTTAACAAGATGAAAAAGCCTGGAGGTGTCCGAGATTACATTAAATCCACCAATTATCTACCATCATCCACACGAGCACCCCATCAGACTACCCCTTATCCTCACACTATCATTGATCTTTATATAATAATTTTTAGTTCTTGTTACATACTGTTTTACTATATGGCGTATCTCTAGGTCTGTCTATTCTCAACACCTGTTCCACAGCTATGGGTGTGTCACGGGTTGCCTCACCTTTGCTCTGCAGCGATGGTTCAACAATGGCCAAAACCGTATCTAATGTGGGTCTTCAAAGGTGTCTACCTTTGCAAAAGATTACTTTTGGCACAGATGCAGATAGAAGGATGATGATGCTTCTATCTCGAGGGAGTTTCACAAGATATTTAAGAAATCAAGAACAATGCTGAATGAGTCTTAGCAGTGTTAACTCTTTATCTTTCCCGCCCCCTTTTGCGAAGAGATATTATATAATTTAATTTAGCCCGTACAAGCCCCCAACTGAATTAACAGGGGAAAATCGTATTATTAATTGGCTCTGGAGATGTAAATATAAATATATTAATGGTGCTGATTCATGCGAGTGCAATTCTCTCTGTAATAATTAAATTAACTATGAATTTGTAAAAACAACATATAACAAATTTAATGATCAATTACTTTAGAACAAATGTAAATAAACAAAAAGATAGTATCAAGGGATGAAACTTTGTCTCGGAGCGCATTATGGTTGTAAAATTAAAAGGAGAAACCATAGTCAACCTGGTCAAAGTGTATAAGTCAATTGAGGATGAGAGAGCAGAGGTCAAGGAGGAATTATTCGAGCTGCTTTAAAGGACAGTGTGTGGCCGTGATGGTGTGGTTGCTGTTGCATTTTTTTTTTAGTGTTCGTATAGTGTGTTCGTCTCACTACCCCAGAACAGTAGACAGTACAGTGCTGATGATGTTCAGTTATTTTACTCCATATGATAGGACATCATACGAAAACACTGTTGGTGGGTGAAGAATCTCCATCTAAAGTACTGCACTAAACCAAGTGGTGAATAACAAAGATGATGTTTAATTTCAGTAAATCATCCAATAACAACAGTTCATTGAAATAAAACTGCTTCACGCCTAATTTTTCAACCTAGGCGGGTGATTCTCACAAAATACACAATGTCATAATCACAACTTATAATAACTTCTCTTCTCCCTTCTTTCAATCCTTCTATATGCACAGTCTGCTGTCTGTTGTATCTCATCTTAGAAAAACTTATGTAGCCGGGTTTTGTTACTTCAACTAATGATGAAAAACCCCTTTTGGTCTGATGAACTAGTTTTGAGGTATTTATTATAAAATAATTACTGATCTGACTACCAGGGCTGTTTCGTTTATCTCAATTAGTTACTGTTCACTGTTTCGACCTAGCTACTGTCTATTTTGCTAGTACATCTTCCTACATACCTGTACTGTTTTTCGCAAAACAACCTTGACAATCTTGTTAACTCAATTCTCACAAAAATGGCGACATCGTCTTTCTTTCTGTACGGCATAATAACTTGCTATTAGCCTGTAACTACAGTATCAACCATCTCCAGTGGCTTGTTCGCCAAAATCACGACTTCACAACCTTTTTTATTTTTTCTTCAGCCTCCCGTTGACCTACACTTATCGCGTTCTTCCATTTCTCTCTCTGCGCTCAAAATCAAACTCAGTGCGTTCCACAAAAATGTGTTCACCCATCAAAACCTTCTCGTGCGCACTTCTCCTGCCCAACTCTAAGTCAAACTCTTTCATCTATCAAAACCGATTCCAGACTTTCCTCCCTTCGCTCAAAGCACCACTCCACTCATATCATCTCCCCTCAACCAAGACAAACAGCCTCCATACAAATCCATTCATATTTTCCCAACCATTTCTCTACACTCTTTTACTTTCCCAAAGACTCAATCACCGTTCACACATGGATGACTGTCTAGATGAAATTATCATGCTCGGAGATTTCAATGCCAGAGTTGGAAATGACCATGCTAGATGGGATGGAGTTATCGGAAGATATGGAGAAGATACTCTTAATTACAATGGAAAGCGACTCATTCTGCAGTGAACAGAATCTGATCATTACAAACACAAAGTTACCCCATAAGCGCATACATGCATACACTAGATGTGAACCAACAAGGATTGAGTAGTCAGTGATCGACTATGCAATAGTTAGGAGGAACGTATTCAAATATGTCCAGGATGCTAGAGTCTGGAGGGGGCCAGAGTTTGGAATTGATCACTACCTGCTTACAATCAAAAGAACAACTGAAAGATTTGCACAGCCTAGGAACTGCCTAACATCACGGAAGGAACTAAGTAAACGAACGGGAGGAATGAGCATTAAGACCTACAAGCTGAGAGAGCCAGAAATTAAGATATCAGGGGTTTATTGCTACAACAGTAAGAAACACAGAAGAACAACCTAATACTTGGAAACCCTTTGGCTTAAATTCAAGGACATCATAAAAACAGCTGCTGCAGAAGCATGTGGTGAAGTTCGTCTTGGGGACAAGAGAAAGAGGACACCTTGGTGGACAGAGGAAGTCAGAGAAAATAAGAGAGAAGAAAATGGCATGGAAACAATACTTAGGAGCTAAAAAACACAGCAGGACAAATAAAGAAATATAGAGAATATGTGACACTCAGAACAGAAGCAAAGAACAAGGTGCTAGCAGAAAAACAGAAGTTCTGGGAAGAATTTGGAGAAAAGCTAAAAAAAGACGCACTTGAAAACCAGAAATTGTTCTATAAGACCCTAAATAACATGAGGAAGGAAAAACAATGCCCTCTCAAATTTATAAAGGACAAGCAAGGCAAATTGCTTACTTTCCCGAAGGAAGTAATGGAAAGATGGAAAGAATATTTCTCAGAACTCTCTGATGGTGAGCAAGGTCAAGCATCAGAAATGATAACCACTAGCACAGAAGAGAACACCAATGGTGGTGAAGATGACATAAAGATGGAAGAACTGAAGGCAACACTGGAGAAAATCAAGATGAGCAAAGCAGCAGGGCTTGGTGGTATAACACAAGAAATGTTTAAATACATGGGAGAATCAGGCGACCTATTACTCTTAATAGGCAGCATGGTGCAACAAGGCCATACCAAAGGATTGGAAGATTGCCATCACAACACCGATTTTCAAAAGAGTGACAATCGACAATGTGGAAACCATAGAGTCATATCCCTTGTCAGTGTCCCTGGTAAAATCTACTCTATAATCCTAAAGCAGAGACTCCGACGCCTAGCTAAGCCACAATTGGATGAAGACAAGTGCGGATTCCGAGCAAACCGAAGTACTCAAGACCTAATCTTCACACTCAGACAGCTGAGTGAAAAGGCCCTTAAGTATAAGAGTGAGATCCATCTTTGTTTTATAGATCTGGAAAAGGCGTTTGACAGGGACCCTGGAGCAAACTTTGGGACTCTTTGGCAAGGAAGAATATTCCAGCACCTCTGATTCATGCTATACAGAGCTTCTACAAGTTTTGCAGAAATTATGTGAGGACAGCAAACCAAAGTCAGAAGAGTTCAGGACCACAGCTGGTGTAAGACAAGGTGATATCCTGTCACCTTATCTTTTCATACTCCTCATGGACGATGTCATCAAGGCATGTAAGGAGATAACAAGAAAGTATTCAGTGGGGTACTGGAAGATGAGACAGGTCTGTATTTCAGAGCTGGCATTTGCTGATGATGTTACCCTGATTGCTAAATCAGAGGTACATCTCCAATCCAACCTGCAAGTCTGGAAGGAAGAGCTGGAGAAGAGAGGGATGGTCATAATCAGATCTAAAACAAAATCTTTGGTGATATCACGAGAAGAAAGAAGGCATCAGATTAAAGTGGGAGAACGGGTCCTGGAGCAGGTCGACCACTTTAAATACCTCGGAGCTATTATAGACCGAAAGGGAGGCATCAAAGAAGAGTTGGCCACTCGAAAAGCAGCAGCTGAGAGACTTTTTCGGGCCATAAATCGAAGATTCCTCAGCAAGAGAGAGGTTGGTAAGAAAACGAAGATGGCTGTATACCGCTCCCCCTATGTCCCAGTCTTGACATATGAATGCGAGTCATGGGCAAGGAATACAACCCACAAAAGCCAGATCCAAACCTCAGAAATGAGATATCTGAGGAAGATGGTCGAAGTAACAAGAAGAGACATTGTCCGCAACCAGACGATACGTCAAGATCTAAAATCCCACCCACTGTAGACCCAAGTAGAACAGTCCCAACTAAGATGGTTTGGCCATGTCTGCAGAATGGGAGAAGATCGGCTACCACGACAAGCATGGGAAACAAAGAACCAGTGATCCAGACCCCCAGGACGACCCAGAGTCTGCTGAGAGGACAACATTAGACAATCTTTGAAGGACCAAGGACTAGAATGGAACCAGGCCAGGAGGAAGACAGCCGATGGGATAGTCTGGCGCTCTCTCTTCCAAACTTCTACACCTCACGGTAGAAGGGGAACGACTAAGTAAGTAAATAAATAAATATGAACTAGTGATTACTAAAAAGTAGTTTGAAACTGAAATCGGCTTTAGGAAGCTTAATTGTGGAATATAGATTAATAAGTTCTGTTGTGTTGTCCTGCTAAAAATGTCACTTAGCTTCCAAACTGCTGAAGTGTTAATGCTGATGTTTCCGTCAATTTGTCTCTGTGGCGAGGTCACTTCTCGTGGTCAAGGCAGGTATCTTCACAACCCATTGAATGTAAGTTTCTAGTGTCAATCGCAAGCTTTGAACCACAGAACAGCACCACAGCTGGTATCGAGAATCGAACCTCAAATGGTCTCATAAACTCGTACCACCAACTTTAGAGGGAATAAAAGAACAAATTAAATTGCTAAGTCTTTGTTTTCCTGATATTAATCATGCGCCTTTCCCGCTGTCCGTCAACCAAATCTTTTCTCTGAATTTTTACTCTCCATGAGTGTATATCATATAACTCAGGGGATGTGATGAAAATCATCATTCTTTTCGTTAATTTACTGTGATAATTACAACTGGGCAGCGGCAAGTGGCTTGTGCCAGGTTGGATATGTTTACATATATATACAACGTATTAAACATGATAGTAAATATATGTAGTTCATGTCATCATCATCCACTTCCTTCTCCACTTGGAGTCTGGGGTTATCTCTGCTTTTGGTTCCATGAGAGAAGTAGCACGACGCAATCTCCAGCGCTTTGCTGTGGTGGTTCATGAATATATCATTTTCACATGCTGAGGTTGCCATGCCCGTAAGAACTTGTATAACCATCAGCAAGTTCAAACATTCAAAGTATAAAAATATATTACAACTTACCCCAATACTTGGATCATAGACTTCTTGCTCAGTTTGAATAGTCTCGGCAACTTGATGCAGATACCTAAAACACACGTCTGGGGTATTGTTTCTATTATAGAATCCCTCTGTGACTTTGTGAGTAGGTCTTGTAGGAGTCCGGTTTCAGTATTGAAAGGTAGAGTTTCTTTGTTGTATTAACTCTTTAAGCCCCAAGAGCCACTATAATGGCTCAGGGTTTAGACCTATTTGGCCCAGGAGCCATTTAAATGGCTTCGGATTTTTTGCTCCTGTCTAGAGCTCTGTTCCAATGTTAGCAACCCAAAACGTCATTTCCAACAGGAAGTACTGAAGTACTTTCATTTTAAATAACTCGTATTAATGCATATGAACATTAGAAAATATTTTTTTTCCAAACAAAAACAACCATAAAGAAGCACTGTGGTGGCCGTTTTGTTTGAGCCAAATCCTGCTTTTTGCTTGGGACTTAAAGAGTTAATCAAAAGGTTCTCCAATACGCGTTTTCCGTTCCTATTAGTTCAGAATCCTAACTTCTACTCTTTCCTGGCTTCAGTCCGAGCTCTCTACTTTGACGATTCTGGAATGCAATGCTGTATGTCTAAAATGTGCTACATTATATTGCAACTTTCGGCCCACGCTTCTGCCTCTTGTTTTCAGGCAAATCTTCCAATCAACGGGAAAGTCTATGTGCGCTTCCAATGCCTACCAATACATTCAAAAGTACATATTATGATTCCCTTCCTCGTGGGATTTTCTGCATGACTCATGCGTTTGTAAAATTCAAACGGTCAATTTTCCGTATAAGGAGTTGCTATATCCGTCTATTCTCGGTAATTTTTACATTCGCAATCTCCCTCCAAAATCTTGGTCAAACAAGTCGTTCCGGAAGTTTCTTACATCATTCATGTGTCTGTAATCTGTCACCAGTTCCGATAATGGACTGGCACTCCCCGTGAAACATAACACTGGGTCACTACACGAAAATGACTTTGCCCGCCAATCTGGTCTGATTTGTATCAAACTCTCAGGTAAACAAACACGACACAAATAAATGGAAGAAGTGTAAACATTGACTCAAAAATACCAAATACTGTCGGAAGGTAGGGAAATAGAATGTGCCGACAATCGAATAGTTCACATGATTAATGCGCACAATAGATCAATACTGCCGGAGAGGAAAACAGAGCGAACGAAATTATGTGACAAGATGAATTGAAAAGTATGGAACGCTTCACGAATTAGCGCGTCATCCTTGCGCAGGGGCCAATCTAATCTTCTCTGTATCGTTCTAATTTTAGTATATGTACTGCGTGAATGCAGAATGTCTTGAAAAGAATAATATAGAGCCTTTCCTACTAAAATGTAGGAAGTATGAACAACAAAGAAAACCAATATTAGATTATTTACAGGCATGCAATTCATCCATAAATGTAGAACAGGTGTTGGGAATAGATAGACCTAGAGAATTGCACAATATAGTGGAACAGTATATTCTTCTCTTCTTCTTCCGTCCTTAGCCACCGACCGTCAAAGCAGTCAGTGGCCATTACGCCTAGTGGCGTCTTAGGGCAACAGCAGATAGGTTTTCTTTGCCATTGTTTCCCATCACGCCTATTGGCGTCTTTAGGGCAACGGCAAATCAATCCATTTGCTGTTGTTTCCGTAATCGAAGTGACTGGCAAACGGGTGATCAGCCCGTTGGGGAACAGTATATAGAAGGAACTAAAATTAATATATAAGGATCAATGATGGTGTGAAGATAATGAGGTAGTCTGATGGAGTACTCATGTGAATGATGGCAGATATTTGGTGGATTTGACGTAATCTCGGACTAGCTTGTTGAATAGATGGTATCTCAATCTGTTGTGGCCAGTGCGGAGTCTGAAGATTACCACTTGTTCTCTTCTGTAAAGGAACTCGAAAAGATTACATGCCTCCAGCCAATGACAAATAGAAGAGACTGCAGGGCTCAGCAACAGGCCGAAAAATTCAAAAGACTAACAGACCACCCAATGTGCCATAGAATAAATGCTCTTAGAAGGCAAAGACTCAAACGAAGCAGTTTTGTAGAATCAACCAAACCACAAATGAAAGCAGTATCCATAGATGAAATATCCACTGTTAAACCCATCTACACTGCACACAAACTTCCAGTTTGGAAACAAAATCGTTTCCCTAAAATGATAGAAAACATTCCTGAAATTGAAAGAAAAAAGAGCCAAACTGCAACAGATAGAAAATCCATAGCGACAAAATACGAAGAGAAACATTATCCACGCAACACCTGGACCCATGCAAACACAGATGGATCAGCAACAAATGCAACAGAAAATGGAGGTGGGGGTGTCTTTCTGACCTTAAGCACTGGTGCAGAAAAAAGGCTGTCAGTGGTGACAGGGCGATTCTCCAGCAACTTCAGAGCAGAGGCAGTGAAAACTGCAGCAGCAGATCTCAGAGTAGTGCTCCACAAACTTTGTCAACGATTCAAAGGTATTGTAGATGACAGCCATTAACAGAATAACAGGAAGTAGATAGGCTAGCTGATAAACGAGTACACAATACAACGTCATTGTTGTGGTTAAAAACAAGAATTAAATTTAAGTGGAATAAAAAAATATATAGCACATAATTTTTTACATTTAATAGGAGGGTTTGGTTTTCTTCCATTCACAGAAACGGAAATACGAGGAGACATTTATTACAAATAAGGGAGGGAAACCTGAGGCCTGTAAACAGTAAATTAATATGAAACAAATATAAAGGTATGTTATCAGGCACTCACAGGAAATAAAGAAGTAGAACACCAGACAACAGAAAAACAACAGACATGAGTGGCTTACCCAGGATTTGAACACTGGACCTTCCGTGCGACAACCCCGCCTAGCCATGCAAGCGAATCACACTATCCGCTCTGCCATCTACGCATCATCAAAAAAATGATGTTTCAATGGCAGGTCAATAGTGCGATTCGCTTGCATGGCTAGGCGGGGTTGTCGCACGGAAGGTCCAGTGTTCAAATCCTGGGTAAGCCACTCATGTCTGTTGTTTTTCTGTTGTCTGGTGTTCTACTTCTTTATTTCCTGTGAGTGCCTGATAACATACCTTTATATTTGTTTCATATTAAAATACGAGGAGAACGGAGTGAAGAGGAAAGAGATGGGGATGCACCCGACAGATATACACGAGCGGCGGAAAAAGAAAAAAATGAGAAAACGGTTCCAGAGTAAATACAGTATAATGTATAATGCTCAGTGCACAGAATATACATTGTAAATGCCAATTTTCAAATATACCCAGATTAATGCAGATTTGGAAGAAAAAAAAAATACCCAGATACCCAGACGGAAGCCAAAAATACCCAGCTGTGGCAACACTCTGGTCAAGATGCAAAGAATGAACCAGAGTTGGGGCACTGTACGAAGGATGGCCGCCGACCGAGCAAAGTGGAATCAATTTGTTGTTGCCCTACAAGACGTCACCAGGCGTAATGGCCACCGACTGCTTTGACGGTCGGCGGCTAAGGATCAAAGGAGAAGAAGAAGAAAGTGGCAACACAGGGGGTTGCCACCAATCTTGCCAGATGGAAATTGTGGAAATAGCCAAACACTTTCACAAAAAGTCAAACACTTTTTTTAAAAAGCCAAACAAAAAAGCCAAAATATTGTAATAGATTACTCATGCTCACATCACATAAAAGCTGCAAGCTGAGGTCATCAATGACACACAATAAATAACACAACTTATTCTCCAGACCTAAAGGTCTTTTATATTTGGACATGCGCCCTAATAAAGCCAGCTAGGTTGAACGGGACGCGCCTCGCTAAAACCACATGGCTTGAATACCAAACATTCTTTTGTCTGAGACGCCTTTCTCTATTCTTTATCTAGTCCCTATTGTATTATGACTGTCTACTTTGATGTGATCACCCATTTTTTTTTTTAAATTTGTTTTATTTTTAACAATTTTTTATTTTATTTTATTTTATTATTTTATTTTTAATTTTTTTTATTTATTTTTTAAAATCGCTTTTCCCTCACTTTATATATTTTAATATTAATATATATATATATATATATATATATATATATATCTTTATTATATATATATATATATATATATATATATATATATATATATATATATTCCTCACTCTTTTCCGGTCCTTGTTTTCATTATTTCTTATTTTTTGTTTTTAATGTACTATCGACTTCCGCTTTCCGGTTTAGTGGCAGCCATCTTGCTTCACCATGTGACTGGACATAAGGGAGTTGTTTTTCTCTTATTTTTATAGTTTCATGTTCTCTACTTAATTCTCATTTTCTTTCCCTTCTGTCTCTTGTTTGTCTGTCCCTGACGAAGGCCTTGTGGCCGCAACGTAGGTTTTTCTTGTCCTTTCTCCTTGTAAGACGTATTACTATTTGTGTGTGTTGTTTTTTTTCCCCATTCAACTGCTAAAACGAGGCAACATTTTTATTTAAAAAAAAAAAACATCAATGACATCCTAGCTGGAACCTTCGCCATATACTTTGTCAAAAGTGTAATGTTTTAACATTTTTGACGATGCAGTGAAATCCTTACAACATTTATTCGAAAACAACAGTTATTCTCTGATTCTTACAAAAGCGTCAAGCAGATGCAGCTGCATACTGTTTCTTGTTTTTATCTTAACTGATGATACAAGCGAGGATATCTTGTCAACTACATCATTGCTTACTAGGGTTATTAGACACATAAGGGCACATGCAGCGAGCACTTTAAATGCCTTATGTTGGAGTACACCAATCCAATACAGTTAACTTTCTATGGGAAGTCTATCTTTATGGTTCTTCTCTCCAATCAACAAAAATTATTTTTCTTTATTACTCTTCTAATGTGATGATGCAATCTGTATAAAATGTAACTCTGAAAATGGGAGCCTTAAAGCCTTGTTTTTTGTTTTTTTTAAATTAATGAAAAAAAGATATCCCGTTCAACCTCTGATGGGTTATAATTAGGATATATATTGTCTTCAATTCCAAATAATATGAACAACCGCCGATATGAGAAAGTGGCATCACATTTGTCAAATCAATGTAAGTAGGGACAATCACAATTGTGCTTATACGTTAAATAAATAGGGAAAAAAAATTTAGAAACTATGAACAAGAATAATATTAAAGTGGAGGGGGGTAAAGGCCTGGTGGTTCTAGTTATATAACGGACTTTAACAGATATTTAATTGACTTTCATCTGTTAAAAGTCATATGTATTGTAAGAACAGCATCAGACCTTCACATTCCCAGCCTTGTTCAAAATTATCACAGGGCTCAGTTTTGACAGGCCTTGAAAAGTATCTTATAAACGTATAAACATATAAGGAGAGGAAACCTGAGGCTTGTAAACAGTAAATAAATAAACAAACAACACACAAAGGTATGTTATCAGGCACTCAGTGAGAAATAAAGAAGTAGAAGACCAGACAACAGAAAAACAACAGAAGTGATAGGCTATCCGGGAATCGAACCTGGGCCTTCCGAACGCACCCACCGCCTAGTCATGGGAGCAAATCGCCACTTTCCACTCTGCCAGCTAAGCATTATAATAAATAATGCTTCACCGACAGAGGTCTAGCACGAACCCCCCCCCACGTGTCCCGGATATAAACCATAGGACGACCCAGTCTAATTACACTGGTATACACACATTTTGGTGCCTTAAATTTTAGAGCAGTTCTTGGGTAATTTTGGGTTGCTGCCAAAAATGTAATCAGATTTTTTCTATCAGCTCTTGTGATGAATTTACCGTGATACAACGTTAAAATATCTCCCATTATAAAGATAACGGGTAAGATAACATGTAGGGATAAAATAATGCGTAAGATACTAGGATACATGCTCGCCTATGCCAGCGTGTCCTACCGCCATTGAAACTAACTAGTTAGACATGCAGACGAAACGGTACCCTTTTAGACGGGAGGGAAACGGAGATAAAATCATTATGACGGTCTAAACACGTGTTTGAATCTAAAAAGGCAAATAAACGCAATTTGTAGTTTAAAGAAAAAAAACACGCCACTAGTTGACACAATGTAAGGAAATGGACAGAAAAGACCTTAGCTCTTGTTAGAAACAGTCGTATCTTAGACGTTTTACCGCATTTGGTTGTTTTGTTCGAATATAGCAGCAAATGCCATACCCAAAGGTTCAAAACAAATTTCAAAAACTAACCTTGAGATAAGTAGGTTTTTCTTTAATAATAAAGTTATGAAAATAAAACCTAGCTAGTTTGATAGCCCATCTTAAGCTGACAAATAATATACTTTTAATTATACAGACGGACAGATAACACGGAAGATATCGACGAAAGACCGTATTGTTCCAATCAAACTAGCGAACAGTATTGTTGTGCATACTTTCACTAAAGTTACATTTTTGCGTCCTTGAGACAGAAAAATGCAAAAATCAAACTGCAATGAACTAGCGGGGCAAACTCGGTAGATAGTGGCTAAAAATAACTTAGGAGGCAGGTTTGTGCAGATTTTACATGTAGTTAGCCCAAAACAACAAGTGAAATTGGGGAAAAGCCAAAATGTGACCGACGTACATTTGAAAAATTGAGATGTACTTTTGACTTTATTTTCAAAATTTAAATTGAAAAGCTTAGTCTTCTGATCTGATTGGCCAACGCATTTTTATATTAGCGGGATAGAGACGCACATTTTTGCCATTCGATAGAAGTCTGTCCTGTAACACAGTTCTTAACTGCTAGTGGTGTTTTCCAGGAAATAATACATAATATTCAGTGGGACGCCATACTCTAGCCAGCAGCTCAGCTGAGTTTTGCTAGTATTAAGTACTGTGTTCTCAATTTCGAATTGTGAAGTTTCTGTTTTGGCACTAAAGTGGTGCCAAATGCTTTTGTAAGAGTACACAAGCGGATGTCTGTGTCGCCTAACATTGGTGTCTGTGAAGCCTAACCATTTTACTCCAGCTACGGAGAGGAGTGGGCCACAAGAATCCTATACCAGATCGTCACAGGCGAGATAAGTGAAAACCTGGCCTGCTGGAGATTCACAACTATTCCACCATCAAATAAAGAAATAACTATTGAGAAATATAACATTTAACTGCAGTCTATAAGTCAATGGACAATGATCTTTATAGTCACAGATTGGGAGTGATGACGCCACCCCAACTAAACATCCAGTGCTAGTTCTTCCCAAGACATTATAGATATTAGTAATATTAACTATTCTTATAATATACCTATGTACACAAATTACATTTGATTATGCCATATATATATGCATTTCATTAATAAATCCATATCATTTCATATGTTCTGACCAAAATAAAAATTGGTTCAGAACTAATAAATTTAAAAGATTTTAAAACTTAAACTAAAACAGCCAGAGTTAGTTCAGTGTATTGTAGAGTTTATTATTATTGTTAGACTTATTGATTACATGTGTGTGTCTGTATATTATATTAACTACACATTACATTTCAGTACCCTAGACTTTTTAACGTAGCTAACATTCATAATAGTCTAATACGTCTGTTTAAGGTCGTAAGTGGTAGCAGAAAGGCCTCCTGTAATTCACATAAACTTTTATCTCAGGAGCCTTCACAGCTGACCTCATACAGTACACTAGGTAACATAACAATCATACAATAACATCAAAAACCACTACAAATATTGGGGTCTTGTCCGGGGATTAAGTTTATCAAAGATAGTAGGATCTCCTGGTGTGGGAATTAAACTAGTGGGGACAGAGTTGTATAAATTTAAAAGTGTCCCTTAAAATAAAAAGTGGAAAATAAAAGTTGATGAATCTTCACAGCCAGTGGTAATTAGTTGATTAATTAATTAATATATTACCTTGGTAATTATATACTTAGAATTACCTTAGTCCTTGTATACTTGAAATTACCTTAGTCATTGCTAAATTGTATGTTGAGTATGGCAGATCTAGCAAAATTTAGATCGGCTGCTGTGCTGACGGCGAAGGAGATGAACATGGAGGGTCAGGTTTTAATTCAGTATGTAACTTCAGAATGTGACAAGTATATTGAAAGGGAAGATAGGAGGTTAGCTGAAGAGAAGAGGTTACAAATTGAGGCTGATAAAGAACTTAAGAGGCTGCAGATTGAGGCCGACAAGGAGACTAGGGCATTGGAGGCAGAAGAAAAAAGGCCGAAAGGGAGGCAGAAGAAAGAGATTGACTGCCGAAAGGGAAGCAGAAGATAGAAGATTGCAAAGGGAGCACGAATTACGACTAAGGGAGCTGGAATTACAAGGCCATGCTCCTGAAAATGGTGCCAGCCCTTTTGCCTCAGATGCTACGCCTAGTCAGGGAGCCTCAACCTCAGCTATGGGGTTTCATTTAGACCATTTTGTTGAGAAAGACGATGACATCGAGGGGTACCTCAGTAGATTCGAATTATTAGCTACTACGTATGGGTTAGAGAGAGAGAGGTGGAGTCTTAAGTTATCACACGGGCTTAGAGGTATTTCTTATGAAGTCTTTGCTAGGATGAATAGAGACGACCAAGACAATTATGACATGCTAAAGCAGGCTTTGTTATTGAGATATGAAAAGAATGGTGAATTCTATCGTAAGAAGTTTAGAAATGCCAAGCTGTTGTCTGGGGAGACATACCACCAATTCTCTGCCAGACTGGAAACCTATTTGGAGAAATGGACTGCTCTGGGGAAGACCCAAGATCTTAAAGAGATGATCATGATAGAGCAATTAAGAGAGTCCATGGCTCCAGACTTGAGAAAATTTCTCATGGAACAAGGTGCAGAGAGGTTGGGGGAGGTTTTAAATGTCGCTGAGAGGTATCAGGCAGCCCAGGCAGAGGTAAGTGGCACTAAAAAGAAGCACATAGAAAATTTTAAAGCTCCACAGCAATTTAGTAAATTTGATAACAGAGAGCAAGGTAATAAAGGCAGGACAAAGTTTGATAGGCCACGAAATGATTATCGTGACAGAAACTCACAGTTCAATGACCAAAAATATAATGAAAGAAAACCGTTTAACCAAGGAAAGAGATGGTGTAAGAAAGACAACCATAACACCGAATTTTGTAAAAGAAAACCTTCAAACATTGCTGCAATGAAATCGGGGAATCAAAGATTAAAGGTTAATCCTAATGGACAGCAGGAACCTTATCACCCCCCAGTTTGTGAGGATGTTATTTGTAATTGGGTCACCACAAGGTGCCTATAAGATACAGGTTTGGATTATGATTCAGTTGTGAAGTCTAGCCTAGTGGACCCAAGTCAGTATACCACAGAAACAGTGGAAATACAAGGGGCGACTAAGGACATACCACTCATGACACTTCCCATCGCAAGGATAACGGTGAAAACTCGCTATGTGGAAGGAGAAATCAGAGCAGCAGTGATAGATGAACCAATCTACCCTCTGATATTGGGGTGTAGATACGTCTTCTTGGGGAATCCCAAGAGACCTGTGATCATGGCGACAGTGCAGACCAGATCACAGAAAAAGGAGGAAGAAGGTGAACCTATAAATGCTCATCCAGAGGAGATGAGGAAGGCGCAGGCTGAGGATAGGACACTCAAGCCATGTTTTAAAAAATTGCCCAAATGCCACACACCTCCAAGCAAGGGAGAGTACTTTATGAAGAACAAATTGATCTACAGGAAGGCCGGAATTGGAACAAATGGTCACAACCAGCTGGTTCTTCCCACTTCATATAGGGATAAAGTGATGGAACTCGGGCATGCGATTCCCTTCAGTGGTCACATGGGGATCAGCGCCACAGGACAGCGTATAGCTTGTCATTACTTCTGGCCAGGGATAACGGAGGATATAAAAAGATATGTCAAATCATGCCCAGAATGTCAAAGGGTAGCTCCAAAGCACTGGACTGCTCCTGCAACTCTAGGGGAAATGCCCATAGTGGGAACACCTTTTGAGAGGGTTGCAGTGGATATTGTGGGACCTCTCACTCGGACCAAGAGGAGGAACAGTTACATCCTTACTCTGGTGGAAACTTGTTCTATGTGGGGAGAGGCGGTAGCCCTGCCATCAATTGATTCAAAACATGTAGCAGAGGCACTACTTACAATATTCACAAGATTAGGATTCCCGCATCAAATCTTGACTGATAATGGCTCACAGTTCAAGGGGAAACTAACGGAAGAAGTTTTTAAGCTATTTCAAGCCAGACACATTCATTGTAGTCCGTACCATCCACAAGGGAACGGCCAGGTAGAGAGGTTCAATGGGACTCTCATTTCTATCCTGAGGAAGCTGGCACATGAAAAACCGGATATGTGGGATCAATTTCTGCCCGCCGCGTTGTTTGCGTATCGGGAGGTACCACATAGTTCAACCGGGATGGCTCCCGCAACTCTGCTATTTGGGAGGCCAATAAAAGGTCCATTAGAAGCCTTATTAAGGACCTGGACAGATGAGAAGGCAGAAGAGACTGTTACCTCATCATATCAATATGTGAACGAACTGACCACTCGTCTGAAAGCTGGATGGAAACTGGCAAATGATAATTTGAGACAAGCCAGGAAGAAACATGCAGCGTATTTTAATAGGAAAGCAAAGGACAGAGAATTAGCTGTGGGAGAGAAGGTGCTTCTTCTACTACCCAGCAGCCAGAATAAATTACGAATTGGATGGCAAGGTCCATATAAGGTTCTAGAGAAGGTGTCTAGAACAAACTATAAAATTGACAAAAAGGGGAAGGAGAAGGTATATCATGTAAACCTTTTAAAGAAGTATCTGGACAGACCACTCCAGGAAAGCACCCCCTTACTAACCTTGGCTATCGCAACTCAAATGCAAAAAAGAACCACTCACCTCACATGAATACCCATTACATCCCTGTGAGACAGCCGCACAAGTAAAAGTCAGTAAGCACCTGACTAAAAATCAGAGGGAGAGAGTTCAACAGGTTCTGGAGGAACATACAGATGTATTAACAGATAAACCAGGACATACAAATTTGCTACAGTATGACATGAAGCTGGTAGACTCAAACCCAATCTGTATGAGAGCCTATTCTGTTCCGTTCGCGAAGGAGAAGGCATTGAAAGAAGAAATAGATTATTTGTTGAAAGAGGGGATTATTTCACACAGTGAATCTTCTTTTAGCTCCAGTGTAGTTTTGTTGAGGAAACCGTCTGGGGAACATAGACTGTGCATAGATTACAGGAAACTGAATGCTGTCACAGAAGGACAAGTGGATCCATTACCAGACACAAAACAGTTATTTGCCAGATTGAACAAGGCAAAATACTTTTCGAAGGTGGATCTTAGTAAAGGCTATTACCAGATTCCAGTGAAGCCTGAAGTTAGACCTTATTTAGCTTTTAGCACCTCGGAAGGACATTATGAATTCAACATGCTACCATTCGGATTGAAAAATGCTCCGAGTGTATTTTCAAGGATGATGCGCAAATTGTTGGATCCCCTGAATAATCCATGTATTGTGAACTTCTTACTTACTTACTTACTTACTTAGTCGTTCCCCTTCTACCGTGAGGTGTAGAGGTTTGGAAGAGAGAGCGCCAGACTATCCTATCGGCTGTCTTCCTCCTGGCCTGGTTCCATTCTAGTCATCGATCCTTCAAAGATTGTCTAATGTTGTCCTCCCAGCGGACTCTGGGTCGTCCTCGGGGTCTGGATCCTTGGCTCTTTGTTTCCCACGCCTGTCGTGGTATCCGATCCTCTCCCATTCTGCAGACATGGCCAAACCATCCCAATTGGGACTGCTCTACCTGGGTCTGCAGGGGGTAGGATTTTAGGCCTTGACGTATCGTCTGGTTGCGTACCATGTCTCTTCTTGTTACCCCAACCACCTTCCTCCGATACCTCATTTCTGAGGTTTGGATCTGGCTTTTATGGGCCGCAGTCACCGCCCATGACTCGCATCCGTATGTCAAGACTGGGACACAGGTGGAGCGGTGTAGTGAAATTGACAGAGATACAACGGTAAAATACCTCCAAAGATAACATTTAAGGATAAAAACATAATGCGTAGGCTGCGAATAGTACATGATCGCCTAGACCGCGGGTCATCACCCTCCATAAAAATTGACTCGCTAGACAGGAGGGGAACGGCGGATAAAAAGGAAAAAATATGACTGGAAAGATTGCGTGAGACTAGAAAGGCTAAGGAGACGCAATTGGGGGGGAAACGGAGAAAAGTCACGTTTCCCAAGTTGACATAAAAAGTAAGCAACTCGACAGAAGGGACCATAGATATGTTACGCCACAGTCATTTATTGGACGCTTTTGCAATACCAAGCCCTTGATTTGAATTCAGCGGCTAAAACGCAGATGTTTGGAATATTACAAAATTTAAAAAGTACTTTTTTCTTAATATTAATGTTAGGAATATAAAAATTAGCTGGCCGGATGGCCCATTCTGAGCAGTGAACTAATATGTTCTTAATTTTACAGACGGATAGATAATATTGAAGATAATGACAAAAGACAGTGTTGTTCACATCATCGACAGACTGTATTGAATCTAAAAGTGTCGCTAATTGCACAAAAAAAACACGACCTCGAGACGCAGGTGTTCAAATCTACTTAGTATGGAAGAGACGGGATATTGTGGTGGCTGTGTCTAAAAATAACTTTTAACGACAAAAATTTGGAGGGGAGAGAAAGGTTGGTTCAAAAATCAAGTACATTTTTGTAGAAACGCAAGTAGAGACGGACAGACTAACAGATAAACATCCATACTTGACTGAAGCATGACTGAAATGACTTTAGTGTAGGAAATTTGAAATTCAAAAAAAACCTAGGCAGTGATTGGCCACAGACAAGCATATTGTCGGCGCTTAGACGCGGATTTGGGGTCATTTCTCAATAGTTGTTCAGTGATAGACACAGATTTTAAAGTGTGGTGATTTCCATATGAAAGAAAGTAAAAGAAGTTTAGGGACGCCATACTATAGCCAGCAGCTCAGCTGAGTTTTGCTAGCAATTCTGTGTTATTTATTCATAATCTGGTAAGATTGAAATTATTTCCTTATATATTTTGAATATTGTTTCATGTTTGAGTGATTTGATACTGCCATATCGAAATCTAGCCTTACAAACAAGTAGGGATTTGCTCTAGACCCCCCGCCCAAGTCAGGGTCTAGGGACCAACAATAAACATAAACTCCAGCAAGGGTTAGGCAAGACAGATCAAGTGTTGAGAATAATGAAACATATTACCTATCCTCTTTTAGGGCAGAAAACTAATAAATATTTTTCAGAATCTATAGTCTGGGAGGATCTATCTGATGTAAAACCACCATGGTAAATGTGCTGTTTGGTCAGAGAGATCTGACCTGTCTGTATGATGTGGTTGTTGTGTCAGTGTTGTGTCCAGACGTGGGTAGAGAATAGATTTTGACACATGGCCCATACTTTGATTGCAGAGCTGTGAGTTTCTGTTGTCAACAAAGCAGTGTCTATTCAGTTGGTGACTTACTCGAGTGTATCTGTGCAGTTCTTGTGACAGAGACCACCATTATTGCCCGCCAGCACGGAGAGGTGGGACCACCAGATTTCAGCACCAGAGCTACAACTACAAGATGAGTGAGCCTCTGGTCTGCTGGACATTCACCAACGCTTTGTAGTTACTAATATCCCCATAAAAATTCCCACCATTTTCTGGACACTGTGTAGTCAATATAGACAGGTGTGATGAGGCCACCCCAACAGCACAAACATTAACTATCCTCCCAAGTAGATGACTACTAGAACATTTTAATAAAACTAACTAGTATAGTACATATATATGTACACTATTGCATTTATGATATAATATTCCATGCATTTCTTTCATAATCTCTAAATCCTTTTAAGTTCTGGTCAACCTAAAAAATTGATCCAGAACAAAATAAATGTAATATAATTCTATCAAAAAATTTTACACACGTGAGTTAGTTCAGTGTATTTTAACATTTATTAATATTATTAGTCTTGTTAAATATCTGTGGGTATATCTATAACCTATTACACCACACTACATATCATAACCCTAGACACTTTACGTAGCCACATTCATTAAAAAAAAAATTAAGTGTGAGGTCGTAGTGGTAGCAAGAAAGGCCTTCTGACAATTCACAACTACATTTTATCTCAGGAGCCTTCACAGCTGGCCTCATACAATTACATTTAGTAATATCACCATCATAGGGAGCCGCGCTAGCGTAGTGGTTACAACACCGCTCTGGCGACCGGGTGATGCAGGATCAAACCCGGGCGACGGCATTTGAGGATTTTTCGTCGACCGGGATTTGGACTGGATTAACTCGAGACCTGGCGATGACATTTGAAGGAGTGTCGTCGACCAGGGATTGGCGGCTCCTGAGCCGACCCAGCTCTAATGGGTACCTCCGAAATCGGCGAGTATCTGCCTGAATGGCGAGGGACACCTGTCTCTGTACAAGAAAAAAAAGGGATACTCACGTAAAATCAATGTCAGGTTAGAAATTAATAATAACCTGAGATTTCGCCTCGAGTATTAGCGGGCGTACGAAAAAAAAGAAAAAAAAAAAAAAAAAAAAAAAAAAAAAAAAAAAATCACCATCATACAATACCAACAACACCACTACAAGCGGTACACAGCCATCTTCGTTTTCCCACCAACCTCTCTCTTGCTGAGGAACCCTCGATCTATGGCATGAAAAAGTCTCCCAGCTGCTGCTTTTCGAGTGGCCAACTCTTCTCTGATGCCCCCCCCCCCCCTCGGTCTATAACAGCTCCGAGGTATTCAACGTGGTCGGCCTGCTCCAGGACCCGCTCTCCCAGCCCAATCTGATGTTTTCTTTCTTCTCGTGATATCACCATGGATTTTGTTTTAGAGCTGCCCATGACCATCCCTCTCCTCTCCAGCTCCCCCCCGCCCCCCCCCCCCCCCCCAGACCCGCAGGTTGGACAGGAGATGCGCCTCTGATTTAGCAATCAGGGCAACATCATCAGCAATGCCAGCTCCGAAATATAGACCTGTCTCATCTTCCAGTACCCCACTGAATACTTTCTTGTTCTCTCCTTACATGCCTTGATGACATCGCCCATAAGGAGTATGAAGAGGTAAGGTGATAGGATATCACCTTGTCCCACACCAGTGGTGGTCCTGAACTCCTCTGACTCATGGTTTGCTGTCCTCACACAATTTCCTCAAGACCTGTAGAAGCTCTGTATAGCACGAATCAGAGGTGCTGGAATATTCCCCCCTGCCAAACAGTCCCAAAGTCTACCCCAGGGGACCCCGTCAAACGCCTCCTCCAGATCTATGAAACAAAGATGCATCTCACTCCCACACTCAAGGGCCCCCTCACTCAGCCGTCTGAGTGTGAAGACTAGGTCTCGAGCACCCCGGTTTGCTCGAAATCCGCACTGGACCTCATCCAATTGTGGCTCAGCCAGGCGTCGGAGTCTCTGCTCCAGGACTCCAGAGTAGACCCCACCAGGGACACCGAGAAGGGACATGCCTCCATGGTTTCCACACTGTCGATTGTCACCCTTTTTGAAAATTGGTGTTATGATGGCAATCTCCCAATCCTTTGGTATGGTCTTGTTGTACCACGCTGCCTGTAAAACCCTTAAGAGTAATAGGTCGCCTGATGCTCCCATGAACTTAACCATTTCTGGTGTTATACCATCATGCCCTGCTGCTTTGCCCATCTTGATTTTCTCCAGTGCTGCCTTCAGTTCTTCCATCTTTATGTCATCTTCACCATCATTGGTTTTCTCTTCTGTGCTAGTGTTTATCATTTCTGATGCTTCACCATGCTCACCATCCAGGAGTTCTGAGAAATATTCTTTCCATCTTCCCATTACTTCCTTCGGGGCAGTAAGCAATTTGCCTTGCTTGTCCTTTATAAATTTGAGAGCGCGTTGTTTTTCCTTCCTCGTGTTCTTTAGGGTCTTATAGAACAATTTCTGGTTTTCTTGTGCATCTTTTTCTAGCTTTTCTCCAAATTCTTCCCAGGACTTCTGTTTTGCTGCTAGCACTTTGTTCTTTGCTTCTGTTCTGAGTGTCACATATTCTCTATATTTTTCCATTTGTCCTGTTGTGTTTTTAGCTCCTAAGTATTGTTTCCATGCCATTTTCTTCTCTCTTATTTTCTCTTTGACTTCCTCTGTCCACCAAGGTGTCCTCTTTCTCTTGTTCCCAAG
Organism: Oreohelix idahoensis; assembly: GCA_024509875.1. NCBI lineage: Eukaryota > Metazoa > Mollusca > Gastropoda > Stylommatophora > Oreohelicidae > Oreohelix > Oreohelix idahoensis. Next base: position 367,131 of record JAMPIV010003301.1, read on the forward strand.
TCGGACTTCACCGCATGCTTCTGCAGCAGCTGTCTTTATGATATCCTTGAATTTAATCCAGAGGGTTTCCAAGTCATCAGGACGTTCTTCTGTGTTGCTCACCGCTGCAGCAATAAGCCCCTGATATCTGGTCTTAATTTCTGGCTCTCTCAGCTTGTAGGTCCTAATGCTCATTTCTCCTGCTCGTTTACTTGGTTTCTTGCGTGATGTTGGGCAGTTCCTAGGTTGAGCAACTCTTTCAGTTGTTCTTTTGATTGTTAGCAGGTAGTGATCACTTCCAATCTCTGGCCCCCTCCAGACTCTAGCATCTCGGACATATTTGAATGAGCTTCTCCGAACAATGGCATAGTCGATCACTGACTTCTCATTCTTTGTTGGTTCACATCTAGTGTATGCATGTATGCGCTTATGGGGAAACTTTGTGTTTGTAATGATCAGATTTTGCTCACTGCAGAATCTAAGGAGTCGCTTTCCATTGTCATTGAGAGTATCTTCTCCATATCTTCCGATAACTCCACCCCATCTAGCATGGTCATTTCCAACTCTGGCATTAAAATCTCCGAGCATGATAACTTCATCTAGGCAGTCATCCACTGTCCTTTGAAGCAGCTCGAAGAATTCCTCCTTGACCTCTGCTCTCTCATCCTCATTTGGCCCATACACTATGACCAGGTTGACTATGGTTTCTCCTTCTTTTAGTTTAACAACCATAATGCGCTCCGAGACAAAGTTCCATCCCTTGATACTATCTTTTGATTTTGGGCCACAATGCAACCCACGCCCCCTTTAGCTCTTTCAGACATGGGTACACCACTGTAGAGCAGCGTGTTGCCATCGAGATCCATGACTCCTTGTCCTTTTTTCTTTGTTTCCGTTATAGCCAAGATTTCTAGTTTTGCTTTCCTCATCTCTTCCACCAGCTCCTCTTCCTTCCCATTTATACTTCTTGTGTTCCGCGTTCCATAAGTCGTAGTCCGTAGTCCGTTCCAGTTCGTCGCCTTTAGAATCAGTCCAGTTTTCTCTCTTGTGTTGCTAGTAATCGTGATTTAAAGCAAACAGGTGATTGGCCTGTTGTGCCTTTGCATGGTGGAGGGGCTGCCTCCTTACGGCCTCCATGCAGGCCGCCCTCCTCCTTTTTCATCCGGGCTTGGGACCGGCATTGGCGGAGTTATCGCGAATTTCATGGATGATATTCTCGTCGCCACAGAGACATTTGAAGAACACATTAACTCTCTGAAAATGTTATTTGATAGGCTTAGGGAAGCGAACTTAACTGCTAGACCAACAAAATGTTGTATTGGATGCAAAGAGTTGGAATTCTTGGGACACACTGTATATCAGGGTAACATGACCCCTGACCCCAAGAACTTGGAAAAACTGCAGACAGCACCTAGACCACAAACAAAAAAAGACGTGCGATCATTCGTGTCGTTATGTGGGTTTTACCAAAAATATATCAAAAATTTTAACTCTATATGTGCTCCTCTGACTGATCTGACTCGCATAGGAAATCCAGATAAAATTGTTTGGACTGCGCAATGTGAATTAGCATTCCAAGAGTTAAAGGAAAAACTCACTAGCAAGCCTATTCTCAAATTGCCTGATTTGACACAGGACTTTGTGGTGAGAACAGATGCAAGTAATGTAGGCCTGGGGCGGCTCTGTTGCAAAGGTCATCTTCACCCAATGGGGAACTGAACCCAGTCGCTTATGCAAGCCGCAAATTGAATAAAGCGGAGCAAGGATATTCCACAAGCGAAAAAGAATGTTTAGCGTTAATCTGGGCAATAAAAAAGTTCCAAATCTATCTGTATGGTAGGACTTTTGTGGTCCAGACGGATCATCAGCCCCTAGTGTTCTTATCTCAGGCCAAGCATGAAAATGCAAGATTTTTAAGATGGTCTTTATTGTTGCAACCTTATCAGTTTATTATTGAATATATCCCGGGGTCATTGAATGTCGGTGCAGATTTCCTCAGTAGGCACCCCTGTGATCAAAATTAGAGTAGTTGGCAGGCGTGAGATTAATTTTATCTATGTGTATCACTGGTTTTGGAACTTGCAGTAGTGCATGTTCTCAAGTGGGGAGATGTGTGATGAATTTACCGTGATACAACGTTAAAATATCTCCCATTATAAAGATAACGGGTAAGATAACATGTAGGGATAAAATAATGCGTAAGATACTAGGATACATGCTCGCCTATGCCAGCGTGTCCTACCGCCATTGAAACTAACTAGTTAGACATGCAGACGAAACGGTACCCTTTTAGACGGGAGGGAAACGGAGATAAAATCATTATGACGGTCTAAACACGTGTTTGAATCTAAAAAGGCAAAAAGACGCAATTTGTAGTTTAAAGAAAAAAAAACACGCCACTAGTTGACACAATGTAAGGAAATGGACAGAAAAGACCTTAGCTCTTGTTAGAAACAGTCGTATCTTAGACGTTTTACCGCACTTGGTTGTTTTGTTCGAATATAGCGGCAAATGCCATACCCAAAGGTTCAAAACAAATTTCAAAAACTAACCTTGAGAAAAGTAGGTTTTTCTTTAATAATAAAGTTATGAAAATAAAACCTAGCTAGTTTGATAGCCCATCTTAAGCTGACAAATAATATACTTTTAATTATACAGACGGACAGATAACACGGAAGATATCGACGAAAGACCGTATTGTTCCAATCAGACTAGCGAACAGTATTGTTGTGCATACTTTCACTAAAGTTACATTTTTGCGTCCTTGAGACAGAAAAATGCAAAAATCAAACTGCAATGAACTAGCGGGGCAAACTCGGTAGATAGTGGCTAAAAATAACTTAGGAGGCAGGTTTGTGCAGATTTTACATGTAGTTAGCCCAAAACAAGTGAAATTGGGGAAAAGCCAAAATGTGACCGACGTTCATTTGAAAAATTGAGATGTACTTTTGACTTTATTTTCAAAATTTAAATTGAAAAGCTTAGTCTTCTGATCTGATTGGCCAACGCATTTTTATATTAGCGGGATAGAGACGCACATTTTTGCCATTCGATAGAAGTCTGTCCTGTAAACACAGCATTCAGTGGACGCCATACTCTAGCCAGCAGCTTCGAATTGTGAAGTTTCTGTTTTGGCACTAAAGTGGTGCCAAATGCTTTTGTAAGAGTACACAAGCGGATGTCTGTGCCGCCTAACATTGGTGTCTGTGAAGCCTAACCATTTTACTCCAGCTACGGAGAGGAGTGGGCCACAAGAATCCTATACCAGATCGTCACAGGCGAGATAAGTGAAAACCTGGCCTGCTGGAGATTCACAACTATTCCACCATCAAATAAAGAAATAACTATTGAGAAATATAACATTTAACTGCAGTCTATAAGTCAATGGACAATGATCTTTATAGTCACAGATTGGGAGTGATGACGCCACCCCAACTAAACATCCAGTGCTAGTTCTTCCCAAGACATTATAGATATTAGTAATATTAACTATTCTTATAATATACCTATGTACACAAATTACATTTGATTATGCCATATATATATGCATTTCATTAATAAATCCATATCATTTCATATGTTCTGACCAAAATAAAAATTGGTTCAGAACTAATAAATTTAAAAGATTTTAAAACTTAAACTAAAACAGCCAGAGTTAGTTCAGTGTATTGTAGAGTTTATTATTATTGTTAGACTTATTGATTACATGTGTGTGTCTGTATATTATATTAACTACACATTACATTTCAGTACCCTAGACTTTTTAACGTAGCTAACATTCATAATAGTCTAATACGTTTGTTTGAGGTCGTAAGTGGTAGCAGAAAGGCCTCCTGTAATTCAAATAAACTTTTATCTCAGGAGCCTTCACAGCTGACCTCATACAGTACACTAGGTAACATAACAATCATACAATAACATCAAAAACCACTACAGCTCTAGTTTTTGAGATAACTAAGAATGACCATATTAGTAGGGCACTTGTTATGTACAATCCTAGAGTTAGGTGCTATTAGTGGCATTTTGACTTTAGTCTGCATTCATATTATATGTAATTACTGTGCATATATTACCAAAAATGTAATAAAACTTTATCACTAGCACTTGTTTAGTCAACACGAAAAAAGGATCTTTTCGAGGACTTCCTGGAATGTGATATGCCCGGACAGTCACGCTTAAGGGTCCAACAGTAATCTGCCATCATGTGGGCATCCCAAAGTCCCTGGTATCTCTCTTCCATTGTTTTTATATCTTGGTGAAATCTTTCACATTGCTCCTCACTAAAGTCGCCAAGATTCTCCGGAAATAAATGTAAATGGTTATGGAGGTAGTGCAATTTTATGCTCATGTTGCAGCCAAGTTCACAAAAACTCGACAGCATGTTTCCAACTAATTCAGAATAATTGTCTGCTTTAAAGTTACCCAGAACGTTTTGCACAACTAAAACAAATGATGACCAGGCTGTGGACTCTGTTTTGTTCATGGAATCAATAAAATTTGGATCGTTTATTAACTTTCTAATTTGAGGTCCATCAAAAATTCCAGCTTTAAGTTTGTCTATGCTCAATTCTGGAAACTTTCTGCATAAGTAATTAAAACAGGCACCATCTTTGTTCAGTGCCTTAACAAATTGCTTCATCAAGCCAAGCTTTATATGTAATGGTGGCAGTAGAACTCATTTTCGATCAATGAGAGGCTTATTGACAATATTTTTTTTTTCCAACTTTAAATTCATCCCTCAACGGCCACTGTTTCTTTGTCCAGTGCATATCTTTTGCCCTACTATCCCACAAACATATAAAGCATGGATATTTGGTGAATCCCATTTGCTGGCCAAGCAAGAAGTTCATCATTTTAAGATCTACACAAACCATCCAGTTATGTTCTAAATGCTTCAACTTTTCCAGAACTGTGCTTATTGTAGCATACTCCTCCTTCATTGTAGTAGAATGAGCAATTGGAATTGAGCCATATTTGTTACCATTGTGTAAGAGAACGCCCTTCAAACTTCTTTTAGAGCTGTCAATGAAAAGTCGCCACTCATCTGGTGTATAACTTACACCCATTTTGTTAACAAGACCTCCTACATTAGTACAAAACGCATGGTTGTTTTCTTTTCCCACAAGTCCACTGTCGCAGGTGTTCAACACATGTTTTGCAAACAATATGAGGAGCCCAAGACTTGTCCTGGTCACCTAGTTTTACTTTAAAGTAAGCAAAGTATGCCTTTTTCACAAAAACAGTAATATGCTTCCTATGTTCTTCTTTGAAAGTGTACTCTCCACAAATATAACAAAATAAATGCGGTGAAAGAAAACATGCTCTTCTTGAAGATGATGTCATTCTCTGTTAGAAGTGTAATAAAATAAGTAGCATACTAACATGCATGCAGTGGCTTAAAATCTAAAAAAGCTATTCTGTGAAGATTCTTGGAAAACTGAGACTGAGAGTAAACAAGCAGTTTTCTTTTGTAAAGGACTAGACAGCAATAGTTTTTTTTACATAGCCTTATATAGAAAATATTGTAATAATACAAAAATGTCTGTATCTCAAAAACTAGAGCTGCTACAGACAAGTAAATGTGATATTTGGATTGAGCAGGCCTCAGTTATGTACAATCAAGAGTAAAATGTTTGGCACCCAAAAAAATTATTTTTTGTTGTAGGGCTGTGTTATAGACGCAATCACTTCTGCAGTTTCACAATTAAACAGTATAGGCCAGATTACACAAGACAAAGACCTTAATACTGTGTCTAGTAAATGATAGAAGAATGAGAATAAGTAAAGGACAGAATGTAGGTTTTTAGTATTTTATAAACGTATAAACATATAATGAGGGGAAACCTGAGGCCTGTAAACAGTAAATATATAAACAAACAACACACAAAGGTATGTTATCAGGCACTCAGTGAGAAATAAAGAAGTAGAAGACCAGACAACAGAAAAACAATAGAAGTGACAGGCCTCAGGAATGCGTTTTTCTGCCCACTGACATCACAGATTCTCATCTGAAGACTATGCTGGTGCAAGAATAGTTCTTGGTACAGACTGTGTGGACTAGCTTTGTTTTGCTGAAAAAGAACATTCAATCTTTCAAATTCGTGTACAACAGGCGTAGCAAACACAAAGCACACGTAGTTTTTGTGGCCTGACAAAATTTCCTTTAAAAGCCGAGCTCAGCGGAAGTGACATAAGCCTTCAGCTCATCTCAGTTCATCAAAACATTAAACATAACCTTTTATCGTACGAGCCACCTAGGAGATGATGGTTTTTCAAATGGGAGAGGAGTAGCTCGAGCAGGTTCAGATTTTGTAGCTGCGTTCATAACGCAAAACAATTCTTTATACGATTCTCGTCCCAGCTCACTATGAAGAAACCAGTGATGTATTTCTGACAATTAAATTCCGATATGCGATGGTAGTGTGGAAACTGCATGTTGAATGCACAAAGCCAGTGAATGACAGATACATTTCAGTTGCACACAGAGAGGGGACATCTTTCAATCTAGACCACACTGAGTTATTACAACTAGCCCCCTTCCCCCCCCCCCTTTCCAAATCAACGAATCCAATGTACAGCTGTCTTTGCCATTCTGAGCACTGCTCTATAATGTTCCCGAGAGTGAACATACGATCTACACATCCTCTGTTCCTTCCAAATCCCGCCTGCTCCCTCCTCCGCCCGTGGTCCACTGCCTTCGAAACTCTCTGTACAACCATCCTGCCCAGTACCTTGCTGGGAACCGAAAGAAGAGCGACTCCTCTCCAACTACTGCAGTCCGCAAAATCTCCCCTCCCGGGCAACCCGACAACTATTCCCCCGTTCCACTCCGACGGCGCTGTCCCCACCTTCCAGACCCGTGCAAACAGCGGCTCCAATAGCTCCGCCGCCAGCTCCGGATCCGTCCCAAACAACTCTGCATCTAAGCCATCATGGCCAGGAGCCCCTCCGTTCTTTAACCCTTCGACCCTGGCAAAGGGGCGACCGACCCCAACCAGGCGCGTCCACGGGTGGCGAATAGTGGAACGACCTCCAGATATGGTGTGTCAGCTGCGAATTAAGTCAGCATTGCTGGACGAATAAGCAGTCGCGGACCAAACGGCGATGTCCTCCCAGCAGGACGGGGAGGGGTAACAGGTGGCACTGATACCCCCACTGAAATCCCCCATATGTCCTATGACGGGTGCATCAAGCGAGTAAGAGCCGCTATAAGCTCTAGCCACGGGGAAGGTAAACCTCGGTAAACAAACCAATCTGCTGCCTTGCAGCTACCACCGGGAGATGGAAAGGCTATGGGAGACAACCCTGAACAACAAACACAACCCGGCCTGCCGAAGACGGAGTGTGTTAGCTGCGGCGCAGACACCGGGAAAAATTAGGACACACACGCTTTTGCGGTATGGAGTCATGCGACAATCTCGACTTACGTCATGGCGTCGCTCCTATCAGCTACAACCGGGGAGGAGCGGAGCCGGGCCCCTAGCCTCGAAAGCGCCCACCCAAGCAACCGGTGCCTTTGCCAACCAAATGGTCGGGGGAAGGCAAAGTAGAGCAACTGACCAACCAACCCACTATCTTACAGTGGCTCAATGGAATGCAGAAGGAGTGAGGAACAAGAAACCGGAGTTACAAGAATTCCTCAGGAAAAATAACATTGATATAATCTGCATCCAAGAAACTCACCTAAAAGATACCCAACGATTCTTTGTACGTGGATACCAATCCTTCCGCCAAGACAGGGCAAAAAGAACTAAGGGAGGAATCCTCACACTGATTAAAACCTCAATCCCAGCAGTAGAGACACACAGATCTGGTGAGGACGAACTTGAATACATAACAGTCCAACTACTGCTGCCCAGTGGAGACTTAATGATCACAAACTGCTACAGCCCTCCAACCACAACCTGGAGCTACACAAAGTGAAGCTTGCAGCATCGAGACACCTCATTATGGGTGACTTCAATAGCCACTCACCCAGCTGGGGCTATGACACAACAGATCCAAGAGGAGAAGAAGTGGAAGATTGGATGGTAGAGAATAAACGAATTCTAATAAACCAACCAGAGGATAAGCCCACCTTCTATTCCAGAGTATGGAAAACAACGAGCACACCAGATCTTGCTATGGCTACAGATGACATACATCGACTCACCACCAGAACAGTAAATACTCAACTTGGGGGAAGTGACCATGTACCAGTCACATTACAGATATCTGAGATAAGAAGTGCAGGAGAAATCAATATGTCTCCTAGCTGGAATTTCAAAAAAGCAAACTGGGGATTTTTTAAAGAACAAGCCGACAATTTCTGTCAGAACATTGCCCACTCAAATAACATCAATAAAAAAACATCTCCATCATCAGTGAGGCAATCATCCAAGCAGCAAAGAAGTCAATTCCACGAGGTAAACGACGAGACTACAAACCATACTGGAGTGACATCCTGGGAAAACTCCATAGTGAATTAAATAAAGCACGGGAAACTATGGAGCAAAATCCCACATTAGAGAACACACAGAGGCACAACAGCATAAAACAAGCTTTCAATGAACAAAAGAAAGCTGAAATCCAAAGGAGCTGGCACCAGAAAACCAGCAGTCTCAACATGGAAAAGGACTCAAGCAAGCTTTGGAATCTGACAAGAGTGCTAAATGAAGAAACAACAACCAGCTACTGTAAGACTGTCATCAAGGAAAATGAAAAATACCACACAGGAAAGATGGCAGCAAACATCCTGGCAGATTTCTACAAGGAAGAAAGCACCACATCACTTTCACATGCACGGATCCAAGAAGTACGTAAGGAAGTAAAAGAAAAACTGAAGCACCAAAACCCAGATATCTGCATGAAGTCACCCCTTACTATGAGAGAACTCAGTGCTGCCATAACAAAACTAAAGAACAGAAAAGCTCCAGGAAAAGATGGCATCACAAATGATATGATCAAGAACCTTGGACCTGTAGCCAGGCACAAGCTCCTCCTAATCTTCAATCAGTCATGGAGTACTGGAAAATTTCCAGATCAATGGCGAGAAGCAATCATTGTTCCCATCAGAAAGAAACAAAAGGAGAAAACAAGCAAGTTCAGCTACCGACCAGTTAGCCTACTGAGCTGTCTGGGTAAGGTAATGGAAAGAATGGTGAACTCAAGATTACTGAAACATCTGGAAAAAAAACCATCTGCTTGATAACACACAGTCAGCATTTAGGAAAAAATCGCAGCACCGAAGACCAACTAGTATATCTAGCCCAGGAAGTAGAAAATGCCTTTCAGGAGAAAAAGAAAGTACTGGCGGTTTTTGTAGACTTGACAAAAGCCTTTGATAAGGTATGGAAAGAAGGACTCCTCCTTAAGATGCTCAACAGCAAAATTGAAGGGAGAATGTTCAACTGGATACGGGACTTTCTTCGATACCGCACAGCAAGAGTAAAACTTGACGGGAAACTGAGCCATCGCGTCACTCTACAACAGGGTGTGCCACAAGGAGGAGTTATCTCCCCCACACTTTTTATCATATATATATAAATGATATTGCAGAGAAACTGTCCGGGCATATCTCCAGGGCTCTTCATGCTGACGATTTTGCTGCCTGGTGTGCTGCTGAACATTTGCCTACTGCGAAGTTCAGGATGCAAGCAGCGCTAAATACCATCGGTAAATGGGCATCAGATTGGGGAGTACAGATAAACCTCTCCAAGACAGTAGCAACCTGCTTCTCTCTGTCAAATCGCAGAGAAACGATCAAACTGCAGCTAAATGGAAGTGAACTTCCAATCGAGGAAAACCCAACAAACCTAGGAGTCAAGTTGGATAAGAGACTCACCTGGAAGCCGCACATAAACGCAGTAGAACAGAGAGCAATAAGAAAGCTCTCTATTATGAAGAAACTGGCTGGCACAAGTTGGGGGGCAAATACCAACATACTTAAAAAAGTCTATACAGGCACAGTCAGACCTGTACTTGAATATGGCATGTCAGCCTGGGCCACAGCATCTAAAACAAACACAGAATGTCTAGGGAAAGTGCAAAATTCAGGCCTCAGACTAATCACTGGAGGGATGAAGACTTCTCCAATCCAGGCAATGGAGCGATACACCAACATCCGCTCTCTTGATGACAGACGTGAGGAAAAGGTATTCACTCACAGTGAGAAGCTTCTACGAATGCCAAGTCATCCAATGCATGCCAAACTCCATAGTGTGACAAAGAACAGGCTGAAAAGAACCAGCTTCCTAAACATCTCCAAACATCTGCATCGATGCCATGAAGACCTCCTCCCAAATCGATCTACTGAGATTGAAATGTTAATTGATTACGAGGAGCCAGACGACTGCCATGGAAATATATCTATCATCACAGAAGTCCCTGAAATAAAAAAGAAAGGCCACCTGACCCCTCAACAACTAAAAACTTTGGCTCAAGAAATGATTGAAGAAAAGTACAACCCGAAGGAGTGGACACATGTATACACAGATGGATCTGCTGAGGGGGCAGTAAAGAATGGTGGAGGAGGCATTTTTTATAAGATTCCTAAATGGAAAGATCATCCGAAAGGCCTTCCCAACTGGAAAGATCTCCTCCAATTTTAGGGCAGAAGCTATGGCACTACTGCAAGCCCTGAAGATCCTCACCAGACCTGAACAGCAGCCACAAGCTAAGATAGTAATCTTCACTGACTGCAGGTCATTACTTGAATCAATACAAAACACCAGAAATGATAACATGATGAATGAGATCAGATCTGAGCTTAACATTATCCAAAGGTCATCAACCATTGCCCTCCAGTGGTTACCTGCCCATTGTGGAATCGCTGGTAATGAGAAAGCAGATGCTCTATCAAGAAGTGGCAGTAAAATGAAACAATACAGCCACCCATTGCCCTATCGGGAAGCAAAAACCATCATCCACAACAAGTACAAAAATCAGTGGAAGGAGGAAGGGGATATATACAGCAGAGATGACCCAATCCACCACCTAAACAGACACCAACAGACGACAATTTTCCGCCTGAGAACTGGTCACTGCAGATTACTTGGACATCTCTATCGCCTCAAGATATCCCACACGAATGAATGCCCATGTGGAACTGATATCCAGACTCCAGAACACATTCTCCAGAACTGTCCAACCCATGATAAATTGCGACGTGCGACCTGGCCAAAAGGTGATGAGCTCCAGCAGAAGCTATGGGGCTGCCGCGCCGACCTGGAAAAGACTGTGGACTTCGTCCTGGCGACAGGCCTGCAGATTTAGCATGACTACAAACCGAACGCAGAAAGAAAGGAAAGAACCCTTCGACCGTAGCGATGATTCCCTCCCCCCGTGGAATGTCTGTATTTACATCCAGACCGCCCTCAGCCCCAGGAACATTCAACCGCGTCTCCGGTGGCTCCCTGCCCAGAGCCTCTCTGAAGTGCTCTGCCCATCCCGTCTCCCGTCCCTCCACTGTCGCGATGAGTCCTCCCCGCCCATCTCCTACCAATGCAATACCGTTTGCACCTCCCCTTCGCCGATGAATTTAGTTATTTTGTACACTGTGCCCTGTCTATCTCTCAGCGCCGCCCCCTTCGCCCGTCCCGGAAGATCGCCCAGGAAATTCCCTCCGTTGGCTCGGGTCTGGCGTTCAACCTCCCTGTCCAGCTGACTGCACCGTTCGCTTCATAGTTGCTCCAACCTGGGAGACCCCGCTTCTGCCCTCTTTCCCCTCACCTCCTCTCTCAATGTTATGGTGTCCAATGTTTTTGGTGCCATCCAATCCTGCCCCCTTCCCTCCCGGAATCCCAAGCCGCCCTCCTTACACACCGTTGAAATGGTGTTGAATTTCTGGTCTATATTATCAGTCAATGTCCCCTCCCGACCCTTGGCAACCTGATATCGTCTCTCTACGTCAGCCGCAAAAGCCCTTCCGGCAAGAAGGTTCCCCCAATCCGCTGATGTCAAACCCCTCCCGTGCAGCCACAGTCGGTCCAGGCCCCCCCCCCTAGTTTCACCCTCAGTTTTGCTACTACCAAATGGCGATCACCCCCACATCCGCACCTCCCCCACCCTCATATCTTACAATGCACGTCTCCACCCACCGTCAACCACGATGCGGTCCATCTGGTCTCCGTCCCGACCACCTGGCGATTCCCGTGTCAATCTGCGAATTTCTCTACGTGGGAAAAGTGTTCCTCCAACGACCAGGTTGCCAATATCACAGAAACTCACTAATTTATCCCCACTCTCGTCCGCCGCCCCGCCACCGCACCTCCCCACCACTCCCTCACCATATATATATCGTTTGTACCAACCTTCGCACTGAGATCTCCCACTACCACAATAAGATCACATCTAAGTGTGTCTTCTACCTCCCTCTGCAGCCGTTGACAGAACTCATCCCTGATCTCTTCACCGCCGTCATTCGCCGGCGCGCAACACTGTATTATTGTAGTATTGGTGAATCTACCTCTCAATCCCAATCCTATCAGTCTGCCGTTGATGGGCCTCCATTCCAACAATGTCCTCTCCATTCCCCTCTGTAGGACAATGGCCACGCTTTCACTGTGCTGTCCACCCTCTCCTCCAGAGCAAAGCACTGTTTCTCCCATTGCTGTTTCAACCTTTCCCGCTCCTGCCCATCCGCTCTCGCCCATCCCCAGAATGTACAACCCATAGCCTCTCACCTCCGCCGTGACCTGTTTTAGTCCACCCGTCTCATTCATTGTCCCGACACTCCAAAATCCTATTCTTGTATCATGTTTTGCGGTCAGGACGTCCGTTCTCATGTCAGTGGCTTCCTTTCGGCTTTCGCCACTGACAGTCATACGAGCCTCAGACTCCGGATGTCCGTCCCGCAGCAAAGGTTGTTTATTCGTTGTTGTTTCCGTAACATCAATTTTTTTTTACATAGACAGGGGTAATGGGAGACCTCAATGCGAAAGTTGGAACACACAATACATATAATGAAAGAGTAATGGGGAAATGCGGCAGCGGAACAGCAAACGAAAATAGGGATAAATTAATACGTTTCTGTAGCATTAACAGCCTGGTCATTGGAGGAACACTTTTCCCACACAAAGAAATTAACAAATTAACATGGGAATCACCAAATAGTCGGGACAGAAACCAGATAGATCACATCATGATTAATGGTAGATGGAGACATGCATTACAAGATGTGAAGGTAAAAAGAGGTGCAGATGTGGGAAGTGATCACCATTTAGTAGTAGCAAAACTGAAAGTGAAACTAAGAAGGGCTGAACCAACTGTAACTACACAGAAAAGGTTTGACATCAGCAAATTGAAGGACCCCCTTACCAGAAAAGATTTTGCGGCTGACATAAAGAAACGATATCAATTTGCCAAAAGTCAGGAAAAGACATTGACTGATGATATAGACCAGAAATTCAACACCATTTCAACAATATATAAGGAAAGCAGCAAATCATGCTTGGGATTCCAGGAAAGGAAGAAGAAAGAATGGATAACACCAGTGTGAGGAGTTACTGTGATTTAGTTTTCAACAGGCCCCAGTTCGTTTTCTCTTTGTAACTATAAGAGATGCACCAGTCTTCTTCTCTTGATAACTATATGACTTTGCCAATTTTGTCTTCTCTCTAGTAAAGATTGGAGTGTATTCTTCTTCTCTATGAATAGTAGGGGTGTTTAGTATTGTTCTGTAGGTAAAGTAATTGCGGGTTTTTTCCTATAGGGATTACTGTAAGTTAGTACTGAATGGCACCAGTCTTCCTTTCCCTAAATAATCGCGATCTTGTAATCCCATTTTTGCGTTGTTTAAATGTATCGCGGTCATTTTATTGTGGTAAGCTTGAGCGTGATTTAATTCTCTCAAAATTGGTGAACAATTCGGAAACTGATGAGGACAGTATTAAACTTATAATATCGTATTACAAAGATGATATTGACCACACATTAGTAAACGAGTGTTATCAGTTCAAAGAATATTTGCACCTTAGGAAATCCCAGAACACAGAAGAAAACACGGGATGGGTTTGAAAAAAAAAATCGAAAAAAGAAGAAAGAAAAAAAAGAAGAAAACACGCCATCTAAAATGCAATGCACAGAAGTTCTTCAGCTTATTTGTGAGCAACACCTAATTGAAGTGTTCCCCAATATTACTACTCCGCATGACAATGCCCATCACGAGCTGTGAAGCAGAAAGGAATTTTTCAAAGATATCCTTTATAAAAAAACAAATTTCGGTCTACCATGACTGAAGAGCGCTTAAATTCTTTATGCATATTGTCTCTAGAAAATGACATTGCAAGGAAGCTCTCATATGACAAAACTGTACGTGAATATGTTGCTAGAAAAAAACAGAAATAAGAGTATTTTGTAAAATGTGCTTCATGTAGTATGTTCTGGTAAGTTTAACTTTTCCTTCGGAGCACAAATCTCTTATGGATACACCTTGTCAGCCTTGTTTTTTAATAAATGTATTATTAGTACTAAAATATTTTATATTTCCTCATTGCTAATATTCTTTGTTGATATTTACCGTCGTGTGTAGTATTGATAGAAGTAATGAGACATGGTTGGCTGTCATACATTCTCACGTTATGAAGTTTAATCACGAAGACCGAACACACTGAATACATAGGACATATTTTAATCGGCCATCTTAGGAACAGGAAGTAGGAAGAAGGGAGCAGAAGAGTTCCCATAAGGGCAAGTAACTCTAGTCGGGAAAACAAACTAAACAACAAGATAATGTATACAGATCAACATCCCCCCTTCTTTATGAGTGAACAAAGTCATTCATTGTTGCTGTCATTTTCGACGGAGTCATCTGTCAAGTTATTTGCTTATGTTTGTATCATAAGTATAATTGTGTCTTTACCTGCGATGTCAGGTTGATTAGGGGTTGTCTTCCCTTGTTTATTCATTCATTGTGTTTGACCTGTAGGGTCAGAGGTTGACAGTTCGGCGTAGGCCTATGGGAAGGTTTTTTAAGCGGGAGTGAGATATACTTCCGGGAAGCCGGGAGGTCCTGTTTTTCTGAAGGGACCAAGAGTCCATTGTTTTTCGGGGAGAATCTTCGAAGTAACTGCTATGGCAGTTTTCCCCAGTGAATCTCTGTGCGTCGGGATGACGACAGAATTCCTTGTGTAGTTCTGAGGATTCATTTACCAGGTAATACCGACCTTTATGCATTATTACGCTTTTCGGTGGTAGAACATGTAAAGGATTACCTAGGGTGAACAGCAGTTCACGGATCCGCCATTTCAGAACTTATATATTTGTGCTCGAGGTAGCCATCCAAGACTGTTAGTCTTATATTGTCCAGAAATCCAGTGACGAAGATATATTGTGGGAGCCGCAGATTGGCGGAACTTCTATCTACAATAAGTATTACTGCAGGGTTGGTGATAACCTATTTAACAGAAGTACACGGCCGACGTTAGGACGAGGCCTGTGCTTCCGGCTATTATACTACAGCCTGATATGTGCAATTGGCGGGAGTGCCAAGTTGCACCTATGTGTCAAGGTAACTAAGGCATCTGACGCGTTTAGTCAGAGACGCCAAGGGCGACGCTACGAACTGTCATTATTGAAGAACTTTGCTATTGACCATGCACGTCTATTCTGATGTTTACCTTTTTGAATGCCAAATGTATACCTATCGATGTCAGGTCAGCATGACCTTGTTACACTGACTGTTCCTGTTGATATTATGTGTGTTCCCGTCAATAAATGTCTTGAAACATGCCTGCAGTGTCAAAGCATCCTTGATTACTGCATGTGAGAGTATGGGTTGCAGGATCTACATCTATACGAGCCTAAACACATTCGCGTCTTCATTCGTACCCACACTCAATTCATCATACGCTCGCACTACACATCTAACAACATGTATACTGTCTTGGGCCAGTGATCACATCAACAAGAAAAAAAAGACAGTTACATTTCTGGTGGACCAGTTACGTGGGCTCTTATGATACATTTCTTGTCGCCAATGTGGCCTAGAAACTTACATTTCTGATGGACCAGACCTGTGGGTTTAAAAAGAACAGAGCGAGCATTTGACATTATTGTTGACATTTATGGATCCAGAAATTTACATTCCTGGTTGGCTGTTACATGTATGATGTCTCCAGTTTTGTCGAGAAAGTTACAAGAAGGACAAGTACACATTACACTTCTGATCTGTGGGTCTAAGCTACACACGGGACAGCCGTAACACACAACGCTAATTCTACACTTGCAAGTTTTGGCTACAACAGGACAGATATAGGTCATCAACGGTTGACACAAATAAACAGTACGAGCATTTATATTATAATGCTACATAAAGCATAACAAGACAAGTACTGAAGTGAACTACTAGGCATTTGCTACGTGGACCATAACTGCATAGAAGGCGGGTTCCTATTGTAAACAGTACTGCGGGTTGTTACACGTTTCATTCAACAACAGACTTTTCTAGGTCAGAGCATTCAAGCTACATTGTTGGAGGTCAAGTGTCTGTAAACAGTACGTGAAATTGTAAACATTCAATGTGCAAGCCCTAATTTGAGAAGGTCATAGTAACTTTGGTTCGTGAATACCACTTTATGTTACAGTGGATTTGACGTTCAGTGCGCGTTTGACATTTCGTTTCTGTGTTCGCAAGGAGCAAGAAATTTATTTTAGTTTCAGCTGTGACTGAACTTGTTCTGCAACACATTGAAATTGATTGCTATATGTTTATGTCACTTCTACTGTTTTGTGTATTTTTCTGCGGGTTTTTCGGTTGGTGGGTCTTACGGTAAATATGCCACTTGATCGAGGCTTACTGTAAGCGGTCTGTAGGTGCAAATTTTCTTAATTTGGAAATTTGCTAGTGACAATTGGTCGCTATTGATGTTAGCTGTGATGTAATTGTACTTAACGTTGTTTTTGTAATATTTTGTCTGTTTTTCAGTTTTGATTGTCGATTTGTTTTGTTTGTATTCTGTAGGTCTCTCCTTTCTTGTGTATTTCTCTACACATTTTTGGTTAAAACAGTGTTGCCATTTGTATTGTTTTGTATTTTTGTCTTTGTATTTTTTTTTTTTGGTTGTACTACATTACTGTCATGCACAGTCTACATACACATACTTGGTCATGTTTTGATATTATTGATAAGGTAGACTCTTCATATAGAGTTTGTTAAATAATATTATATAAGATATTTATACAAGTTCTTTGATAAAAGACTTGTTATCTACAAAGATTGAGACAGTAAAATAAAGTGAAGTGAGTATACAAGTCTAGCATTTCAGACTTGTCTCCCATTGAAGTGGGATAAGGTAATTTATTTAATTTTTTTTCAGGTTTCTGATCTCATTAGACAGAATGTCTACATTGGATTTCTTCATCCAGCAAGGGTTGACCCTTGGTAAGTCTGGTAAAGAATTGGAAGAATATTCATCTGCTCAATTCGCCATTGCATTAAAGTCAGAAGAAAAGAAACAAAAAGAGGAAATTAAATTGAAAGCAGAAGCTGAACTAAAGAAGCTAGAAGCTGAGAATAGAAGATTAGAACTTGAAGAAAGAAGGTATCAAAGAGAGGCTGAGGAGAGAAAAGCTCAAGCTGCTGCTGAGGAGAGGAAAGCTCAAGCTGCAGCTGATGAAAGAAAATTCCAGATGGAAATGGAAGACAAAAAACTTCAAGCTGCTGCAGAGGGAAAAAAAACTTCAAGCTGCTGCAGAGGAAAAAAAAAACTTCAAGCTGCTGCTGAGGCTGAAATTAGAAAAATGGAACATGAGGAAAGAAAACAGAAGATGGAACTTGATGAAAAACTCGCAATTTTGGAGTTAGAGAAATTGAAATTGGCGAGTACGGGTGCTCAGCAAACAACTTCGAGTACGACAAAGGAGTTTGTTAGTAGGATTAAATTGCCTCATTTCAATCCTTTAAAGGATGACGTAGCAGATTATCTAGATAGATTCCAATTTTTGTGCGATACGCATAACATAAAAAAGGAAAAATATGTTGAACAACTGATGCCATTTTTTACAGGTGACACAGTGACTACTCTTATGACAATAGACGAACATGAGAGGACTAATTATGATGTTGTCAGGGCAGCATTACTAAAGAAATACCAATTAAAACAAGAAGACTATCGTCTTCGTTTTAGGACAATGTTGCCAGAAAATGGAGTAGATTTCTCTGATTTTGTTACAAAGATACGTCGTACATTTACACGATGGGTTGAGTTGTCTCAGATTGAGAAAACATATGAAGGTCTAATGGACTTATTATTGCGAGATAAGGTTTTGTCATCTGTTAATGATTCTTTTCTTGCATTCCTTCATGAGCGTAAGCCTAAAAACTTAAAAGAAATGGAGGAATACTGTTGTCAGTATGCCACAGCACATCCCCATGCTACAGTTAGCAATTCTAAAGTGAAAGAAGGGTTGCCAGCTGCTTCGGCAACACCATATGGCCCTAATTTCAGAAAAAAATTTCAGGGTGCTCAACAAAATTGGAATAGGGGAAGTAATCAAAATTACACTCAGAAGCGGAGTAATCCAACACATGATGGTTCTTCGTCTATGCAGTGGAGACAAGATGGTAGTTCTCGTAATTTTAGTGGTAATAATTTGAGACACTTTCGTAAAGGCTATCCAAATAATAACTATTCAAATTTTCGAGGTAATCATTCTCGACGTCAAGATTATGACGATGGTGAATTTAGAAACCGGGATTCAAACCGGAATGATGATTACAATAGGCAATATGATAACAATTATTTACAGGGGAAATGATAGTCGAAATAATTACAGGGGAAATGATAATCGAGGTAGACCTAGGTTTAACAAAAAAAAGACCTTACCAACAGGCAAACTCTGCGCAACAAGAGTTTGATGGAGCCTGTAATACAGTAAATGATAGTGGTAACTCTAGGGCTATCACTGGTTGTGCTTTCGATTTTGGGAGAGCAACTGAATGCCCCCAATGCTTAACATTGTTTGACTCATCAACTGTATCTACGCTAAGTTGTGGTCACCCTCTTCCTGCTCTACCTGCTACAGTTGCGCATGATGGGAGAGGATCTCTCATCTTACATAAAGGTCTAATAAATGATAGGCTAGTCTCAGTACTTTTCGATTCGGGATGTACTACCGTCGGGGTTAAGGAGTCTCTGATAGATCCTTGCTGTGCCACGGGAAAAACAATCAAATGTGTTACATTTGGTGGTACTATGGAAAGCTATCCTACTGCTATTATTAGGATTGACACTCCTTTCTTCACAGGAGATGTCCATGCATGTCTTCTTCCTAATCCTATTGCGGATCTTATAATCGGTCGTATTCATGGGGTTAAGGAATGCACCCCGCAACAAATTTCTAGTTGGGAAGAAAAAAAAATTCAAACGGTCAATGCAGTGGTGACAAGAGCTCAAGCTCTTAATCCCCCAACTTCATCTGATAATAGTAATGAAGTTGATAGCCAAGACGAGCACTTGGTGATTTCCCATGACTCGTTTGTTAAACGTCAAGAAGAGGATCCTTCTTTGAAGAAATACTTCCTTCTTGCAAAGAAAGGGGATCCCAATCAAAATACGAATCACAAATCGTATATCACTATGAAGAATGGTATATTGGTACGAATGGTACAACACTCGGACAAGTCTATGCACTCGCAAATTCTTGTGCCTAAGTGTATGAGAGCCTTAATTCTTCGGCATGCACACGATTCTCAGTGTGCGGGACACATGGGTTTTTCCAGAACTAAAACTAGAGTCCTTGCGTCATTCTTTTGGCCATTCGTGAATAAAGACATCCGAATTTATTGCCGATCTTGCAAAATTTGTCAAGAGGTCAAGTCTAGGGGTCCGAGACATGCTGCTCCTATTCAGGCTGCAGATATTCCGATTCGGCCGTTTCAGAAAATGGCTATAGACATCATTGGTCCGTTCAAAATTAAGTCAGCCAGAGGACACCAATTTATCCTCACTTGCGTGGACATGTGCACGCGTTGGCCAGAGGCTATTCCTCTGAAGAGCATATCAACTGTCGATATCGCTGATGCTCTTTGGCTCGTATTTTCTCGTCTGGGATTCCCCGGAGAAATACTGTCGGATCACGGCACTCAGTTAATTTCGGACGTTATGTCTCAGGTAATGGCTACGCTAGACATTAAAAGGTCTCTCAGTAGTAGTATTTATCATCCAATGTCCAATGGATTGGTAGAACGTCTTAACAGGACACTAAAGAACTTACTTGGCAAGATAACGGAGGATCATCCTGAAGATTGGGACAGGGTTTTACCTGCAGTCCTCTTTGCCTATAGAGAGGTTCCCAACGAGCATACAGGGTTTTCTCCTTTCGAACTTGTCTTTGGCGCGCAACCGCGCGGGCCAATGTCCTTGTTACACGATTTGATAACTTCCGATAATATTGACGATGATACACAATCGTCATATGAATATGTTATAGCTCTTAGAGAAAAGATTATCGAATCGTGCAGGTTAGCAACTTCATCTTCCGAATTTGCGAAAGAAAAAGCTAGGCGATTTGCTAATAAGAAAAGACGCCTACGTCAACTTTGTCCTGGAGACAAAGCATATGTCTTACTGCCCTCAAGAGAGAATAGACTTCTCATTTCTTGGAAGGGTCCATACACTATAGTCTCGAAAATTTCTGATGTCGACTATATTGTCGATGTGGATGGAAGGCATAAAACCTTCCATATAAATATGTTAACAGAGTTTATTGAACGTCCAGACTATTTACAGCCTATTTTCCAGGCGACGGACGACTCTCCAGTTCAACATGGTCACATCTCATCCCTGTCCGTTATACAGGATGAGGAAACTATTTTTTTCTGACGTGAACTTACCTCTTCCTACGATTCCACTTACTTCAACGGAATCGTGGAGAGACGTTACAGTCTCTTCCAACTTGTCTTTTGAGGAACAACGTCAAGTATCCTCTACGTTACAATCATATCAGGATGTCCTTACCGACATTCCTGGACACACAGATGTCATAGAACATGACATCATACTTACTGATCGTAATCCGATCAGAGTAAGACCATACCCAATACCTATTCATTTTCAAGCACAAGTCGAGAAAGAATTGGATGAAATGATTCAACTACAAATAATTGAACCATCCACTTCAGCTTATTCTTCGTCGATAGTTATTGTTCGAAAGAAAGACAATAACATACGTCTTTGCGTTGATTATCGCAAATTAAATCAAGTTACGAAGTTCGATGCTGAACCTATGCCGTTATTAGATGATCTACTTATTAGACTTTCTAAAGCTAAATTCTTTACTAAACTAGACTTGTCGAAAGGTTATTGGCAAGTCCCATTGACGGAACACGCCAAACCTCTCACTGCTTTTTCGACACCTAGGGGTCTGTTTCAATGGAATTTTATGCCTTTCGGGCTTATGAACGCCCCAGCGACTTTCGTGCGCATGATGCGACGAATTCTATCAGATCGTGCAGATGTCATTGCATATTTAGACGACATCTGTCTTTTCAGCGATACTTGGGAAGAACACTATGTGGGTCTGAAGGAATTGCTATCTACTCTACGTGAGCATAGTTTGACTGCTAAACCCTCTAAAGCTTTTGTTGGGTTTAGTGAAATTTCCTTCCTAGGTCATCGAGTTGGTCATGGTCTGTTGAAGACAGAGGACCAAAACATTTCAAAGATATTAAATATCTCGGTTCCGAAGACAAAAAAGCAAGTGCGTAGTCTCTTGGGATTGATACAATTCTATGGAAGATTCATTGAGAATCTGTCCTCCATTATGGCACCACTTTCAACGTTATTGAAAAAAGGTTCTCCTAATATGGTGCGTTGGTCCCAAGAATGCCAATCTTCATTGGATCAGGTTAAGAATTTGTTCTCATCTCATCCTATCTTAAGACTACCGACGATTGATAAGACTTTTGTCCTTCGTAGTGATGCCTCTTCCACTGGCATTGGAGCGGCACTAATGCAGGAATATTCAGG
The DNA here is from genome assembly GCA_024509875.1 of Oreohelix idahoensis. Lineage (NCBI taxonomy): Eukaryota > Metazoa > Mollusca > Gastropoda > Stylommatophora > Oreohelicidae > Oreohelix > Oreohelix idahoensis. The sequence goes on from JAMPIV010003301.1 coordinate 389,057, forward strand.
AACTCTGCATCCTGTAATGTATATTTCTAGGAAGCTGAATGCGGCAGAAAGGAATTACTCGGTTGTGGACCGTGAATTGTTGGCTATGGTTTGGTCCATTCTTAAGCTACAAAGGTTCCTTCTGGGCGCGCATTTCTTTATGGAAACCGACCAAAAAGCTCTTACGGCTATGCAAAGTAAGGATTTGAAGAGCTCGAGATCTACTCGTTATGCTATTGCTCTTCAGCCTTTCCATTTCACGGTGCGAGCTATCCTAATGTTTGATACACGATTGTTATTGCCAGCAACTCAGGTTTCTTGAATGGTATCCCTTAGTTTGTTTGGCTTAAAGGAAATATTTTCTCCTATGTTGGGTGATGATTTGTACCCTCTTCTATTGTACCTGATATTAGGTTCATTGTTTGCATGAGCACAGAAGTGATACTGGTGCTATCTTGATCATTGAACATATTAAAAAAATAAATTGCATCTTTTTTTTTAAAGGCGTCGGTGGAGA